>VDFB02168118.1:91870327-92113578 GCA_007258455.2 Sequoia sempervirens
CCTGTGTAGGAAAAGTGGACAGGGGACATCATTAGAATGTAAGATGTCTAGAAATAACTAATAGGGGACAATGTATTTTTCAACATTAGAAATAAATAACAGGGGACATTATGTCGTCACTATATTCTAATGATGTACCCCTTGTTCATATGATGATGACATTAATTTGGTAGATTAACCCAAAAAATTTGTGGCACATCTTTCATCAATAATACAAATGTTATCAATACTTTCGTCAATAATACAAATGTTTGGGAAATAACTATCACGGGACAATGTGTGACTTTGTGTTAAAATATACATATATTATTAATACTTTAGGTTATTTATAACCATCTAGGTATGTTTTGAGTACATATTTGTATTTTGAAGATGATGCATAAAATTAAAAATTACCACTATCTTGTGAATCCAACATTTTAGAATTTCAATTTCTTTGTAATACTTTGGATACTAGTGCATGACATTGATACTATCTCTATTTTTTCACCCATGGTTTCATATTGTTTTAGATGCTGATATAGAACATAAAGTAGATTGGGCAAAACACATTTGATCTATTCTTTAAGAGGATAAAATTTTGTACACAAAAAGTTCATCTATTGATAACATCAACTTTACATAGATTAGATGTAAAAATCTATGCTACATGGAAGGGTTGTCATCCCCAAAGAATTTATTCAATTCAAGATCATAGAAATGAGGAAGATGGTCCTCTAATAGGAAGACAAAAACCCTAAATGATAGTGATCCATTCTCTACAATCAGATATTTTATGAATTTACAACGATTTCAAGAACTACTCTTCCTAAGCGCTCAACATTTTTAGAGTCCTCTTTTTCCTCTCAAATCTTAGGCAAAGCTTTCTTTATATTGTGAATGCTTTCAAGTTTGAAGTCTACTCCCTTTGTCCAAATTAGAGTACCAACCTATTAAGACATCCATAAATCCACATCAAATTTATATAGCTAAATAAAAGGCTTTGAATCAAAGATTCATAATTGTAACCATAAGCTTTGAAAATTGAAATATATAACATTTCCTCTAGTCACATAGATCACTTTATAAAGTGTCCTCTTTGATCATGCTACTCACTTTCTATTTATAAGTCTGCTCTCTACACCAATAAAAGAAACATAGTATTAAAAGGCTTGAATAAATGTGAATTATCATTTTAGCATTTAATATAGCCAAGATAGAAGATGCATATATTCCAACCAAGAATTGGAGAAAAGATTCAATAATATTAAATTTTAAACATTAGTTTGAACTCATTATATTGAGGACCAAGTGTGTAAGGCTTCATGGAGCATGAACTTGTAAAAGAGCCTAGTAAATAACTTTGGATTCATAAGACAAAGAATATAGCTTTCCTTAAACACATGGGCATATAACCTATCTTATGGCAATATCTTCCGTATAGATGTGATGTGTTGTGTGATAGATTGGCTTGAATAAATCAAGCATACATAACCAACGATACACATACAACATTAGATTGGACTTGAAAAGATTTCTTGAAGTCAACCGGATTAATATTGTGCTCAATGGTAAGAAACATGAGTCTTAATTAACAAATCTTACAAAACAAGACTCCCAAGGCCTTCTCATCAACACAAAATTTTGATGATGAACCAATCTATGACATAAACAAGAGATTTCATTAACTCCAACCCAAATTCTATAATGAATTTAACACATAGAATAGGGACATGGCAAACTCAAAAGAATCTTGCAACAACATCAATGACCAAAAAAACCAACATTAGCAAACAGTAAAATTCTCGTAAGAATACATTTAGGAAGCTTTAAATTGAACCTGGTAATTTTAAATTCAACATTACAGTATGCCCGCATGTAGTAATGACAAGTCTATTGCAAAATATCCCTTTAAGATTTTATTATTTTTTGCAAAGAGAAAATTTTGTTTACTTAAAAAATTATATTTATTCAAAATATATACATATATATATATATATATTTATTTATTTATTTTGACATATGAATTGAATAAACATTCATTATTCCTCCCATTACGGTCATTTCATCTAGAATGAAATTGAGAAGCAAAAGAGAGGTTTTTCTTTTTCTCTAAATTACTTTCCAGTTCATAATCTAATTTTTTTGTTTTTCACTTCTCTTATGATTATGCTTCTTTGTGGAGGAACCCTACTCGATTTACAATTACTATATATTATCTTTTAAATTTCTTTGAAGTGATCTTGTGAGCGGACATCGTCTCATCTCTGATCGTTTTCGTCTTGCAAAGGATTCTTAACTACATATATGTAGAAGTCCCATTATCACAAGCATTCAACCGCTTTCTTAAAGCTTCTCTTACATCATCAGCTTTTGCAGCCACTTTATAGAAATGAATAAGCTTCAAAAGTTCCATATCTAAACATTTACCATCAAATGGTTTTATGGGAAATACATTTTCTGGCTGCAGTTTATAACAAACACGTTATCATCAACTATGATAACATTCTTTAAATCTCCAAATGGTTACCCGGTACACAAAATGTAGGCAACGAAAAAGAAGACTGATAATTTTAAAAAAAACACAGTAAGGTCAATAAACTTTGATGGGCATTGCGGAGCAATTTGTTTTACCTGCCACAAATCCAGTCACCAGACTTCCATCCAGAACGTCCGCCAGATCCAGTGTTACAGGAAGACCCAAAGCCAAAGTCGCCTCCTCTGGATCCTCCCTGCCCTCCAGAGAACTCGAACCCACTACCTCCTCCACCGCCAGATTCCTCCTTACCAGATCTACATTTAAAGCAGCTTGAACAGCTGGCGAAATTGCGAGCGCCACACCCTCCGGCTGAACAATATCAGTACCCAGGCTATTCTCAGTCCACTGTGCTAAAAGTAAGTCAGAAAAAAGGGGAAATTAGACAAAGAAAACAAAAATTCAAATGAATGATTGATTTGGAGCCGAGATTGAACGAAACCTTGAAATACTGTAAAATTTTACATTTTCCGCTTTTCTGCAGAAGCCGTTATAACGGATGACAAAATATATGCGCTTTCAGCAGAACACGATGGAGGGGTTGGCATTCTAGTTTGACAAATCTACCATATTCCTCCTTGCTTGCATCCAAAATGAGTTTCTGGAATGAATACACAGGATATATGACCATTTCAAATTTCAAATATCCCACTCTTAAAATTGCTGCTCATTCTAAAAACTATTTAAATTGTCGTTCTCGGCCCGTCTGCCGTTCATCCGTTTGAAACCGCCGTTCCGTTCCCCAATCTCCGTCAACATCCATCCGTCAGTCTTTCCGTCAGTGCATTTTGTTCGGCGAGAAACGGGTACTGTATGACATGTACGGGTGGAGTACATACATGCACGGGTGGAGAGAAACGAGGAACCCAGAGGAGGCTGTGCTACGGCAGGTATGTCAGGCATGGCAGGCCATTGGATGCCCATCCATGCTCGCCGGTGCAAATTGTCGCCGCTATAGACAGTGCCATGGATTAAGGGATAGCTGGCAGGGAGTCGATTAATAATAACTACAATTTTATTGCTGTCTGCCAGTTGGTGGAAGTAAATGTTATTGTAGAATGATTTACCCCTGGCGGATAGAGAGCATTCAACAACCTAATAAATGTTCAATTGTCTTGTCCTAGCACTCTAGTCCATTTGGTCGGTTCCCTTTAATCAATTAAAAACAAGAGAGGAAAATATTTAATGAGGACTGTCTGCATCTCTGCTCTTGTGCACCATCCCTAACCTACCTTAAGGGAGAGGAGCCGATCGTGGGATAGGGTCCCATAGCTGGTATAGCTATGGGCAGCCTGGGGCCCACCGGTGGGTAATTTTTATACCAATAAAAATTTCAAATTTCCTTTCAAATATGATATGACAGATTCATATTAAATTCAGAGTATGTCCTATCATAGGTTGACTTTTTTGTTGCCACCTTCTCAATAGTGGGTGAATGCAAGTGGACATTTATTTTCCTATTTCACAATATCAAGTGAATGCATAATGATAATCTTATTTCCACAATATAAATAATTTTTTTCCACCTTCCCAATAAAAGGTTGTTGTGAAGGGATATTTTATTAACCAAAATATAAGTCTTCTTGCATTAAAAGTGAGTTGACATGTACATAAGACATTGCCAAGTGATTTAATTCCAAATATATTTGAACAAAATACATTTCAACATGTCCCATTTCTCATATTCTTTTTACTATCAACTGGTTCCCGGATGTCCATAATAACCAATCTTTTTTTGAATTTGCCTGCAAAATTGAAAAACACGAACTCTCAGGCTCACTATGCATTGAAAAATTTCAATATAACACTTAATTATCACTCTATTATTTACAAATCCACTAAAAAACAATAATCATAATTTTTTTAAAAACTGGTTACAATTCAAAAACAAACTTAATATCACTTCAAATCACCAACCACAAATCCTACGTACCCATTAAGCTATCACTTCTACCATTAATCCATTGAATGCAGATCAAATTCCCTCCCATAATTCAAATTAATCCACTTGCTAACAATTCAAATTCAACAAACCTATTTATGCAAGCAATCCTCATTTGTGCGATGCAAGTTACACATTACAGTTTATTCAAAAAAATTCAAATTTCTCACTTTCTGCTGCATGCTCCTGAGCGACGATGACCTCCTCCAGATCGATGCACTCTCCTCCTTCAGCTCTTTCAGTAAGTCATTTCCATAACCATCCTTTATGCTGTCATCGGCCAGTCTCCCTTTAAGCTCTGTTATGGTAGAAATATATGCTGCACAAAATGATACATATCCATGTATGTTTCCCATAGCCCTATCCATTTTCATGAAACTTACACATTTATCTATATCTGCAATATATATATATATATATATCCCTGTTCATTTTAATGAAACTTACGCATTTCTCTCCCCCTATATATATAATATATATTTGCAGAGATAGATAGATACGTAATTTGAATGTAAATGAACAAGGTATAAATTGAATGTACATACCTATATTTGTTGATGAACTGTTCAGTAATATATTAATTTCAAATTAGCTATCTATCTATCTCTGCAAATATATATATATAGGGAGAGAGATATGCGTAAGTCTCATTAAAATGAATAAGGCCATATATATTGCAGATATAGATAAATGTGTAAGTTTCATGAAAATGGATAGGGCTCTGGGAAATATATATATATATATATATTTGCAGAGAGATAGATAGATAACCTAATTTGAATGTAAATTAACAAGGTATGTATATTTCTATTTTGCAAATTGAAATTAATATATTATTGAACAATTGATTAACAAATATAGGTATCTACATTCAATTTATACCTTGTTCATTTACATTCAAATTAGGTATCTATCTATCTCTGCATATATATATATATATATATATTATAGTCAAATTTATATATTACTGTACAGTTGATCACCAAATATAGGTATGTACATTCAATTTATACCTTGTTCATTCACATTCAAATTAAGTATCTATCTATCTCTGCAAAGTGACTGTATGTATGTCCTCATTTACATTGAACCTAATTAGATGTATGTTTTGTTTGTTCAATTAAAGTGACTGTAAATATCGGCCCCTATCCCTTACAGTCAACTGTCATAATGGCTAACTCCTACTTATGTTACTATGTTGTTTGAGAAATGGTACTAACATAAGTATGACTCAACCATCATCAAAGTTAGCTGTAAGGGAGAGGGGTTGATATTTACGCCACATCAAAACACTCTTGCCCTGCAATGCATGCAGTTAGAACTACTATAAAATTCATGGAAAATACCATGACTTATAAACTATTGGCAAATGCCAAGAATCTAAATTTAATGGAAAATGCCATGAACTTTATACCACTTCACTGCATTCTCTGTAGGGAAAAAAAGCTCCTCTGTTACCCACGATCAGCTCCTATGCCCACACATAGCTCCTCTCCCTTTTGTCTATGTGTTTGTTCTTCAATTTAACCGACTGTAATTGACAACCCCTCTCCCTTACAGCCAACTGTGATAGCATATAACTCATACTTGTGTTATAACCATGGAATGAAAGAGCATAAATAACTTGAAACATCAATAAGATAGATATATACATACATATATAGATAGATACACACACACACACACACACACACACACACACACATATATATATATATATATATATATTGATTGATTGCAGAGATAGATATATACATACATATATAAAAGTTGCATAATGCTAGCTCGACTGTCAAGGGACGTGGCATAAAAAAATTACCCGACTGGGACGCTGATGACGTGGACCCCTTGCTCAAAGTTACCCTACCCACCATCGGTTACATTCAACTTAATTAGATGTATGCTTTGTCTGTTCTTCAATTGTACTGACAGTATGCGAAGAATATCTCAAATAGCATTATGAAACATTAACACAACTTGAAATAGCAGTATGATAGAAATATTTGAAACCTTTTATTGTCTTGCAAAGCGTTTGAAGATATAAATATTTGTATCATGCTGATGTTGCAAGTTCATATATATGTGTATCATAATGTTGTGTCAATTATATGCATGGTTACCTTGTTCTTCAATTACAGTCAATAGTAAATGTATGGATTCGTTGTTTCAGTCGGTATCATTATTTTCAATATTAAGTGTATGTTGTTTACTAATCACTGTGTTGGTTCAATACAGAGGAAGATAAATGCGCAAAAAAATAGCAGGTGATCTTCAAGGAGGAAGCCTCCACAAAAGCGGAGCCGGAAAACTATGCCCGCACACAAGAGAGGTGTGCATCTACCACATAGCGATGAGGAGGATGTTGTCATTCCTGTTCACCAGCGAACTGAAGAACCAAGTAGTGAGGAGGAGGTAGAAATTGTTTTGGAACAGCCAACCAAATCTGTAGTGCAAGCTAACCCAGCTATATCAACCAAAAAGGTTGCACGGAGGCATGAATGGACCCAGGCTGACATGGACCATGCCCTTGAATATGTTGAAGACTACGGCTGGTCAACTAGAGGTGCAGCAAAAAAGTGGGGTATTCCTACCTCAACATTGTCCAATTGGCTAGGTGGTATGACCACTACAAAAAGGAAAGGGCCCCCAACAGTCCTAACTGAGGAGGAAGAGTCATTGATCGTCGAATGGTGCAAGGAGATGGCTGTTGTTGGCCAAGGTTTGGAGATCGTCAATCTGAAAATGGAAGTGGCCAAATATGTGAAACAAGGAATAATCCCTTCAAGAATGGGCTTCCTGGCAAGTCATGGTGGACAAGATTCAAAAGAAGGCATCCTGATCTCTGCTTGAGAACAACCCAAGGTCAAGATAGAGACCGTGCTATAAATCTGAGGCAACCGGTTGTAAGTGCTTTCTACGACACTTTGGAGAAGGCATATGCAAGAGGGAACTATGGACCACAGAGGATTTGGAACTGTGATGAGACAGGGCTGCAAGCTGGCCAGAACGGTAACATGAAGGTGCTTGCCATGAAAGGCATGAGAAGTGTTGCTTACATTATCCCAAAGAGCCGGGAGTGGATCACTATTCTAGCATGTGTAAACGCTGCAGGTCAAAAACTTCCAGGTTTTTATTTGTTCAAGAGCAAAAAAAAAGTGCAAAACTACATAGCCAACTGTGAGCCAGGAGCATTGATGGTTGTTCAACCTCACGCATGGATGACGAAAGAGCTATTTATCAAATGGCTCAAGTTCTTTGCTATGCAAGTACCTGGGGGTTGCTCACCCACCCATAGACACCTCTTGATATTTGATGGGCATGGCAGCCATGTAGCCTTCTCTACCATTACCAAAGCAAGGGAGCTTGGTATTGACTTGCTCACCCTACCCGCCCACACATCACACAAGTTGCAGCCTCTTGATGTGAGTGTTTTCTCGTCTTTCAAGTGTAACTTCAAAAAGGAAAGAACAAATTGGACCATTAGACATCCAAATCTGGAGATAAGAAGGGAAAATTGGCTACACTTGGCAGCCTAGCTTTTCAAAAGTCATTGACTTTTTCAAACATTATAGCTGGCTTCAAGAGGACAGGTATTTGGCCATTTGATCGAAATGCTTTGGATAATGACATGAGGGTTAGTGAGACATTCCACTTTGCTGCCCCCGAGGAAGCATCAGCTGCTGCAAACATTCTAAGCCTTTCCAACAATGGTTTGGCAGTCACTGAGGGTGAGTCTAATGTTGGAACTGCAGAAGTTGGAGATCAGCAAAATGGGATGAATGGTTAGTATGTTTTGCATTTTTTGTATGAAGTTATATTTCAGTATGTTGTTACACTATGTACCATTGTTTGATATTTTGCTTATTTTGAATCAGCTCAATTAGATGTATGGTTAGTTTGTTCTTCAATTACAATCGATCTTACATGTATGCATTTGTTGTTAGACTATGCATCATTTTTAGATATGCATATATATGCAAATCTGCATATGCATATTTGTAATATGCATATTTTATATGCAATTGTTGTATGAAGTTAATTTTAGTATGTTGTTTGAGAAATGGTATTAACATAGCTAGGAGTCAGCATATGGTTAGTATGTTTTGCATTTGTTGTATGATGTCATATTTCAGTATGTTGTTACACTATGTACCATTGTTTGATATGTTGCTCATTTCCAATCACCTTAATTAGATGTATGGTTAGTTTGTTCTTCAATTACTATCGATCTTACATGTATACATTTGTTGTTACACTATGTTCTGCATTTGTTGTATGAAGTTATATACGCATATATGGAATATGCACATGCATTGCATATATGCATATGTTGTATGAAGTTAAATTTTAGTATGTTGTTTTGAGAAATGGTATTAACATAAGTAGGAGTCGGCATATGCAATATGCATATGTTGTATGAAGATAAATTTCAGTATGCTATTTGAGAAATGGTATTATCATATGTAAGAGTCAACATATGCATATGTTGCATGAAGATAAAATTCAGTATGTTGTTTGAGAAATGGGATTATCATAAGTAAGAGTCAGCATATGCATATGGTTGTGGATTGGATTGGATTGGATTATGATACTGTCAGGAACTGCCTTCTCTATTTGCATTTAATTTACATGGATTGGATTTGTTTGTTCTTCAAATACTCTCAAACTTACATGTATGAATTTTTGGTTTTAGATTCCAATGAACGACTTGAACTGGCATTATTGGGAGACCAGAGTACTATTGGAGACATATCTCTTTCCCTGCCAACTCCACCTGAGCATCCCTTCTAGCTCTTTAATGGTGCTGCCAATCTTGCTATGGATATGCATGTGGACGAAGAACAAAGTCTTTCAATGCCATCCCCACCGCACTGCATGGGTCCCAATACGTTAGTACATTTCTATGCTGATTATGGAGATAGTGACGGTGAGCAGTTAGGAGATAGAACAGATGCTACAGATAGTGAGATGCTAGAAACAAATAATGTCAATTTCATTGAGCCTTTGGAATGCCAACAAACTTCACACATCTCACAATTCTTGAAGCTACCAGTTCATGTGGTGAAAGACAAGTCTAATAAGGTAGCTGACCGTGGGATCAAGTTGCAAAGAGGACCCCAACTCCTAACTATTGATGACTTCATGGCAATGCTAAGTGAACAAGATGAAAATAAGAAGGAACTAGAAGAATTGAAATTGAGGAAGAAGCAACAGCTTTCAGAGTGTAAGATAGAAAGGATTGTAGAATTGGAGGTGAAAAATCTTTTCAGAATTGAAAAGGAAAAGCAATGAGTAGCAGCAAAGGCTGAAAAGGAGCTGCAAAAGAAGGAGAAGGACAAAAAAAGGGAGGACCAACGAAGAAAAAAGGAAGCCGCAAAAATGGAAAAAGAGTTGGAGAAGGCACAAGCAAATGGTGCAAAGGAGAGGTGACTCAGCAACCCTCTAAATCCTTTGCCTGACCGCCATAGGATCTTCACAGATTTCATTTCTATTCAATGCCCCCAATATTGTCCATCACCTACCCAAGCTACCAGCCAAACATTTCACAGTTGGAGTCCTTCTCAGTCACTCTCCTATACATAGTCACCTAGCCCCACAAGAAGCCAACCATATGAGAGTTGGAGTCCTCGATTATAGGCCTATCATACCTCACCCACCCCAAGCATAATCCAACCAACTCAATCATGGAGTCCTCTGTCATAGGCCACATCCAACTCACAAGTCAACTTGCCATCAAATTTTAGTTTTCCTACATTTTTTGATTTATTTGAATGTTTGGTTGCTAGTTTTTTGTTGTGAACTTCTTGATGGATTCGAAACGATGTTTGAACTTTTTTTGTTTTGAATGTTTCTAACTTGAAACATCAGTATGGATACCATAGAGACAACATATTCCATCATGTTACTGTCTATTTCTACAATATGAAACATATGTATATATTTATCTCTGCGAGAGGAAACTTATGTATCTATCTATAGTAATCTATACATATATGTATCATAACTATGTATCAATCTGATGTTTTAAGTTAATTTGAAATTTTAGTATGTTGTATCATTCTATACAACATACATATGTATGGTAATGTTGTATTCGAATGGGTTGGAAATATTTTGACCATAACAAAGCTTAAAGGGAGAGTGGCCAATGACAACATAAAGGATGGTTATGGAAATTAACAAGGTGTTCACTCATTTAAATGTAAATGGACAAGGCAATTGCTAACAGTATGCACATACATATGCATATGCAGACTCCTACTTATGTTAATACCATTTCTCAAACATCATACTGAAATTCATAGTGTAACAACAAATTCATACATGTAAGAATGAGTGTAATTGATGAGAAAACTATCCATTCATCTAATTTAAATGTAAATGGAGAAGGCAATTGCTGACAATATGCACATGCACATGCACATGGACATGCTAACTATTGCTTATGTTAATACCATTTCTCAAACAACATATTGAAATTTAACTTCATACAACAATTGCATATATGCATCTGCATATTGCAAATATTCATATGCATATTGCAAATATGCATATGCATAGGTGCAATAGGGTATGTGCAGGATCATCATGGAAAAAATAGGCCCTTAAGTGGCAAAAAATTCAGAAAAATCAGAGTTAGGCAACTTGACATAAAAATTTGAATAAGTTATCTATATTATTTCAAAAATATCTAAGAATAGAATCTGTAGAAAATTTAATGTAGTTTCTAAACTACTAGGTTTGTTTAAAAAAATAAATAAATCTATTTGGTGAAAATTTGAAATTTCAATGCACTAGTACTTAAATTTGAGGGAAAAATAAGAAGTGGGTGTTTGTCCGACCACCCTAACCACAATAAAATGATAATATTTTTATAATATTTTAGATAAGTAGAGGACTCATGTCCTGATGTGATGCATATTTTTTTTTTTGTAATTTTTTTCCAAGTAAATAATTAATTATGATTTTTTTTATTACAACTTTTAAAAAATATAAAAAACTCGTATGTCTGACCACCTTAACTTGGTCAAAACTTCATGAAATTCAATTTTTATTTTTTTAATCCTATAGTATGCAAATCATAGAATGTGACGCATTTTTTGGATTCAAAAAATGTGATACCGTTTGAAAGCTATAGATGTTTTTCAATTAGCCTATCAATTAGGACTTTAATCATAATTCAAATAGAAAATGAATAATAATTACTTATTAAATTCAAAGTAAAGCATAATTTGTATTGGTGGAAAGCTGAGAATCTTTTTTAAAAACCCTTTTCATTTCATTTCTTTTTGGCTAAAAAAAAGTCATCAGCCACATACCCATCATATTGCCACTTTTTGGCCCATCATAATCCTGCACATACCCAATATGCATATGCATATGCATAGATGAAATATGCATATGCATATCTAACTTTGGTACATAGTGTAACAACAAATGCATACATGTAAGATTGATTGTAATTGAAGAAAAAACTAGCCATGCCTCTAATTGAGCTGATTCGAAATGAACAACATATCAAACAATTGTACATAGTGTAAAAACAAATTCATACATATAAGATTGAGTGTAATTGAAGAACAAACTAACCATGCATCTAATTGAGGTGATTGGAAATGAGCAACATATATAACAATGGTACATAGTGTAACAACATACTGAAATATAACATCATACAACAAATGTAGAACATACTAACCATATGCTGACTCCTACTTATGTTAATACCATTTCTCAAACAACATACTGAAATTTAACTTCATACAATAATTGCATTGCAAATATGCATATTGCAAATATGCATATGTATATGCAACATATATAACAATGGTACATAGTGTAACAACATACTGAAATATAACATCATACAACAAATGCAGAACATACTAACCATATGCTGACTCCTACTTATGTTAATACCATTTCTCAAACAACATATTGAAATTTAACTTCATACAACAATTGCATATATGCATATTTGGATGGATGCAATATGCATATGCATATCTAACATTGGTACATAGTGTAACAACAAATGCATACATATAAGATCGATTGTAATTGAAGAACAAACTAACCATGCATCTAATTGAGCTGATTCGAAATGAACAACATATCAAACAATTGTACATAGTGTAAAAACAAATTCATACATGTAAGATTGAGTGTAATTGATGAACAAACTAACCATGCATCTAATTGACCTGATATTAACATAAGTAGGAGTCAACCATCATCACACATAGCTGTAAGGGAGAGGGGCCAATATTTATAGTCACTTTAATTGAAGAACAAACAAAGCATACACATGATCACTTCAATAGACATGTAATTGTAGACCTGCAACTTGCATACATATAATGGAAGTATTACAACACTATCATACACTCCATAGTTTCAGGTGGCATGCACCTATGTTTTGGCCAAAGTATGTATGTATGTGTGTACAGTATACACACATACATGTATGTATGTATGTATAGTATCCTATACACACATACATGTATGCATGTTTGTATACATACTATACACACATGCATACATGTATGTGTGTATAAGTATATACACACATGCATGTGTATACATACTATACACACATACATGTATGCATGTGTGTATACATACTATACAGACATGCATACATGTATGTGTGTATAAGTATATACATACATGTATGCATGTGTGTATACATACTATAGACACATGCATACATGTATGTGTGTATACATACTATAGACACATGCATACATGTATGTGTGTATACATACTATAGACACATGCATACATGTATGTGTGTATAAGTATATACACACATGCATGTATGCATGTGTGTATATACTTATACACACATACATGTATGCATACTATACACACATGCATACATGCATACATGCATGTGTGTATAGTATGTATGCATGTGTGTATATACTTATACACACATACATGTATGCATGTGTGTATAGTATGTATACACACATGCATGTACATTTATGTGTGTATAGCAGGTATACACACATGCATACATGTATGTGTGTATAGTATGTCTACACACATCAACACATGTATGTGTGTATACATACTATACACACATACATCTAGGTATGTGTGTATAAGTATGTATGTCTATGTCTCAAATAGAAACATACATACATACATAAATAATTATGTAGTATATTTTATTGTTTAGTCTAATAAAAAGATGTTGAATATTATATCAATTTAAAAAGAAATGTTTAGTCAATTAAAAATTAAAATGATTACTAAATTGACTAGGAAAATCGTATAAATGATTAGTCAATTAAAAAAATAAAATGATTACGAAATTGAATAGGAGAATTCTATAAATGGATATGACTGTATTCCCTAAATCAGTCATATTTGAAGCAGAGACGAAGGATAGGGAAGAGTGGACGATGGGGGTCGGGAATTTTTGAGCGAGGGGTTCATGGCAACGGTTGAAAGAGTCAGCTAAAACATAGGTGCATAAAACCCTTCACAATCCAACTGCACAAACACACATACTGCCACTATACATATGCAAATTACAGAGGTACAAAACACAAACTAAGCTCTATTTGAAAGGCAGACTGTGTGTATATGTGTGTATACACACATATATATGCATATATTCCAATTACAGAGGTAAAAAATGAAAATGAACACATATATTATGGCGGTGTGTGTGTATATGTATGTGTAGACATATAAATATGGATATATACAAACATATACACACTGCTACATAGTAATTGCTCATACATGTAACTATATACATGCATATACACACACTGGGCCATTTATATGCATATATATAACTATATTATCACATATAGACACAATCTGCCATTATATAGTTCTATTATTGCTAGAAATTACATTTGCAGGCCATTGTTGTGTGTATATGTGTGTATACACAGATATATATGCATATATATACATTTATATGCATATATATCTGTGTATACACACATTTACAAACAATCGTCCATATATATGCCTATATATATCTGTATAGTCACATATACACATAGTCGGCCATAAAATACACAGTAGCGGCCATGAATAAGCTGCAACAAATCTTCATTACATGATTGAAAGCATTACAATTTTTTCTTCCACATTTAACAAAAGAAAATTGCAACAAAAACCTAGAAAATATTGCAATGCATAGTTACTGCCTGAGTGAGGTTGGAAGACAACCTCACCTGCGTAGCAAGAAGATATATAGTTTCCTTTTACTGAATATGTTGTTGGTAAACACAGAAAGCATGAAAAATCTATCACCACCACTCAGCCATGGCCTCACCACCATCGACGTCCATCCTAACCAGAGCTGGTTCTCAATGGAACCACTAAAAATGAATGATGTCTCATTACTAGGTGTTTCATGAACGGAATGCAAGACCAAGCGAATGGCTAGCATGCCGAGGTGGTAGGCCTCAAGGTCGACGGCGGGAAATGTGTAGTAGCTAATGCACATTAACTAGGATATGTATATGAAAGTACTGGCATGGTGCCAAACAACAATCGGTCATACAGATGTCTGCGATAGGTATACAGCTAATTTTTACTCTTTTTTGGCAGTTTTTTGAAATTGCCCCCAAAACCTTGGAAGGAGTGCTCAAAATATTGCCAAATTTTTATTTCAAACTGCCAGCTCGACAGTGAAGGAATGTGGAAAAAATAATTTAGTTGACTCAGACGCTGATGACGTGGACCCCTCGCTCAAGGTTACCTTACCCACCATCAGGCCCTCTCCCTTACCTATGCGTAAATCACTTTTCAATGCATCTTTGGAGAGCTGTTACAGTTCACCACAGATATGCATTAAAATCAAGGTGATGCCATGATCATGACCTATCCTCCATTAGATAGCCACCATTTCATTTTACCCTAAATAACTATTGACAAAAAAAAAACTGATATGCTCGGTCCTCAAATGCATATCAATGCATAGTGGTCTTAGTACTTGTGTGCAAAAAAGCTGCCATAATGAGTATCGGTTGCCCTCTGCTAGATTCATCATCTCAAACCTATCAGTTTCACACCCTTCCAAGTTTAATGGCTAGTTAATGCTCAACCCAAAGCATAGCCTAGGTTCTCCTATAGCAAAGAGTCAGCCTGCAAGAGAATTAGTCTTTATTATATACAAATGGGTGAATCATTGAGGCATGTATATATTATGCAAGGGAAAAACTAGTAAACTTATGGTAGTATTTTTTTCAATAATAAAATATTAGCGTTAAGAATGGCTAAATTGAATAGCAAGTTTGGTGTCTATAACTAAAAAAACAAAAGAGGAGGTAACATTAACATCGCTTAAGATAGCAGTTTGTGAAATCTTAATACCAAAAAATAAGGGGGGTGATTAAATTTTTTTTTTTGTGATAGGTTCCAACTTTACACTATTAGTAATGATAGAATTATGATATAGTTAGATTGAGCGGTAGAACAACCTCGGTCATTAGACAACAAGAGTATTGTCATTATGAAGGTTAATACAATTGTTACAATTATAAGAATAAGAAGTGAGGTGGTGCTACGTCGAATATTAATCCCCAAATGAGATACATGTTAAATTAAGGGAGGTGATAAATAGTATCAGTGATAACATAAAAATATTTAACTTATAGCGGTGAGATAAACTATTTTTGATAAAGGGTAAAACGGGTTTTATAGGGACCCAAAACTACAAAGTTTACAATAGAAAAGAAAGGACAAAAAATTCCAAAAGATACAACTGGCTGCACGAAAGGAAAAAAATAGAACAAGCAGCAGCGACCCACAAACGACCAGGAAGGTCAGACAAAAAAAATGAGTAGAAAAGCCAACAAAAAGACCAGCCGCAATTAATCCAAAGTCTTTAGAATAGACTCTGTCTTAGCCTCCAGATTCTGCATATCTTGAACACCCTTCTTAAAGGTTTGAATCATTTGCGGAGTGGGAGGAGCCTTCCTCTTCAAATTGGCCCTAGTTCTCTTAGAAATGTTAGCATCCTCCTCCTGGTTTCTTTCATTGATTTCCTCTAGATCAACCACCAAAGACCCCTGTTGAGCTTTGTCCAATTTCTCAGTCATGGAATTGATGATGATGGCATTGTGTCTAGCCATACGATTGTTTTGCTCAGCAATAATTTTAATAGTATTTTTCATTTTCTCCAACTCAATTTCAACACTTTTGTCCTTGCCAGCTTGGTGCTGGGTTTCTTTGCTGACACCGTGATCTCTTCATTCCACCTCTTTCTTATCAAGCGCTGCAACCTTAGCTCCCAAATCTTCCAGTTTACTTTGAAGGGCCCAATTTTTTATCTTTAGCTCGTTGATTTCATGAAAGGTCCATTTTGAAAGTTTGAAATGGTTATCAACATTATTTCTAGCTAAATCCAAGATATCCATAGTGGGATCCCTATCAGTGTTGAAACAAGTATTAGCAGGGTCAAGAGTAACAAGGGAGCCAGTTCTAGCATTTCTATCCAACGATGGGTCAGCAAAGGACGCAGTGTTGTTAGCACCAGACTCCTCAGAGTCAGGAGAATCTTCAGAGTACGAAACAAGGTTTTTAGCCGGAGGATTCTTATTGACACTTCTAGTTTTAAGGGAAGGGCTTGCCGACTTAGGCACAACACAAGCTTTCACATTAAGAGGGTTTTTCTTACCAGTTTGGATAGCGGAAGAGCTAAGAACCATTCTAGCCGGAATTAAATTGGGCAAAAACCCCAAGCAGCTAGGTTCAGTATCATCTTCCTCAGAATCAGGGGAGGCTTCCAAATTAGCAGGGATGGGCATTTTTTGGTAATGTTCATCAATTAATCTAATCAGGCCAGTATGTAAAATAGGGAATCTTCTAGGGTTTTTCTTGTGGTCATCCAAACATTTTCTCAAAGAATAGAGAAGATAGTAGGGCAAAGAAACCCTGACCTTGTAGCAGAAATGGTTGAGCAAGGAATAGTGATAACCGTAGACCCTGGTGAAGCGACCATCCATTATTATGTACTCCATGATAACACGAAGAACCTTTCTCCATAGAGCTTTTATGGTGTCGGCTTAGAAGTAGCTGTTAGCAATTTTCACCAGTTTCAGTCTTTCCTTCTCTTTTTTTGGAAATCTGATGATAGCTTCATTAGAGAAAACCTTGTCCCTGAAATTTTTTTTCCCATCAGTGGACAGTCCCGTCACTTCAGCTATAAGGTTTACATTGAGCTCAACTTTCCTACCAAAAAGGGTTAGATCCCCATTATCCCAATTCTTCTCAAAAAGTTCAGTAGCCTCATGATTGGAACCATGGAGTTTTTTGCAGGAAAGGAAGTAAACCCCCACTTTTAACTTTATTCCAAGCCTTAGCATTTCTTGTGTGCATCTCAAAGCTATCTGGCTCAATTCTTTTCCTATCTCCACCCATCTTGGCAAGCAAAGTGGGGCAGACAGAGACAAAATCTTTACTAGAACTAGTCCCGCCAAATCTAAGAACCCACAAAGCTTGCTAGGCCACCTTGCAGACTAAGCAACTAAGCTCAGTCCCATACAATCTAATGATTGTGATGCGATAAATCCATCCTATCCTCATTAATGAGATGACATGCCTCTTTCCCATGTGATTCATCATAACTCAATAAGGCTCAGAAATTAACACTTAGATCACTAAAATTTAGCCAAGTGCTCTATTCATTACTCCTAACCCCTTCATTAGCAAAAAAATCCGCTACAACATTGGCTTCTCTATAGGTATGTGAAATTTTTATGTTGTCAAACTTAGCTAGAGTCGAGATGGCATCATCAATCCATGACTTTATTGTGCACGAGGGGGGGACTTGCCTAGAAGATAATCAATAATATTTTTGGAATCACCTTCAAGCCAAAGGTTTTTAAAATTAAGACTATGGGCCAAATTTATAATATGAAAATCTCTAGCAACCTCGGCCAGGTGATTGGTTTGGGAACCTAGAGGAGTGGCAGTCGCACCTAGAAAGTTTCCAAAGGAGTCCCTTATGACTCTGCCACAACCCGCCGCCCCCGGATTACCTTTAGCTGCTCCATCAAAGTTAGCTTTGACCCATCCATTAGGTGGAAAACACTAGCGGAAACCCTCTCTATCCTTCTTAGCTTTTTTAGGGGTACAAGGAAAATCAAGACTTATATTCCATTCCTTGGCAACTATAAGATCATAGGACGAGTGAGCCGCTTTCTCAGAATTGCTAACCTTCTGGGAGATAGCATTGAAATTTTCTTTCAGAAATCTGATTATTTTATCAAAAACAATATCCACCGGAGCTTCTTTATCTCTGTAAATTATGTTGTTACGTTCTTTCGAAAGACCCCAAGCAACATGAGGGAAAGAGAAATCCCACAAAAACTAGAGAATAGGATTGTGAGTCGTGGATTTCCATTGAAGGAAGAAGTCTTCAATAGACGAGGGAAAAACCCAAGAAAGTTGCTAGTAACTGCTTATTTTTTCCAAAATTGAGGCAGCAAAAGGACAATGAAGGAACATATGACACACTGACTCTACCTCCATCTTACAAAGAAAACATCTATTAGGTATTTGAAAGCCACATTTGCATAGGTTATCAACCGTGAGCACCTTATTTTGGAGAAGGATCTAGAAAAAAATGTTGATTTTAGGGACCAAATGTTTGAACCAAGCCTTCAACCAAAAGGGAAGAGAACCCTAGGAAGAAGTAATCCTAGCAAAGGTAGACGAAACAGAATAGTTGCCCGAGGGTTCATCATTCCAGACAAGACGATCTTCCATCTAATCAGAGCAAAGTCTAACAGCCAACAAAGAAGACTGAATAGGAGCAAGACTCTGACTGACAAGACACAGATCCACCCATTTTCCATCCACTCTATAGTCTTTCACATAAGAACCAAAATGAGCTTTGCAATTCTCAGCCCATCCGCTAAAGGAATCAATTTTTATAAGGGGCTCCTTAAACAACCATCTATCCTCCCAGAATCTAGTTTGGTTTCCACTTCTAACTTGCCAACCTGTTCCAGAGTCAACAATTTTTTTCCCATTGATCAGATTATTCCAGCAGGTTGAACCTCTGGGAAGAAGATGGGATTCCTTCAGTATTATAAGAGAACTATTGCTCTCTAAATATTTGCTATCTAGGATATCAGTCCATTCACCTAAAGATGAAAAAATTCTCTAGATTTGTTTTGCTAGAAGAATCTTGTTAACCGTTCTAATTCTTCTAAGACCTAATCCTCCAGCCTTTTTTGGTCTGCACACCAGTTCCCATCCTATTAAAGGTATTCTTTTATTTTCTTCAACACCCGACCAAATAAATATTTTTTGAATCTTTTCAATGGCATCCACAAACTTAGCAGGAATCTTAAAGAGGCTCAGCTCACATGGATCAGAAAATTCTGAAGAGAAGCTTTAAGGAGTTGAAGTTTACCCGCTTGACTTAACAGAGCTCCTTTCCAACCAGCAAGCTTCTTGCTAAACCTCTCGACCAATGAAATCCAAAAGGATTCTAGGGGTTTAAGGCTTAAGGGTAAGCCAAGATAGGTGACAGGCAAGGAGTCCACCCTACAACCAAGGATTTTGGAAATTTTGGTCTGTCTGTGAGCAGGGGTGTTGAAGAAGAAAAGAGAACTTTTTATTATTATTAATCAACTGTCTAGATGCCCTCCCATATTTATCGAGCAGAGATTTCAAATTTTTTCCTTCCGAGACCGAGGATTTACCCAAGAGAATAGTATCATCAACAAATTATAGATGAGAACAAACCAGATTGCTTGAGGAAGGATTAAGACCAGGAAGGGTTCTATTGTCAATCAACCTTTTCAGATTTCTTCCAAGACTTTCAACCATGATAGTGAATAAAATAGGAGAAATAGGATCACCCTTTCTTAGACCTATGGAACTTTGGAAGAAATTCGTAGGGGATCCATTCACCATAATAGTAATAGAAGTAGTAGACACAAGCTGTTCCACCATTTGAAGAACCCTGTTGCAAAACCCAAAAGCCTTTAAAATTTTAAATAAGAATATCCAGTCAACTCTGTCATAGGCTTTTGAGATATCAAGCATTAAAAAAAAGCCTCTAGTCTTAGATTCAACCAAGGAATGGATATTCTCATGCATAGTAACAATAGAGTCAAGGATTTGTCTACCAGGAACGAATCCATTATGTTGAGGTGAAATCAAAGTAGGAAAGAGAATTAAGAATCTTGAAGTCAGAACCTTCGAGATGATTTTATAGATCGAGTGACAGAGGCTTATGGGTCTGAAGGCCTCAAAGTTTATCACTCTAGGATTCTTAGGGATTAGAACCAGGAAAGTGGCATTCAACTCTTTTAGGAGACTTTTGGATCCAAAAAATTCTTTAACAACATTGATCACATCTTCTCCAACATTCTCCTAGAACTCGTTTGTTATGAATATAGTTAATGGTTATGCTCTTATCCAGCTAAAACGGTCGAGAAAACAAAGGCTCTTATGTGCAGCAGATTTGAATGATTTTCAACAATTTTGTGCAAAAGAACTGCTGCTAAATATTGTGCAAAACAATTGTTGTTTTATATACTTAGTTAGAGGATGATGTATTCTATTTTTTCTATTATTAAATATTCTTGAAACTCTCTGATGCCATTATTAACTGGCTTTAATTTTTTAGTTTTCATTTTAATTTAATTTTCTTTTTGCAATTAAAAAAAAATCTGTATAGATAATAATAATAACAAGTGATGCAAGCGTCGAGTTCCTGCCGAGAGGTAAAAGTCATGTAGCTATGAGTTAGAAAAAGTTTTTAGATAGCAAATAGGAATATGAATATATTTAAAATAGCTAGAAAGTTTGAAGTTATTTTTAGAAGCGCACGAATGCCTGGAATTTTTAGGGTGCATGGGGAACGAGGTCCATAGGGACATGTGAATAGGTAACACATGTGGATGGATGCAAGGGAATTTTTTTTTATGGGTACCATGTTTACGTGGAGTTTTTTAAAGATATACCAATGAATACTTGTTTTTTTGTGTGTGTATGTATACATTTGTGAGAAGGAAGATTCTTTATCATCTTAATTAGGAAGCAAGAATGCATTATTAATTTGTATTAACTATTGGATGCAAACAATCGGAAACATTTGTAATAATGCATGAGACATATATGCATACATGTATCCATGTGCACATAATGCGTAGAAGAGTGAGATGCATAGTTGGCATGTTAACGAGTCTTAAAGTAGGAAGAGACTCAGCTCACATTTACAGTATAAAATGAAAGAAAATAGGAGAAATAAACTATTTATGACTAGTGCAATGTTTTTTAATTTTTTTTTATTAGAAAACCTTTTGATTGAAAAATTCATTAGTCGTTTTAAATGGAACAAAGTTTTGATGTAGAGATATTTCTAAAGCATCAAATATCATTTGCGGCTATTTACAAAGAACATGTGTGTGGGCAAAAAAGGAAAATGCATTCTTTACATGCCCCATTTTTATATGGATGGTGAAACAAAGTTTACCATATTTCTTTATTTTGCTTGTATGTCTATTTGTAAATAAAGTTATGTTTAGTGTACTGTTGTATAACACATGCTATGTTAATTAATACAATTGAGTTATTTTAGTTTATCATATCACAATATGCAAGTGCTAATAGAAACAATAGTGTTAGGTGGAAGATTGATAGGGGTAGCTCATTTGAGTATATACTTTTGTAAGATTAATCAATGTTTTTTTTAATGTAGTATGAAGATTAGTATTATATAAAGCTATTGTTTTTATTATAAATAAGATTTAAATCCTGTCTATGTAATATGATAAGATATTTTTGTGTATAGAACAATGTAATTATATTACAATAAATTGTTAGATGAATGACTAGAAAGCTATTGATTTTATTATAAATAAGATTTTAATATTGTTTATGTAATATGAATAAAAATTTGTGTTTATATAATAAACAATAAGTAATTAGCAAAAATATAATAAAGAACCTTATTACCTAAGATTAATTTTGTGTATATATAAAATAAAATGTAATAGTTTAACTTATGAAAATGTAATAAGTGGAATAAATATTATGATAAATTCTTAGATGAAACTGTACAAAGGTATTGATTTTATTATAAATTAGATTTGAATGTTGTTAATGTAATACAAATGAATATTTTTGTGTATATATTTTAAACAAAAAATAATTTGAAAAGATATAAAGAATTTTATTAGGTAAGATAAAATGTAGGTACAGTAAAATAATCTACGTGTTTGTAGCACTTTGCATGTAAACATTAAAATATTATAATAATCTACAGTAAAATAATCTTATAATGTTTGTAACAATGCTTGAAGCATTTAAGTATAGATGGATGCATGTACACATTTATCGATGTGCACAGAATGCACAGAAGAGTGAAAAGCATGCTTGGCACTTGAGCATGATGAGACTGAAGTTGCATTTGCAGTATTAAATGAAAGAAAACAAGAGAAATAAACTCATTAGTATGAATGCATAAATGAAAGGAAAGCATTAAAATATGGATCCATGTAAAGACATATGCATGCACGAATGTGTACATGTGTCCATTTAACTTGGTATGTTAAGAAGAATCTATCTATGCCTGCGTCCATAAAGTTAGAAATGTTAGAAACAATTTGCAGCTTAAACAAGAAATAGCAAAACATTATTGACTGAAACAAAGCAACAATACATTAGTTTTTGTGGAACAAGTGTATAAAGTATATCTAATAATGCATTTGGATGCATGGATACATGTAAACATTTGTGAAATCTAAATATACATTATAGCCTTGGAGGAATTGTCATATGTGCTTTTAGGAATCTGTAAGAAACAGGATTTAGAAAAGATGTTTTGAAAAGAACTCTTGAATACAACTGTATTTTAACAATGAGACTCAATTTGCATTTGCAGTATTAAATGAAAGAAAACAGGGAAAATTAATTATTTATTAGCAATGCATATATCGAAGGAATGCATAAATGTATGGATGAAGGCAAACATTAATGCATCCATCTATGTGTACATGTGTCCATGTAAGCTGGTAAGAAAACAAGAATCTATATATGCCTATGTGTACAAAGCTAGAAAATGTCAGAAACAATTTGCATTTGAAAGATATAAAAAGAACATTTATGATCAAAACAAAAGAATAATACATTATTGTTTTTTGACCGAGTGTATTAAGGATATCCAAAAATGCATTTGAATGCATGGATACATGTAAATATTTATCAAAACTAATTATACATTTTAGCCTCCAAGAAACTGTCATATGTGCTCTTAGTTATCTGCAATAAATAGGATATAGGAAAAAGCGTTTTCAAAGGAAGTCCTGAATACAAGTCTATGTTGTCATAGTTATTTTCAAAGCCCTTAGTGTTTAATTGCATAACCTTGATATTTTTTTCAATTTTTCCTTTGGTATGGTGTGAATTTTGTTGTAATGGATGAAGGTATATTTGAGCTATAGATAGATAAAGATATGTAAGGGTGGTAAAGAAGAATGAGCGATGTAAGTGCAACAAAGAGAAGGAATTGAGAGAATTATGTGATGCAAGTAAGGTATATGAATGGCTTATGGAAAGTATTAGATATGTGAAGCAACGATATGTGAAATTGGATGTGAGAATGAATGGAATGTAAATTATATGATTTTATCATCTTCGAGTTATATGCTTAAAATTAAATGCAATATATACAAATTTGAATGAGTGAACTGGATTGAGAGAAAAAAGGAATGCAAGACATTGGTGTGATGCAAGAGAAGCATATAAATGGATTTTGAAATGTATTTGATTTGAGAAGAAACGATGTACACGGGTGGAAATGGAAATCAGTGGATTTGATAGGGTATGAAGTGAACTTTTGTTCTAAGAAAGGGTGGAAGAATGTCTATTTTGTTATTGGTTATGCTTTTTAAAATCATCATAGGGCTGAGTGTCTCAATACAAATACAAAAGAAAGACTAGTGTCTCATTTCTCACTCAACTTTGGACTAAACAAAGTTCCAAGATCCTTGAGCTTGCTCGAAATGTGACAAGAGATGAATAGATATAAAAATATAATGATATTTAAGGATGCAAGAGTGAAAAGAGAAACACCAATGAATACTAGTACTCTTACATGGGTGCATGTTTACATTTGTAGTAACAAATTCCCTTTATGATCTTATCCAAGAAGCAAAAATGTATCATTATTTTGTCTCAAGTATTGAATGAAAATAATCTTAAACATTTGTAACAATGCTTGAGGCATCTATGTATACATGCATGCATGTATACATGTATCCATGTGCACACAATGCAAAGAAGAGTGAAAAGCATACATGACATGTGAACGAGAAATTTGAATGGAAAAGACTAAAATCAAGTAGAAATACAAATCTGTGAAAGCATAGTGATGCTCAAGTAGCATTTGCAGTAGTAAGCGAAAGGAAAAAAGGGAAAATAAACTATAGATCAGCAAAGCATATATCGAAGGAATGCATAAATATATGGATCCATGTAAACATTCATGCATGGATGGATGTATAGATGTGTCCATGTAATTTGGTACACAAAGAACAATCTATAAATGCATGTGTGCATAAAGCAAGAAATATCAGGAACAATTTGCATTTGAAACATATACAATATTGTTTTTTGAACAACTGTATAAAGGATACCTAATGATGCATTTGAATGCATGGAAACATGTAAATATTTGTTAAATTTGATTACACATTATAGGCTTGAAGAAACTGTTATACGCACTTTTAGGGATTTGTAATCAACAAGGTTTAGAAAAGACATTATGAAAATAACTCTTGAATACAATTGTATGTTATGAGTGTTATTTTTGAAACCCTCAGTGTTTATTTGCATAACCTTGATATTTTCTTCATCTTTTCCTTTGTTTGGTATGGTGTGAATTTTGTTGTGATGGATGAAGGTATATTTGATGTGTAGATAGATAAAGATATGTGAGTGTTAAAAAGAAGAATGAGTTATGCGAGTGGAACAAAGGGAGCGAATTGAGAGAAGAGTGAGATGCAAATAAGGTGTATGAATAAGTTATGAAAAGTATTTGACATGGGAGGCAAGGATATGGGATGGTGGATATGAGAATGAATGGGAATGTAAATGGTATGAATTTATCGTTTGCAAGTTATATGCTTACAATTAAATGCAAGAAATGAAAAATTCAACGAGAGAGCTAGATTTAGTGAAAAAAGGAATGCAACACATTGGTATGATGCAACACAAGCAAATAACTAGATTTTGAAATGTATTTGATTTGAGAAGAGAGGATGTGCAAGGGTGGAAATGGAAATGAATGGAATTTATAGGGTATGAAGTGATTATTTCTTGCAACAAGGGGTGGAAGAATGTCTAGTTTGGTATTGGTTATGCTTTTAAAAATCATCATAGGGCTGAGTCCGTCAATATAAACACAGAAAAAGACCCATGTTGCATTTCTCACTCTCCTTCGTACTGAACAAGGTACTGAGATCCTTGAGCTTCCTCGAAATGTGACAATAGAAGAGTGGATATAAAAAATATAATGATATTTATGGATAGAAGAGTCAAAACAAAAGACAAAGTGGAAGTTCTTATGCATATACTATGGAAAAAATAAATATGGAAGATCATAAAACAGAGAACATGTAAATGTTGATGCAGTGGAGAACATTAAATACATGGAGAGAGAAATACGAAAAGCTATTCACAGATATATGCATAGATGCATTAACAGACACATGTATATGCAGAAAACATAACTACATGGAGAGATGGAGATATGAACACATGTATACATGGATGTATGCACATTTGGATATAGGTACAAATGCAAATGTTACATGGAAGGATGTATTCATATACATATGTAAATATGGATGAAGGCATATATGCATATATGCATGTATGGACAATATGCATAAATGTATGTCAACATATAACTTTTAATTTTGTTATATTGGAAGACTAGCACTATTCTGATAAATCAATATTGGAAAATTAGCATTTAGCTGTTTGTATTTATCATAATAGCTTTATAAATTATTGTTGTTGTTGAAAATCAGTGAAATGTGATCGCATAGATCGATTAAATAAATTTAAGCAAAGGCATAGTTTATAAAACTAGTGAGTAGAGATATGTAATCCATGAGTGCAAATTAAATGCATTGAAATATCAAGAAAATGCGAACACATGGAGAGGTCAAAATAATTGAAGCAAATGCATTAAATGGCATGTGGCTGGTGGGGAAGGTGCTAGAATTGCTTGACGGCCATGGGTGGCTAGGATACTTTGGCCATTAGGGGCCATTTGGCCAAAGACAAAGACAAATACATGGATGCATGAGTCCATACATGCATATATACATGTATCCATGCAAAATATCAATACATACATATATAGATGGATGTGTGTATGCAATTCATAGGTGCATATATGCATAAATCAATGTATACATGCACCCATAGATACAGTCATACATATATAGACAGATGCATGTAGAGATGGCAAGATATGCATAAATCAATATATGCATGGTTGCATCTATGGATACATAGATACATAATGAAATGGAGAAAAAGACACATTTATATATGCATTTACTTTAGGAGTTTGATTCTGAATCCATATGCATACTTTGATTAAAACTAGTGGCTGAAGGTACATAGTTCATTCAGACAAAATTAATGCATTGAATGGCATTTGGCCAAAGGGGAGACTGTTTGGATTGCCAAGTAGTCTTTGAATATATAACAGTTAAAAGAGATAAGTAAGTATAAGTATCCTTGGGGACATTCCACATTTTGACCTTTCAATCAAAGTCAATTAACAAAGTAGCAGTGAGACCTAAAGAAACTTCAAGGACTATGCTGATAGAAAACCATATTTTGGACAATGGCTAGACAATCTGTTGAAATTGCTCTAGAAACTTTGAAGCAAATGCATTTTTGCTTCTGTTTATTTTCATTGTACATCTTAAATGAAAGTCGGGTTTTGCATTGTTACAATGTATTTGTATACTTTGATTATAAAATCATAGTTTAGATCATTTTAAGTGTTATCCATTCGAATCTTTTCTTGAAATACAAAGGATTCATCTGAGTCTTGGAGGCAATGCACAACTGTCCTATAAAGAGAGCTTTGGAACCAATGAGCTGTCATATATACATGGGTGCATGAGCCCATAGATGCATATATACATGTATCCATGCAAGTTATTGATAGATGCATATATACATGGATGTGTGTATGAAATTCATAGGTGCATATATACATAAATTGAGGTATACATGTACCCATAGATATAGCCATACATATATAGACAGATGCATAAAGAGATGACAAGATATATGCATAAATCGATATATGCATAATTGCACCTATGGATACATAGATACATTATGAAATGAAGAAAAAGACACATTTATATATGCATTTATTTTGAGAGTTTGAGTCTGAATCCATATGCATACTTCGATTAAAACTAGTAGCTGAAAGTACATAATTCATTGATACAAAATTAATGCATTGAATTGCATCTGACTAAAGGGGAGGTTGTTTGGATTGCTAATTAGTCTTTGAATATATAACAATTAAAAGAGATAAATAAGTATAATTATCCTTGGGAACATTTCACATTTTGACTTTTCAATGAGAATGAATTAACAAAGTAGCAGTCAGACCTAAAGAAGGTTCAAGGACTATGCTGATAGAAAACCATATTTTGGACAATGGCTGGACAATCTGTTGAAATTGCTTAAAAAACTTTGAAGCAGATGCATATTTTCGTTCTGTTTACTTTCATTGTACATGTTAAATGGAAGTTGGGTTTCGGATTGCTGCAATGCATTTGGATACTTTGATTATAAAATCATAGTTTAGATCATTTTTAGTGTTATCCAATTGAATCTTTTCTTGAAATACCAAGGATTCATCTGAGTCTTGGAGGCAATGCACAACTATGCTATAAAGAGAGCTTTGGAACGAACGAGCAAGTGAGCCACAATTTTTTTTTGCTCACATTGCCAATCTTACTGTGTGCTTTAAACCTCTAAAGTAAGAGAAAACTGAGGAAAGAAAGTATTTATTGCCTCAAGTAACTCGTTTCTGGTTCTGGATACTGTAATTATTGTCCTCATAGGCACACATGCAAAGTATGGAACCATATAGAAAGCAAGTGAACTCTTTAATAATCCCATGGAACATAGTCTTTCTATGCATCCATGTGTACAAGTTTGCATGTATATATGTGTACATGTAATTATGTATATATGTTAGACAGTATGTATTTGTGCATAGGTGCATAAGGATGGTATGTATCTTTAGATTTTAGATTGCATAGGTAACATGTAGTTCATAGTCATCTAGTTAGAGTAATATGATCACTTTGTGCATATTGGTATTTAATTCTGGAAGTTGATGTTTGCAAAGTTGTTTTTTTTTTTAATTTGGAAAGTGGTATTTAGCTATTTTCTTGATTGTGTTTCAAAGTGAATGCATTAAACAAAATGAGGATTTATCATGTAATATAGATTTAAGTGACTAGAGATGCATTGTGATTACTTTGAGCGTTTGATTTTTTGTTATTCTGCAGATCTGTGTAGTCACAGGAGATGATGTTGTTGTAGAGTCAAGACCTGGAACCAAGCTACTTGATACATGTATCCATAGAAACATGGATGTGGACATCTATCATGGTATCCATAGATGCGTAGATACATGTATCTATGGATAGATGTATTCATAGATACATTGACACATATATGGATAGATGCCAGTATACATTTGCACATACAAAGACATACATATATGCGTGGATGCATCTATAGGTAGAAGAATACATAGAAACATAGTTGCATGGATAGATAGATAGATGCATAGCTGGATACATAAATCCTTAAATATACATGTATGGAAATATCCATGGATTGCATAAGAAGTTGCATAGATACATATATCGATGGCTGTATGTGTACATAGATGCATGTATTGCAGCACACATGGATGCATACAGAAGTGTATTTGCGGGCAAGATGCATGGTTGCATGTGAGGCTTGTAAAGTTTGTATATTTTTTATTACTGCAAAGCGGTCTCATAAAGAGAGGTTTGGAACGAAAATTATGTCAACATGTGTGGTAATGAGAGTTTTTTCCTTGAACCTTGTTATATATTCAAAGAGTAACTAGCAATGCAAACAGTGTTCCCTTTAGTCAGATGCCATTCAATGCATTGAGCTTGCATCAGTGGATTATGTACCTTCAGCCACTAGTTTGAATCAAAGTATGCATATGGATTCAGAATCAAAAGCTCTTTCCTATGAAAGTATTTTCAATTTTCCTATGCATTTGCCAGGAATGCTTTTAACCGGCAGCATTGGCCAATCACATTTTGCCATTGAACATATTACTTATTTTTTTGTACAGTTTGCATTTGGAGAGCTATTTTATATATTGGAAAATTAGCATATATCTATTTTTCTATTCGACTGAGTAGCTTTATAAATCATTTTCGTTTTAAAAATCGGGAAAATGCGAATGCATAAATTGATTAAATAAATTTAAACAAAGGCATAGTTTGAAAGTTGGTGGCTAGAGGTACGTAATCCATGAATACAGATTAAATGCATTGAAATATCAGGAAAATGTAAGCACAATGCATGAATGCAAATTAAATGCATTAAATGACATCTGGCTGGAGGTGAATGCGCTGGAGTGGCTTGGTGAACATGCATGGACAGGGTACTTTTGTCATTTAATATAGAGTTAAGCCACTTGCTATGCATCTTTATTACTTTGTGTGTGTTGTTTTTGTGTTCTGTAAGCCTGTGTTGTCAAAACCTAGATTCTGCAATTGCTTTGAGTTTTTTTGCTATGATGAAAGCATTCAGGATAAAGGAATTTTGTGACCTGTTATAGTTAATGTGCTCATAGGCACATATGAAAAATATGGAAACATATAGAAGGGAAGCGAATTGTTCAAAAAAACTTGTCAAAGAAATGTGGTCCCATGGAATGCAATAAGTGTTCACAATGGACACTTTGGTTTCTGCATGTTAAGTTTGTCAGATAATGCAATTTGGCATGAAAAAAGTTGAAGCCATCACATGAACAGTAGAACTATTCAACACTAAACTCTATGCTTGTAATAATTATTGGAAAAGCTGTAAATGCCATAGATGAAATAATATGAATAAAATTCTAGTTTCTGGTTTTCTTGAAATGCAATGAAAAAACTGCTATAAAGGCATAAGACAAGGTTGTGTAACATATTGCCATTCCTGTATCTAATTTATTTGGACACAAATGCTTTACACACTTGATTTCAATAGTAACATGTCTACGAAAATTGGACAATAGAGATCATAATTCAGTAGTTTTTAGTGTGAGTATATATGCATCCTGATACATATAAGCTTGATCTGGCATTCATGAAAACAACTACTATGTACAGTCAAAGAGGTAATTAGTGTTACTATGTGCAATATCCATATAACATAATAAATTGTTACAAGGCTAGAGTGGCAGATCCATAAATACATGGATGCATGTATACGTAGTTGCATACAGGGATACGTAGAAGCTTAGATGAATACATGGACACATAAGAATCAGAAATTGATTAAATAAATTTAAGCAAAGGCATAGTTTAAAAGTTGGCAGCTAGAGGTATGTAATCCATGAATGCAAATTAAATGCATTAAAATATCAGGAAACTGCAAGCGCATAAATTGATTTATTCAAATTAAGCAAAGGCATAGTTTATCAAACTGGCGGGTAGACGTATGTAATGCATGAATATAAATTAAATGCATTGAATGGCATCTGGCTCAAGGTGAAGGCACTAGAATGGCTTGAAGGCCATGCGTGGCCAGGGTACTTTGGTCATTTAATATATAGTTAAGTTACTTGCTATGCATTTCTATTACTTTGCGTGTGTTGTTTTTTGTGTTTTGTAAGCTCTTGTTCTGAGGAAGAGTTTATAGCCACTAAGCAAGAGATGTTACAGTTGCAAGGCCCAGACCTAGAAACGAGTTACTTGAGATGATAATTTGTTACTCTCCATAGATCCTTTCCATTAAAGTGCATTGTGAAGCTGTGTTTCATAGTGCTTTAGTTCACTATCACTATCACTTTTTGCCTTATGTGTCAGTGCATGTATGTATGTATGCATGTTTCTATGTGCATATGCATTTACCTATGTGCATATCTATGTAGACATTTGTAGATGCATATATGCATGTATGCATGTGACTCTGGATATATCTATGCATATATGTATTTATGCATATATGTATGTGTGTATAGATCCATAACAACTTCTACTTGGTCACCATAAATTCTTGAAAACATAAGAATCAGAAAGCAAAGATTGGAAAAGCTAGGAAGGACAGAATGCAAAAGGGAACATCTAAACTATATAGTTTGAATGGCATTATGCATGGAGGGATAATAATTATTGAACATATATGTCAGATGTACATAGAGAACCATTGTCTTCATAGGTGCAAAAACAAAGCTAGAGTTTCAGATGTCCATATTCTAGAAGACTTTAACATAGTAACCTATAGAAGTGTCTAAATGTATAATAGCAATAGAGTATTTTAAAACCAAAGATGTCTATAACATGTGAAAACCAGTGAAATGTCTTGGAGCATGGAAAGGCGAAAAAGTAAAAGTCTAAACAATGTAAATCTGTGCTCCTCTATTCCTAGTTTCCTATAAAGCCAACAAAATGCTATGTATTAGAAACATAGTTTGTATGGATAGTGATTTGAGGTGCTAGTTCAAAAGAGAAAAAGTTTACATATGAATGACTTTATTACCTTCTGGTGATGTTTCCTGTCTATTTGTCAATGCAAATGGCTTCAACAATGGCATTGTTTTGGTCAAGGCTAAAATGTCCTTCAGCACTGAAGTCCCGTAGGATGAAGATCACTGCTGACTTGTACTTGATATAGTCTTCATAGCTGATCCTTTGTAGTGTGGGAAATAGACGGTGCATGGTGGCCTATTCAATTGAAGACTGAATTGTTTGATTGTCATAAGTTGTTATGGTAGTTTTAAGTTGTAAACAGAATGTATAATTGACTTGCTGGTTGCACTGTTTACAGTGAGTAGTTTTTTCTTGGAGTGTGCCATAAGCAGCAAATTTGAATTTGCATTTTGGACAGCATGCATGATATGGATTTGAAAATGCATTTGTTGCTTTTAGAGTACCAGAAACCTATAGAATATGGTTCAAAATTGTTAGAGGAGACAAAAAATACAAGTTTGGATGCACTAGATTTTTAAAAAAAGAATGTTGTTACCTTGAAAGTTGAATGTAGTATGCTGTTGAGTTTTTCCAAGCTTCTTTTGTCATTCAAGGTACAAATGAATGTTGATCAACATGTGTGAAATGTGTTCTTTTGATCTATTTTCCTTACAACATTCTTGAAAATCATTGCAGGTGTTTTATTTGTATGCAACTGGTCTTCGAGTGCAAAGTATTGTTGCTCATATGTTGACCGTAATAGCAGCTGCAATTCAATGAGAGGATTATATTTTATTACGGAAATTATTATAGGGACCACTATAGAACATTAAAAGCTTGAAACTGAAAGAAGAGGTAAAAGTTCGATAGACCGAATACCTGTGCCTTATCTATGTCAATGTGGCCATCTTTGATGTCAACTGCAAATTGGGTACCCATTTTTCTGGCACCAACTACCAGCGTAGCTATTGTGCCAGCTGGGTACTCATTTACAATTGTTAGCAATTGGCTGATAGTCGTACTTGGGATGAATTTGTACTCTTGATAGAGCTGGGGGATGTTTTCAGTAGTGCTTATGTCTGTTAAAATCAAAATGCAATCACAGTCACCTCTGTCATAATCTGTCCTAGGTGCAACTTGGAAATCTGAGATTGAAATAGTTGTTCCTGGGACAATTTTAGGCTCATGTTGATACACAATGTTTCCACTAACATTTAACATGATTTTCATTTCTGCTTTATGATCTGTCAGATCAGCACGTAGCATTTCCCGTGTTTTGTTGGCCTTATCCAATGTTGCTTTGTAGACAACAAGGACATCACCTTGGAAGGTGTCTCCAGCTCTTCTTGCATTAAGCTGTTCGATTGAAACAATCCTAGGTTTCTTGACTCTTGTCCTACAAGGAACAAGGATAATGTTAATTGAATGCTAATTTTATATTAGCAAGTTGAGCAAATGGCGGTACATTCTAGAACGAAGTACTTTACTACTGTGCTGACTCTTCTTGTGCAATTTGCACCTATTTGGCTTGTCTTTTTGATACATCTTTTGGTGTCCTGCAAAGAATTGGAACAATGTTATTTGAACATTTGTGATTTGGGCGAATGAGTATGAAGGAATAATACTATGAGCACTTTACCGTTGTGCTGATTCTTCTTGTGTGGTTTGTATTTTCTTTGACTGTCTTTTAGTTTCATCCAAAGATCTCCTGCAAATAATGGATATAGCATTGGAAAAGACATTGCAATGCATAAAGGTGATATAAGGCTATAAGTTCTATAAAATTGAATTTGTCTATTATGCAACATGCAATTTTAGGAAAATTGGATTGTGATCAGTCCAATATGCATCTGATATATAGATAGAGCATATATTTGCAGTCGTGTTGGACCAAATGTGATCAATGGCTGAGTTTCCCATGCTGTGTTGTTGGTTCAACATAAATTGTATGTTGTTCTGCAACATATAACTGTGAAGCATTTTTTTGCTTCTACTTTCTAAAGACATGTCGACATTAAAATCACCTAAAATGTACATGTTTTCTGAATTTGTGGACCCAATAATTGTTTGCAAGATTGTGATTACTTCATGTATGGCAGTTGGAGGTCTTGCATAAATATTATAAACATTGAGTTCATTGTTAGATAGCATTACTATTAATGTGATAGCTTCAATATTTGAGGTTTCATGCTGTGTTGTTTTTGACAGGAGTAAATGTTTCCTGGTTAAAGTTGCTATGTCATGTATGTTATGTACAGAGAAGCTATCAAAATTCTGCAGCAAGGTATTTAGCTCTAAGGGATGCATATGTGTTTCTTGGAGACACAAGATATCAGATTGCATTGTGCCATAGTCATTGACAATGTCATCTGCATGTGCTTTCAAGGTATGGTCTATGCATGGGCTTGTAGACAATCGCAACCTATGAAAGTATGTTTCTTGATCATGTACTTTGTGCAATGCATATAGAGTACTAAGATTTAGTTCATTGTTATATGATTTAATTGCTTCTTTGTCCTTTTTTTGAAAGAAAGCCAGGAAATAATCTATAGCTCCATTGCGTAATTGAGTTGAGGTGTACTGGTTGTTAAGTAGCACTTGAAGTGAATCAAACAAACAATCGCCAACATTGTATGCAAATGTGCTTAATCTACAAAGGCCTTCAGCTCTAAGGACATTGTCAATGTTTGATATTTGAGGATACTTTGTGCACAGTTTTTTTATTTCATGTGAACTTATGGGCCGTTTTGAAGTTATGTTTTGTGTTTCAATTTCTAACAATGGTTCAAAGTGTCCACTTAAAGAATTCATGTCATGAAATAGTATGGAGACTGATTATGTGTAATCAGAACTATTGAACTGTAAGTACCTTCTTGTTGTTGTTCTTGACCAAAGGGATATTTGTATATTCAATGATTTGGATATCCAATGAATGCAAAATAGGTCACCCCACAATCCACTTTCTGTGCAATCTGCTTGTGGCTTTGCAGATAATTGCATTCTACGGAAATATGTTTGTGGATCATGTACTTTGTGCAATGTATATAGAGTATCAGGGTCTAGTTCATAGTTGTATGATTTTATTGCTTCTTTGTCCTTGTTTTGAAGGCATTTCAAGAAGTAATCTATAGCTCCATTTCGTAGTTGAATTGATGTGTAACGATTGTTAAGCAATAGTTGTAATGAGTCAAACAAACAATCACCAACATTGTATGCAAAAGCACTCAATCTGCAAAGTCCCTCGCCCTTAAGCACGTAGTCAATGTTTGATATTTGGGGGCGCTTTGTTAATTCATAGGTGTCAACGTCTATCATTTTCTTTGTTTCTCATGTAACCTAGTGTGTTTGGGAATAGCAAATGTTGGGTATGAATAGCACCTAACGCTAGTGTCTAGATTACAAAATCTATAATTGTTTACATCATCGCTTATGTGCTTTTACTCAATAGCATTCCATAGTATTAATCATGTTTCCGAGGATCTTGGAAGTTAATAATCTCTATATATGTTGGAAAATGGATCTTGAGTAGTAGTAGAAGCTTACGCAACATACCACACAACAAACAATTTAATAGAAGCACAAGGGGAAAATAGTATTAATTCTTCAACCTGACCTTGTTATCCATTGTCCCCCAGTAGGATTGTATGTACTTATTCCTGTTACATTGCCAAAGTGGATAAATGAGTACAATGCATGATGTATACTTTTAGTGCCACAAACACAAAACAATATTTTCAGGTAGCTTTGTTTGCATGCAACAATTGGTCAACAAGAATCTTTTTTGCTCACATTGTCAATCTCAGTCTATGGTATTTAAATGTTTTGTGTAATTGGATTCCTTTGTTTCTATGTACTTCTTAGCGACTAATTTTTTTCAAAGAACAAATGATTTTAAAAGCTATTCAGATAAACATGAATTAAGTGGCATGTAGAGAATAGTTTCACAAATCTTTTCTGTTTAAAGAAAATCAGGGAAATGCAAAAGCATTGTTTGATCAAAGAAGATCTATGGCTTTTCTTATTTGTGGGAATAGCTTTTAAAATCATTTGTGTTTAAAAAATTTGAGGAAAATGCAAAGGCATAGGTCCATTAAGCAAAAGTGAAGGCATAGATTGATTAAATAATTAAAAAAAGAGATTGAAACTCAGAGGTGCAGGCACACAGTGCATACATGCAAAGCAAATGCATTAAATAGCATGTGGGTGGATGAGAAACTGCTAGAATGGCTTGGTGGACATGTATAGCTAGGCTGCTATGTTCATTTGTTATAGACTTAAGTCAGCTGTTAAGCATGACTATTACTTTGTGCATATTGTTTTTCTATTCTAGAAATCTTTGTTCTGGGAGAGTTTATAGCGATTGAGTAGACTTTGTTATAGTTACAGTATCTAGAACCAGAAATGAGTTACTTGACGCAATAAATAGTTTCTTTCCTCAGTTTTCTCTTACTGTAGAGGTTTAAAGCACACAGTGAAATTGGCAATGTGAGCAAAAAAAAAACTGTGGTTAATGTCATTTTAGATGTAAGCAAGACCATGGAAAAATATTGCATCATGTCTATGAGTGACGTAGTACATCATTCATTGTACTCATGTGCCATGTTAGCTTTTGAAATTAACTTTGTAGGCTTTTATTTGCAAAACAGGAAGATTAAACATACGTTAACTTGCACACTGCACAGCAACTTGCCACAAATATAAGCAGTCCTATGAAAAAAATTGCCTTAAATGCATATAGGTAAAAACCAGTTGACATAAAACAAAGACTTATGACTCTAAAGGCTATTTGAAACTACAAATAGGGTTTAAAAATTGCATGCTAGCAGTTCATTCTATTCTATGGATATTGTATAGGGGAAGTATAACTTATTAACACATAAGCAAAACCTATTCTATTGCTCGAAGACAAATTACTATTGCAATTGTGGAAAATGCATTTTCCTGTTTGTATATGTGGAAGCAGCCCTCTAAATCATTTATGTTCAAAGAAATGAGGAATAGAAGATGACAAAATGAATACATGGAAAATAACTTTATGCAGTTATTATATTGAAGAATTTCAATTGCATTTCAAGAAAAGCAAAAAGACAATTTGGAAAACTGACCTTGTAATCTTCTATCAAAAGATCAAGTATACTTGTAGAAATGTACAAATTGTGATAGGGACAAGCAATGTTTCCTAGTCTAGTTTGTGCGTGATTGTTTAAATACAGTTGAAAGCATTGATCCCTGTTACAAGGACAATTTAGACAAATAAGTAGAGTGAGTGACATATACTATGCTATTCATAAAATCAAAACATAATGCTTATGTAGATTCATTTGAGCGAGAAACAATCAAAGTAAGAACTCTTGTCTATTAAAATGCAAATTGCATTTTATAATTTTTAAATACTTATTGCTATTTGTGTATCCTATAATATAGAACATTTTTTTGCATATACATGCACTAGGGTAATTTTGTTATTGCAATGGTGGTATAAGCTCTTTACGAACAATCAATGGAATAGATCCCATATTTGCTTAAGCACCTAAAAAAGTGTAAATAGGCCACGACAACTAATCAATACTAAGCCAAAAAATAACACAGACTTGTGATAGCACTATTAAGTTATGGTAAAAACAATTTATAGCTATTGTTTAATGCCAAACTAGCTATCACTTAACAGTGAAAGCGATGTAAATATCGATTTTCTAACTAAATGGGGTCATTTCATGGTGTATAACTAAACCCAAGGTTGCTTGCACAACTCCAAGAAGACCTTTCTTGTTGTCTCCTCCTTGGAACCTGACTCCAATGGGTTCCTCTTGAGCTTGGAGATTGACCAAACCCTACTCCAACTCTTCTCAAATAGTTCCTACCTTGTGCTTTACCTTGGGAAGTCAAACACCTCTTGAACTTGCAACTTCTCCCTCAACACCTAGAAGAGTCTAGATGCTAACTTCATCACCAACCTCAAACTGCTTGCAGGGGAATTAAAAGAACTATCATCATGCTTTTTCAATCCAGATTGATCCATTTTGGAGGCTCTTTGGTTTCCAATACACCCGATTCCAAGAAATTGCCTTGAGAGGCCCTAGTTTCTACTAGCCCTTACCAGTCACTATTTTGCTTTTTCTGCCCAAAATCTCCACACAACCTACCAAACAAAACACATTTTCTGACACCCTTTTGGGACTTTTAAATCTTGCACTAGATTTCTAGCCTTCTTAAGTTCCGTACAGTGCCTTCCTAGAATCAAGGAGAAATAGGCCTAATTGACCTAATCCCTAGGGTTTCTCTATTCTTTGTTTCAAATCTCCTACCAAAAGTTTGATTAAAGCTTCAAACCTTTTGTCAGTCAAAGATCTTTCCTAACCCTACCTAGAATCGTACGGATTCTATACAGTGCTTATATCCCCTGCCTAAGTTCACAATTTTACTCTACCAAACTCCTAACCAGGTTACAATAGCTCGCCTAGGGTTTGGTCTTGCAAATCATAGCTTGGCTCTCAAGATTTCCTACTTCTAAATCTACACAAAAGTGTGGCTCCCCTTTCATATTCTACTGTTCTCAGGGAAATCCCGCGGACAGAGTTTAGAGGGGATCCATTTATTTGCTTGACTATACAAAACAAAGAAAATAAGACTCTACAATCTAATCTATGATCACAAAACACTAAAACAACTCAAAGCCTCTTGACCACAAGTTAGAATACACTCTTTACCATTCAATAAACATAGAAACAGTGAGGAATCGGGATATACATTGCCTTTTTTATGACTGTTTCTCAAGAACTCGGGTGAAACACAGAAAATGCAGTCTTTTCCTATTCCTTGCAATTCAAAGCTTAACTACAATGCATGTATTCTTAGTCAACGAACTATTTACAGAAGAAAAAATGCTATAATTTGTTAAGTAAACTCTTATCCAATGCCCAAATCAATGCATTTAACACATAAGATATCACTGTTCTGAAAACACACGAGGTTTGCAGGAAAACACATAAATCTGCAATCTGCCTTCTATTCACACCACAAAATTTTATTACAATGAAAAACTAACTCCTAACTACGAGTCTTCACCACTTTTAGATGCTTCTCCATCATTCAAGGGATGTTGCTCGAGCCCTTATTCCTGAGTTTAAGGGATTCCAATCACTAAATTGCATGCAATTCCACAAATCTTGCCATGCAGCTTTGCAACAACACTTTGCAACTTCCATTATGCCATGATCCCAAATCTTTGGACCTCTAACACCTTAACTACGAATCAAAAACTCCCTTAACCGACCATTAGCATCTTTTAAACAATGACTATGTGTTTAAAACACATTTAACACCCTACTTTCAAACATAAGCGATCTAAAGCTACATAAAGTAAAATTTAACACTAGTGATTAACTAAGATGGTATAGTCCTAATGACTAACTCATCCACACCAACAAGACCTTCTAAGGTCCAATGTAAACACATCAAAATCCCTGACTTGGCTAAGGTTAGTACAAGCCAAAATTGTGAACAAACTAGGTGCAGGTCAGCCTAGGTGCTCCTGCACCATCCTCCCCAAAACAGAAAACTTCAATCCATCCTTGGATTGAGTAAGTTAGGATCAATTCTCAACTTCTTGAACTCTGCCTCCTTGATCCATACTGCATCTGCATTAGGTTTTCCATGCCTCTTGATCAGGTGTTGTTTATATTCTTTGGTCCTAGTCTTCTTGTAGGCCCTGGTATCCAAGATTTTATTAGCTTGTTTGACTGTGACAGGGGGTAGTTTGAGTTCCTCCACATCTTGAATGACTTCATGGATGGTCTGATCCAAGTTTAGTGGTGGTCCTTTGTAATGGACTAGGTCTGCAACATTAAAAACAAGGGACAGTCCACTATCATCTAGCAGTTGCACCTTAAATGCATTACTTCCATACTTCTCCAAGATAGGACAGGGACCTATCCTCTTCATTTGCAGTTTGTTAGGAACACCTTTCTGCAGTCTGGACTTATTCAAATGCACCATGACTAAGTCCCCAACATTGAATTGGACTTCTTTCATATGTTCATCCACCTTAGTTTTATGTTTCATAGTATTTTATGCCAGTGTTTTTCTGATTGTGTCATGAATTTCCTGCATTGCATAGGAAAAATCATCTGCATATCCACTTCCCTTGACTCCATCCTCCAACTCTTTCAGCTCATAAACACCTCTACGGTGCAGTCCATAGACAATTTCAAAGGGACTCTTCCCTGTGGATCTATTTACTGTATCATTATAGGTATATTCAGCTTGCCCAATAATCTAATCCCATTGTTGACCATACTCCTTGGTCAAGCATCTCAAGAGGTTTCCAAGTGTTCTATTTACGACTTCGGTCTGACCATCAGTTTGGGGATGGTATGCAGATCCAAAGGAAAAATTGGTGCCCATTCTTTTCCAAAGAGTCTTCCAAAAATGACTCATAAACTTAGTATCCCTGTCTGATACAATGCTGATTGGTAAGCCATGAATCCTGACTATCTCCTTAAAGAAAAGAGAGGCTATTTGACTGGCATCATTGGTTGTTTTGCAGGGTACAAAGTGAGCCATCTTGCTGAATCTATCTACAACAACATAAACACTGTCCATACCTTGCTTTGTCTTGGGTAAACCAACTACAAAGTCCATGCTCAAGCATTCCCATGGCCTAGAAGGGATAGGCAGTGGCTGGTATAGGCTTGCATTTGAAGAAGTGCCTTTTGCCTTTTGACATACCACACAACTCTCCACATACCTCCTAACATCTAGGTTCATCCTAGGCCAAAAATAAAACCTTTGGAAAAGTTCTTGAGTTTTGGTGATCCCAAAATGACAACTCAATGCACCATTATGCTTTTCTTGTATTAAGTTCTCCCTAATAGAACCTCTAGGAACACAAAGTTGATTCCCTTTAAACAATAAATCACTTTGCAAGGTATATTCAACATATTTGCTATGGAAATGGTTCTTATACTCAAGACATACCTTATAAATATCTACAAAGTCTTCATCATCTGCATATAGATCTTTGAAGTGATCTATTCCCATGCTCTTCAATTGAATTTCTTGAATTGTGAGGACTCTTCTGCTCAATGCATCAGCCACTTTGTTCAGAGCTCCTTTCTTGTGTTTGATATTGAAGGTGTAAGCTTGCAAGTACTCCACCCACTTCATGTGACTGTGACTCAACTTCTCTTGTGAATTTAGGAAACTGAGTGCTTGATTGTCTGAGTACACAATGAATTCCTTGGGAAACAAGTAGTTCCTCCATTTCCTTAGTGCTTGGACCAATGCATACATTTCAAGGTCATAAGAAAAATACTTCTTCTTGGCTCCACTTAACTTCTCTAAATGAAAAGCCACCGGTTTGCCCTCTTGACTGAGAACAACTCCAATAGCTACATTGCTTGCATCACATTCAATGGTGAATAGCTTCTCAAAGCTTGGCAACACCAAAACAAGTTGGGTAGCTATCTTTTCCTTCAGCAACTCAAAACTCTTGTTAGCTTGCTCATTCCATACAAACTTGGTTTTCATGCCTCCTTTAATGGTATCCAACATAGGAGCACAAATAGCACTAAACTGCCTTATGAATTTCTTATAATACTGAGCAAGACCATGGAAGCTTCTTACCTCTGTTGCTATCTTTGGAGTAGGCCAATTGAGAATTGCTTCTACCTTGCTGTTGTCCATCTTCAAGTTGCCATATGATAGCAAAATCCAAGGTACACCAGCTCTGTTTTGATGAACTCACACTTTTCCAGATTGATCATCAGTGTCTCCTCCTACAGCTTCTTGAAAATCAACTCAATATGTTTGAGGTGCTCTTCTCTTGTTCTGCTATAGATTAGTATATCATCAAGATACAATACTACAAACTTGCCAATGTAGTCTTTGAGGATTTCATTCATGAGTCTCATGAATGTGGAGGGGGCATTAGATAATCCAAATGGCATAACTAGCCACTCATAGAGACCCTCATTGGTTTTGAAGGCTATTTTCCACTCATCACCCTCATGTATCCTAATTTGGTGATAACCACTCTTTAAATCTATCTTGGTATAGTACCTAGCTTCACCTAGACAATCCATGAGATCTTCAATCCTAGGGATGGGAAACCTATACCTGATGGTTATCTTGTTTATTGCCCTGGAATCAGTACAAAGCCTCCATTCTCCTCCTTTCTTAGGTGCTAAGACAGTGGGTACTGCACAAGGACTAATGCTTTTCCTAATGAGACCTTGGTCAAGAAGTTCTTGAATCTGCCTGGCTATTTCCTCATTTTGTTGAGGGGTCATCTTGTAAGCTGCTTTGTTTGGAAGGGTAGCTCCTGGTATCAAGTCTATCCTATGACTTATGGCTCTTTTAGGAGGTAAGGTTGCTGGTTGACCACTACTTACTATACCTTCATAGGTCTGCAACAAGTCTTGTATCTCCTTGGGTAACTCTTGCTTTTCAGCTGCCTTCTCTTTGCTTACCTCTCTTGGCTTGATCATCACTGCATAGCCAACTCCTTCTCCTTCTTCCAAAGCTTTTAAGAACTCTTTTTCACCAGCTATAAGCAGCTTAGAACTTGCTGTTTGCACCTCAATATCTTCTAACAAAGATTGAATCTTGTAAGTTACATTGTCTTTCTTGAAGGTATATGAATTCTTTGCTCCATCATGCACAGCTTGATGGTCAAATTGCCATGGCCTACCTAGGAGCAAGTGGCATGCATCCATAGGTAATACATCACACAAAACTTTGTCTTTGTACTTGCCAATTGAGAACTCCACCCATGATTGTTCATTCACCAAGACATGCTGTCCCTTATTGAGCCATGTGACCTTGTAAGGATTATTGTGAGGTATCCTTGTCAATTTCAGCTTGCTGACTGCCTCCTCTGACACAATATTGTCAGTTGAACCTGAGTCTATAATGACCTTACACACTTTCCCCATCATCTTGCATTTTATCCTAAACAAGGACCTTCTTTGGCTTGGTTCTTCTTTAACCGTTCTTTGATCAAAGTCCTCCTCATCATGAGGTTCTCACCTTCCTCTGAGTTCAATGGTACTTCAGGTTGTTTATTTGCTGCAGCTGTCTCATCTTGAATCAGATTGGTTCTCTTATCTCCTCCATGAGAAGTGCTACCTTTCTTAGGAAATCTATAGGCCGGGTGTCCCAATTGGTTGCAATGATAACATTTCATGTTGGTGAAGTAGCTGCCTCTTCCTTGTCCACCACTTCTTCCTCTACCACCTCTACTAGATCTTCCTTCTTGCTATTCAGAAAATCTGACTTCTCCTTGGGCTCTTGGTTCTGAGCTTCTTCCACTATAACTTCCTCTTTGTCCTCTGTTGTCTTTCCCTTTACCTCTACCTTTAGGGTTTTGTTCCTGCTTCTTTTTGCCTTTCTCCTCTATCTTCAAAGCCATTTGATAGCATTGGCGGACTATTTTGAAGTTCACCAAACTCATATCTTCTTGAATAGACCATTTGAGTCCATTTAGATACCTTGCTAACTTGATACTCTCATCTTCAACCACTTTTGATCTAAGGCACAATTTTTGAAACTCCTCTGTATATGTTTGAACATCCATGTCTTTTTGCCTCAGATTGTGTCTTCTCCTATGCAACTGTACTTCATAATCATCAGGGAGATAAGTCTGCCTTATCTTAGTCACCATTCCTCTCCATGAAACTATGGGACCTTTGCCTTCTTTCTCTCTTTCAGATTGTACAAACTTCCACCATGTGAGAGCTGCTCCTCTCAACCTTGACTTGGCCACCTTTACCTTTTGGGCCTTTGTTATGCCATCACACTCAAAGTGATTTTCAATGCTCTCAATCCAGTCTACAACTGAATCAGGGTCCATTTGTCCACTGAAAAGTGGCACACCCTCCAATGCTTTACCACTCAAGGCCTGCAATGCCTTCAAGAATGGTTCTTCATTAAGAATAGGGTTAGGCTTTGGAGCCTCCTCCTCCAAATCCTCTTCTTTTTCCTTGGCTTCCTGCTCTACCTTCTACTTTATCTTGTCCTTCACAGTATTTGCTGTCTCATGGACTTCATCCAAGAGTTTCTCCATTTGAGATATCTTTTCTCTGAGCAACCGGTTATCTTCCTCTTCCTTTTCTACCTTTTTAACTAGCTCTGCATTTGTCACCATGGTTCCTTCCTCTAGTGTGTTCTCTCCAACTAACTCAGTGGGATGAAACATTAATCACAAGCCTTGAATCAATCTAAGCTCTGATACCAATATGGTGTATAACTAAACCCAAGGTTGCTTGCACAACTCCAAGAAGACCTTTCTCGCTATCTCCTCCTTGGAACCTAACTCCAATGGGTTCCTCTTGAGCTTGGAGATTGACCAAACCCTGCTCCAACTCTTCTCAAATAGTTCCTACCTTGTGCTTTACCTTGGGAAGTCAAACACCTCTTGAACTTGCAACTTCTCCCTCAACACCTAGAAGAGTCTAGATGCTAACTTCATCACCAACCTCAAACTCCTTGTAGGGGAATTAAAAGTACTTTCCTCATGCTTTTTGAATCCATATTGATTCATTTTGGAGGCTCTTTGGTTTCCAATACACCCGATTCCAAGAAATTGCCTTGAGAGGGCCTAGTTTCTACTAGCCCTTACCAGTCACTATTTTGCTTTTTCTGCCCAAAATATCCACACAACCTAGCAAAAAAAACACATTTTCTGACACCCTTTTGGGACTTTTAAATCTTGCACTAGATTTCTGGCCATCTTCAGTTTCGTATAGTACCTTCCTAGAATCAAGGAGAAATAGGCCTAATTGACCTAATCCCTAGGGTTTCTCTATTCTTTGTTTCAAATCTCCTACCAAAAGTTTGATTAAAGCTTAAAACCTTTTGTCAGTCAAAGATCTTGCCTAACCCTACTTGGAATCGTACGGATTTCGTACAGTGCTTATATCCCCTGCCTAAGTTCACAATTTTACTCTACCAAACTCCTAACCGGGTTACAATAGCTCGCCTAGGGTTTGGTCTTGAAAATCATAGCTTGGCTCTCAAGATTTCCTACTTCTAAATCTACACAAAAGTGTGGCTCCCCTTTCATATTCTACTGTTCTCATGGAAATCCCACAGATAGAGTTTAGAGGGGAGCCATTTATTTGCTTGACTGTACAAAACAAAGAAAATAAGACTCTACAATCTAATCTATGATCACAAAACACAAAAAACTCAAAGCCTCTTGACCACAAGTTGGAATACACTCTTTACCATTCAATAAACACAGAAACAGTGAGGAATTGGGATATACAGTGCCTTTTTTATGACTGTTTCTCAAGAACTCAGGTGAAACACAGAAAATGCAGTCTTTTCCTATTCCTTACAATTCAAAGCTTAACTACAATGCATGTTTTCTTAGTCAATGAACTATTTATAGAAGAAAAGATGCTATAATTTTTTAAGTAAACTCTGATTCAATGCCCAAATCAATGCATTTAACACATAAGATATCACTGTTATGAAAACACACGGGGTTTGCAGGAAAACACAGAAATCTGCAATCTGCCTTCTATTCACACCACAAAATTTTATTACAATGAAAAACTAACTCCTAACTACGAGTCTTCACCACTTTTAGATGCTTCTCCATCATTCAAGGGTAGTTGCTCGAGCCCTTATTCCTGAGTTTAAGGGATTCCAATCACTAAATTGCATGCAATTCCACAAATCTTGCCATCCAGCTTTGCAACAACACTTTGCAACTTCCATTATTCCATGATCCCAAATCTTTGGACCTCTAACACCTTAACTACGAATCAACAACTAACTTAACTGACCATTAGCATCTTTTAAACAATGACTATGTGTTTAAAACACATTTAACACCCTACTTTCAAACATAAGCTTTCTAAAGCTACATAAAGTAAAATTTAACACTAGTGATTAACTAAGATGGTATAGTCCTAATGAATAACTCATCCACACCAACAAGACCTTCTAAGGTCCAATGTAAACACATCAAAATCCCTGACTTGGCTAAGGTTAGTACAAGCCAAAATTGTGAACAAACTAGGTGGAGGTCAGCCTAGGTGCTCCTACACCATTTCATTTCCATATGCATAAGTTTATTTTGTACCGTTATGTACAACTTACTATTACTTGTGCAATGAAGCTACATACAAGTAGAATTCATAACTCATGGCATTTAGATACACCCAAGGAGAAATACAAATCAAGGTTGTTAGCATCCTGATAAGAAAGATGATGCGATACATCCAATTAATGTATGCCACAACATCTTATTCAATGAAGATTATTTGGATAGGAATGTTACAAATCAGAATCCTTATTGGTGTCTGAGTAATCCTCTTTTTCAAGAATTTTCAAGGAAATTGCATGCCAATACTATCAGTGAATAAGTGGAATCATATTTTTTAATTGACTTTGTTTGATTGGCCAAATGTGCACAAGGGTAGTTATAATTATTTCTTTGTTTTAATTATTATGTATATAAATACTATTCAACAGTTATCTAATTAATTAGATATGAAATGACAGAAGGAAAAAGAAAATTAATTAATTAAGATAATTTGATTCATTAATTAATAAGGTGAATTATCGTGTAAAAGTACAAAAATTAGAAGTTGAGAAAAATTCCTCTTTGCTTTATTGTTTAATGACAATGAGAGAGATGAAAGCAATTGTGGAGTTTAGGCTTATATCTGTAAATTGCATTTGCCTGACAGTTTGTAAAGTGCTCTCAACACATTGTCCTCATATTGTCTGTAAGGTCCTATTATGGGACATGCTAACAAAACTGTGGCTCTAAAGCTTGCATTATGGAACAGTTCTCCAGTAATTAAAGATATGCAATCTTTAGAGAGCTAATAAGTGCCAAGTTATTGTTAAGCTTTCACATTGTACATTGGACAAAAGACTATTGCTTGTCCAAGGAACTAGTCTCTGAAGAATAGCGTAGGCTGAGCACTGTGAAACCCAATGTGCTTATGGACATTAAAATAAAAGAAAAATGATGAGAGAAACTATTTATTGCCTGGAGTAGCTTGTCTGAAAGTGTACTTTTTTGGAACCATGACAACCTTTACCCTGTCACTGTAAACTTTTTTGTAGAAAAGACATATCGACACACACATATATGTATACATATGTATATATATGTATAGATACATCCATGTAAAGATAGATTAATGCATCTATGGACATAAACATATATGCATCCATATGATTACATGCATATACACATAGATGCATCTATACACACATACATATATGCAAAAATACATATATGAATAGATATATCCAGAGTCACATGCATAAATGCATATATGCATCTATAAATGTCTACATAGATATGCACATAGGTAAATGCATATGTGTATAGAAACATGCATACATACATACATGCACTGACACATAAGGCAAAAAGTGATAGTGATAGTGAACTAAAGCACTATGAAACACAGCTTCACAATGCACTTCAATGGAAAGGATCTATGGAGAGTAACAAATTATCATCTCAAGTAACTCGTTTCTAGGTCTAGGCCCTGCAACTGTAACATCTCTTGCTCAGTGGCTATAAACTCTTCCTCAGAACAAGAGCTTACAAAACACAAAAAACAACACACGCAAAGTAATAGAAATGCATAGCAAGTAACTTAACTCTATATTAAATGACCAAAGTACCCTGGCCACGCATGGCCTTCAAGCCATTCCAGCACCTTCACCTTGAGCCAAATGCCATTCAATGCATTTAATTTATATTCATGCATTACGTACGTCTACCCGCCAGTTTGATAAACTATGCCTTTGCTTAATTTGAATAAATGAATTTATGCGCTCGCAGTTTCCTGATATTTTAATGCATTTAATATGCATTCATGGATTACATACCTCTAGCCGCCAACTTTTAAACTATGCCTTTGCTTAAATTTATTTAATCAATTTATGCATTCGCATTTTCCTGAATTTTTAAAAAGAAAATGATTTATAAAGCTACTCGGACGAATAGGAAAATAGATAAATGCTAATTTTCCAATATATAAAATAGCTCTCCAAATTCAAACTATACAAAAAAATAAGTAATATGTTAAATGGCGAAATGTGATTGGTCAATGCTGCCGGTTAAATGCATTACGGGTGAATGCATAAGTATTTCTACCTAGCAGTAGGAACTAATTAAAGAATTTCAACCAAATGCATGAGTATTCTTGCCTTGACGCTAGGAGCCAATCAAATTGTCACTATAGAAAACAGTTTATCCAAGTAAGTGCTATTAGGTTTGTTATCTTCAATTTCAAACTCCTTTGACGTTAATGCATTTTCTTTGGTGGTAGAATATGGAGATTCCTTTTTTTAATGAGTCTAGAACAAGATGACATAAACAAATAAATTTAAGCAAAGACATAGGCTAGAAAACTGACAGCTTTTATCAATAGAAAGGGGACATTTATAGTGACAGAGCAAAAGCTCTTGTGCTCGTTGAATGAAAACCAAGAGACAAGTTACTCAAGGCAACAAATTGCTACTTTTCTCTATTTTGCTTCATTTTATCCCAGAAATGCAAGTTGGGTTTCACAATGCATGAGAACACATTTGCGCAAATAACTACCAAAATTATAATTGCAATGGATGAAAGTAATAGTGTAATCGATACTAATAGTCCAAACATCAAAATACACCAGCTAGTTTATTTTTAGATTCAATGGAAACAAGTATCAATTGGAAACAGATTAACCTAGTAGTCTATTTATCATAGGTTCTTGAATTCCAAATGCACAAGTGTGAACATGGTTCTCTATAGGCTTTTGCTATGCATTTTAACTATATTGCTGTTTTGCATCGAGCCTAAAGAACCACTGCAAGTATGGTTTCCAAACAAATTTAAATCAATGAATGTAAGGCAAGAAAGGTTTCCAATAACACTTAATACTTGAGCCATGAAGCATCATTGCTTCAAGCTATAGCAAAAGTGCAGACAGGGACACAAAAGCAAATTCAACAATGACATCATCAAACAAGGATTTGTTTGCTATTACTATGACTAACTATTGAACTCAATTGACTCATCAGTCAAACAGCTTGATTGATCACTGACCTAACTTGTTTCAAAGCTATCTTGTTAAACTGATTAGTTAATTTCATTAATGAGTAAAAGTTAGAATTGAATTAATTTGCACAAGCTAAGTGTAAGATTGACTTGTTCGTTAATTGACTTTGATTAATGGTTCAAAGACAGATGAGACAAATTAAATTGTCATGAGCAAAATGTGAGATGAACTTATTGGCTGCTACGCCACATATACTATGACATTTGAGCTTTCATGAAATAATAGCGAAAGCAATAGATTAAATAGATGGATTCAACATAGACGAAGCAATGCAATTAACATGGACAACTATAGGCTGTTGAATATTTGAAGCATAAGAAATAAAAGGGAAGACGTTGCCGAAGATTTTGCAATTTCAGTTTACAATTGCGTTTGCTCCCTTGTCTATAAAGCCTTTTCAAGAAGTTCCTTTTTTTTTGCATATGAATGGCCATGATTGGTTTAATTGATTTCGTCTACAAAGATGTTTTTTAATTAACTATAATTAACTATTCATCTAAGCTTCTACGTATCCCTGTATGCAACTGCGTATACATGCGTCCATGTATTTATGGATGTGCCACTCTAGCCTTGTACAAATTGACTATGTTATATGGATATCGCATATAGTAACACTAATAATCTCTTTCATTGCACATAGCAGCTGTTCTCATAAATGCCAGTTCGAGCTTATATGTATCAAGATACATATATACTCACACTAAAAACTATTGAATTATGATCTCCATTGTCCCATTTTCGTAGACATGTTACTATTGCAATCAAATGTGTAAAGCATTCATGTCCAAAGGAATTAGATAAAGGAATGGCAATATGTTACACAACGTTGTCTTATGCCTTTATAGCAGTTTTTTCATTGCATTTCAAGAAAACCAGAAACTAGAATTTTATTCATATTATTTCATCTATGGCATTTACAGCTTTTCCAATAATTAGCTATGACCAACCATGGAACACAATTAATTCATCAGCCAATTAGCTTAATTGATCACTGAATTAACTTGTTTGAAAGCTATCATGTTAAGCCAACTAGCTAATATGCCACATACAGTATGGCATTTGAGTTTCAAATGAGTCTCATGCATGCAAAGCATTTGTTTGCTATTACTATGATTAATGATAGAATTGACTTAATTTGCATGAGTCAAGTGTAAGATTTACTTGTTTGTTAATTGACTTTGATTAATGGTTCAGAGACAGATGAGACAAATTAAATTGTCATCAACAAAATGTGAGATGGACTTATTAGCTGCTACGCCACATATACTATGACACTTGAGCTTTCATGAAATCACCCCACACCAATTCCATCAAATCATCGAAGGGTTATTCAGTGGCTTCACGTATGATTCCCCTGCCATTCCAATGAGGGCAGAAAAGGTAAAGAAATAAAATGTAAAGAGTGAATCTGATTAGGATGTTGAAAGACTTGTTAAATGAGAAATGGAAACTAAAACACTGAATTTGAGTTTCCATTAGTCTTTTGAAACACTACAGTTGAATGAATTTAGAATTTGTATTGTTGTTTATTAGTGTTTATTACTATATTTTTTATCACTCTTTATTACTATCTATTTTTGTTTAATTCTTGACTACTGTTTTGTTAAACTGCACATTGTAAAATACACGATGCTGTAAAAACAACAACTCACTGACAGTTGTAACATGCAGGGTGTTGTAAAGTATTTTGTATTACTCTTGATTAGTTTTTATTGGAATTATTTTGTATTACTATAATTACTTTATTACTTTCTATTACTGTATTTCAGTATGGACATTTCAAGGTAAAGAACATGAGACATATGCAATGCAATATAACAGGTTTAATTAACAAGGTATGAATGAGCAAGAACTTTTTAGTACATAAAGGTCATGAACGTTGAACTAATAGTATGACAGTCACCACAACATTTAAGTAAACCTATGCTCAACACTCTCTTTTCCATAATCAATTGTATTCCCAATTTCATCCATGAAGAATATCCTCAAAGATATAGAATTCATGGATGCACAGGTTGAAGAAGTTCTTCATGGATCAAAGATATGGAATTCATTGATAAAAGAAATGGAAATCATGGATCAAAGTGATGGCTAATAACAGGATCTACAGGTTGACAAAGTTCTTCATGGAAAAATTGGGAATAAAATTTATAATGGAAAAGAGAGTTGCACCATAGGTTTACTTAAATATTGTGGTGATTGCCCTACTATTGGTTCAATGTTCATGACCATCTACTCAAAAGTTCTTGCTTGTTTATCATGTAATAAAGATTTTAGTGACTAGAGATGAATTGTGATTACTTTGAGCATTTCATTTTTTGTTATTCTGCAGATCTATCTAGTCACAGGAGATGTTGTTGCTGCAGTCAAGACTTGGGACTGAGTTACTTGATACATGTATCCATAGATACATGGATGTGGACATCTATCATGGTATCCATATATGGATAGATACATGTATCTATGGATAGATGTATTCATAGATACATTGACATACATGGATAGATGCTTGTATACATTTGCACATAGAAACACAGATACATATATGTGTGGATGCATCTATAGGTAGAAGAATACATAGAAACATAGTTACATGGATAGATAGATAGATGCATAGCTAGATACATAAATGCTTAAGTATACATGTATGGAAGCTGCATAGATACATATATCCATGGCTGCATGCATAGACACATATTAATATGGACAGCTATAGCCTGTTGAATATTTGTAGCACAAGAAACAGAAAGGAAAATGTTGGCGAGGATTTTTGCAATTTGGGTTTACACCTAGCAATTGCATTTGCTTCCTTGTCTATAAAGCCTTTTCAAGAAATTCCTTTTTTTGCATATGAATGGCCATGATTGGTTTAATTGATTTGGTGTACAAAGATGTTTATTAATTAACTATTCAAGAAAACTGATCTATTAATGGACTAGTTTCATTGATTAGTCAAGTAACTTCATTCACAGTTAACTTGATCATCTATTTAGCTGATTTGCTTGAATGTTTGCAAAAAGACTTCTTTGACAAATATTTCTTTGCATAATTTGCAATCACTACACACCAAGAGCCAACATTTCTTCGAGGAATTCTGTCAAACAGTTTAAATGTTTTTGCTTGTGCTTCTATATTTGGTATGCATTTTCATGACAGCATTACAAACCATTATATCTGTCAGAAATCTATGCCTTATGATCCTTAGATGAATGTACATATCCTGTTGTAAAGCTCTTTTTCCTATAAAAAGTACGCAAAATGTTTAGAAAGATTGTGTATCTGTGAATGTGAATAAGCAACATTGATTTAACTGATTTGGAGGATAAAGATGACCAATAATTAGCTATGACTAACCATGGAACACAATTAATTCATCAGCCAATTAGCTTGACTAATCACTGAATTAACTTGTTTGAAACCTATCATGTTAAGCCAACTAGCTAATATGCCACATACACTATGACATTTGAGATTCAAATAAGTCTCATGCACGCAAATCTGCTATCATGGTAAAGGCATGCAAACACTGATGTTCCAATTCCATGGGGTCATTCTATTTCCATTTTTCCAAGTTCATTTCATTCCATTATCAAGAACCAATAATTAAATGTTTAAACTAGGTACATGCAAACAGGAATGCAAGCAGGGTTTCATAGTGCTTTAAGACATTGTTATTCTTTGATTATAAATTCATATTTTAAGCTACTTTTAGTATTATTTATTTGAGCTTCTTGTTGAAATGCGAAGGTTTCATCTGTGTTCGATAGGTATTATGTAGAAAGCCTCTTGTCCATTTTACTTCATGCATGTGAGCCCTGTAAAGTCTATATATTATTGACTACTGCAAAGTGGTCCCATAAAGAGGGCTTTGAAACAAAAATTATGTAAACACGTGCGATAATGAGAGCTTTTGAACTACGAGTGAACAGTGTGTTGCTTTGAGCTTTTCCATGGTCATCAAAGCATAAAGGGTAGAGGGGTTCTGTTAAAAGTTGTGGTTGTTGTCCTCATAGGCATAAACTCGTATTTTAAACTACTTTTTACTTCATGCATGTGAGTCGACAGTGTGTTACTTTGAGCTTTTCTTCTTTCATCAAAGCATAAAGGATAGAGGGGTTATGTTAAAAGTCGTGGTTGTTGTCCTCGTAGGCATAAATCCATATATTAAACTACTTTTAGTATTATCTATTCAAATTTCTTGTTGAAATGCGAAGGTTTCATTTGCGTTTGATAGGTATTATGTAGAAATCCTCTTGTTCATTTTACTCCATGCATGTGAGCCCTCTAGAGTTTGTATTCTTTTTATTGCTGCAAAGTTGTCCCATAAAGAGGGCTTTGGAACCAAAATTATGTCAACATGTGCGATAATGAGTGCTTTTCAACAATGAGTCAACAGTGTGTTGCTTTGAGCTTTTCCATTGTCATGAAAGCATAAAGGATAGAGGGATTCTGTTAAAAGTCATGGTTGTTGTCCTCGTAGGCATAAGTGCAAACAATGGGAGCATAAAGAATACAGTAGAAACCTTTTTCCTGCCGGCAAGCATAAAAATTCTACCAGATGTTGTCATTACTATTTTTGTATCTTGGGGTTATAAAAAACTATGTCAAAAATGTTGAAGAATCCAAATTACAATGTTGCCATAGAGCAGTTAAGTAATATTGCTTTTTGCTTTTTAGTTTGTTTGATACAAGAAATGCAAGTAGGGTTTCATAGTGCTTTAAGGCAATTGTATACTTTGATTATAAATTCATATTTTAAACTACTTTTAGTATTGTTTATTCAAATTTTTTGTTGAAATGCGAAGGTTTCATCTGCGTTTGATAGGAATTATTGTTGATAAGATGTTGTGACACACAGTAATTGGATGTATCTCATCATCTTTCTTATCAGGATGCTAACAACCTTGATTTGTATTTGTCCTTGAATGTATCTGGATGCTATGAACTATGAATTCTACTTGCATATCGCTTGGATGTGCAAATAATAGTAAGCGCTACATAATGGTAGAAATCACAACTCATAGCATCCATATACACCCATGCACAAATACATGGTATTCAACACATTAACACGGATATGGTTTTCTAGGGCTAATTTGTTAATTGCCTTTGATTAATAGTTCAAATGTACACAAGGCTAATTGCAATCATTTCTTTCTTTGAATTGCTATGTACTTAAAGGCTAACTAGCAATTGCCTAATTATTTAGACATGAGACAATACAAGGATGAATGAGAAAAATTGATCTGCTAACTGAATGGGGTCATTTTACTTCAATTATCTAGCACATATTCTTAATTGTTTAATGCAATCACATGCAACCAAAATTTAGAACAATTAGCATCTATAAACACCCATGCATAGATACATGCTCTCTAACATATTGATATGCATATGGTTTTCTATCAGCACAATCCTTGAACACTGTCTAGGTACGGGTGCTAGTCTATTAATTGACACTGATAACTGGATAAAATGTATTCATAGACACATAGCTGCACACATGCTTCAATGCACACATGCATAGATACATGTATAGATGTATACATATATACACAGACACATACATACATGATCACATGCTTACAACTATATATGCGTTCATGTATCCATGGATGCACATTTCCATGTATCAATAGATCCCTTAATATATGCACATATTGAAATGACTACATGGGCCTGGGGAATGAATATTTATGTGGCCTTTACATGATAGCAATGAATCCTATAAATATGCATATATGCATGAAAGCACATAGCCATCAATGAAGCTATGCATTTGCATTTTCACAAGCACTTTAAAACAATCACGATTCACAAAGCCACTCCCATGGGTTCCAAAAACAAATACATGCCAATTTACTAATATGAAAATATAACTCAAGAAATTGAGTTCATATATCTTTAAAAGCAATATGCACAACCAAAATATGACTGGATGGCTAACTGGCGCCATCCACAAAAAAGCATTTAAAGCAAATGCAATAGTAATATGTTATATACACACATACATACATGGCAACATAGATACATGCATTCATATATACATAATTACATGCACACATATATACATGCAAACATGTATGCATGGATGCATACAAAGACTATGTTTCATGGGATTATTGAAGAGTTAACTTGCTTTCTATATGCTTCCATATTTTGCATGTGTGCCTATGAGGACAATAACCACAATATTTGACAGTATTCCTCTATCCTTGATGACAGCTCATTGGTTCTAAAGCTCTCTTTATAGGACAGCTATACATTGCCTACAAGACTTAAACAAATCCTTCGTATTTCAAGGAAAGATTTGAATCAATAACACTTAAAATGATCTACACTATGATTTTACAATCAAAGTATCTAAATGCATTGCAACAATGTGAAACCCAAGTTCCATTTAAGATGTACAATGAGAGTAAACAGAAGGGAAAATGCATTTTCTTTAAAGTTTGTACAGCAATTTCAACAGGTTGTCTAGCCATTATCCAAAATATGGTTTTCTATCAGCATAGTTCTTCAACCTTCTTTAGGTCTAATTGCTACTTTGTTAATTGACTTTGATTGAAAGGTCAAAATGTGAAATGTGGCCAAGGATAATTATAGACAGTTGTATGTTGCCTCCAAGAATCGGATGAATCCTTGGTATTTCAAGGAAAGGTTTGAATCAATAACACTTAAAATGATCTAAACTATGATTTTACAATCAAAGTATCCAAATACATTACAACAATGCGAAGCCCAACTTCCATTTAAGATGTACAATGAAAGCAGACAGAAGGAAAAATGCATTTTCTCTAAAGTTTCCAAAGCAATCTCAACAAATTAAATGCCATTAAATGCATTCATTTTGCATTAATGAACTGTGCACCTTTAGCCAATAGTTGTAATCAAAGCATGCATATGAATTCAGAATCAAACTCTCAAAATTTAAAAAGGTTCATTTTTTGAAATGAAGATCTACTTTTGAACCCCAACTGCTTAATTTTTATGAACCATATAGCATATGCCACTTACAATACCCATTTGCAAAGATTGTCCTTGTAACAAAAAGCAACGTTATGATTACAAGTACAATCAATATAGTGAGAATCTTGAATTAACCTTTTTCTCTGTCTACTATATGCAATTGTAAACAAAGGAGAAGGTTCATTCTAGAAACTCGCCTTGTACTGCTTGCTTGAAGAATTTGCCATAGCTGGGCCGCTACACGACCTCTTTTTCTTCCAACCAAAAGCATTGCACCATGTAAAAAGCTTTGATTAGAAAACAAAAACCATGTCTTTGTTTTTTCTAAAAGAATAGCAATATATAGTACTCCTACTGCAATGGATACTAATAGCAAAAACCATTTAAACACTAGCAAGCATTTTTCTAGATTCAAGAGACAAGTATAAATGCAGATAAGATTAACTACACAAACTAATTGCGATAGGTTCTTGGACCACAAATCTTCTAGCAATGAATTTGACTGCTCTTTTGCATGAAGCCTAAAACTGTTCTATCAAGCAATATTACTTAACTGCTCTACGGAAACATTGTAATTTGGATTCTACAACATTTTTGACGTAGTTTTTTATAACCCCAATATACAAAAAATAGTAACAATGACATCTGACAGATTTTTTATGCTTGCCAGTAGGAAAAAGGTTTCTACTGCATTCTTTATGCTCCCATTGTTTGCATTTATGCCTACAAGGACAACAACCACGACTTTTAACAGTATCCCTCTATCCTTTATGTTTTCATGACAACGGAAAAGCTCAAAGCAACACACTGTCGAATCATTGATGAAAAGCTCTCATTATCGCACACGTTGACATAAATTTGGTTCCAAAGCCCTCTTTATGGGGCCACTTTGCAGCAATAAAAAAAATACAAACTCTACAGGGCTCACATGCATGAAGTAAAATGAACAAGAGCATTTCTACATAATACCTATCAAACGCAGATGAAACCTTCGCATTTCAACAAGAAATTCGAATAGATAATACTAAAAGTAGTTTAATATACGGATTTATGCCTACGAGGACAACAACCATGACTTTTAACAGAACCCCTCTATCCTTTATGCTTTGATGACAATGGAAAAGCTCAAAGCAACACACTGTCGACTCACATGCATGAAGTAAAATGAACAAGAGGATTTCTATAGAATTCCTATCAAACGCAGATGAAACTTTCGCATTTCAACAAGAAATTCGAATAAACAATACTAAAAGTAGTTTAAAATATGAATTTATAATCATGGTATACAATTGCCTTAAAGCACTATGAAACCCTACTTGCATTTCTTGTATCAAACAGACTAAAAAGCGAAAAGCAATATTACTTAACTGCTCTATGGCAACACTATAATTTGTACTCTACAACATTTTTGACATAGTTTTTTATAACCCCAAGATACAAAAATAGTAATGACGACATCTGACAGAATTTTTATGATTGCCGGTAGGAAAAAGGTTTCTACTGCATTCTTTATGCTCCCATTATTTGCATTTATGCCTACGAGGACAACTACCATGACTTTTAACAGAATCCCTCTATCCTTTATGCTTTCATGACAACGAAAAAGCTCAAAGCAACACACTGTCGACTCATTGTTGAAAAGCTCTCATTATCGCACACGTTGACATAATTTTGGTTCCAAAGCCCTCTTTATGGGACCACTTTGCAGCAATAAAAAAATAAAACTCTACAGGGCTCACATGCATGAAGTAAAATGAACAAGAGGATTTCTACATAATACCTATCAAATGTAAATGAAACCTTCGCATTTCAACAAGAAATTCTAATAGATAATACTAAAAGTAGTTTAATATACGGATTTATGCCTACGAGGACAACAACCATGACTTTTAATAGAACCCCTCTATCCTTTATGCTTTGATGACAACGGAAAAGCTCAAAGCAACACACTGTCGACTCACATGCATGAAGTAAAATGAACAAGAGGATTTCTACATAATTCCTATCAAACGTAGATGAAACCTTCGCATTTCAACAAGAAATTTGAATAAACAATAGTAAAAGAAGTTTAAAATATGAATTTATAATCAAAGTATATGAATGGCTTAAAGCACTATGAAACCCTACTTGCATTTCTTGTATCAAATAGACTAAAAAATGAAAAGTTACCTCTTCTGACCTCAAGCAATTCGTCTTTCACTGGTTAGTGTTTTAATGTAACGAAACTCTGAAAATTACCAAATTATCACCTCAAATAACTCATTTCTGGGTCTGGACTCTGCAACTATAACATATCCTGCTCAGTCGATAAAACTCTCCCTCAGAACACCGCTTACAGAAGACAAAAACAACACACGCAAAGTAATACAAATGCATACCAAGTAACTTAACTCTATATTAAATGACCAAATTACCCTGGCCATGCGTGGCCTCCAAGCCATTCCAGTGCCTTCACCTCGAACCAAATGCCATTCAATGCATTTAATTTTTATTCACGCATTACGTACGTGTACCCGCCAATTTGATAAACTATTCCTTTGCTTAATTTTAATTAATCAATTTATGCGCTCGCAGTTTCCTGATATTTTAATGCATTTAATCTGCATTCATGGATTGCGTACCTCTAGCCGCCAACTTTTAAACTATGCTTTTACTTAAATTTATTTAAGCAATTTATGCATTCACATTTTCCCAAATTTTTAAAATGAAAATGATTTATAAAGCTACTCGGACGAATAGAAAAATAGATAAATGCTAATTTTCCAATATATAAAATAGCTCTCCAAATTCAAACTATACAAAAAAATAAGTAATATGTTAAATGGCGAAATGTGATTGGTCAATGCTGCCAGTTAAATGCATTTCGGGCAAATGCATAAGTATTCCTGCCTACCGACAGGAACTAATAATAACAAAGAATTTAAATCGTGGGAAGAAGATTATTATTATTAAGATTAATGTTGTTACCATCAGCAATTAAAAAGAAAAGAAAGAAGATTGAGATTTAACTCCAGGCGTTTGCATGGAATATGGTGTATTTTTCTAAACAAAGTAAGAAAAGCAAAAAAAACAATAATAATTATTATTTCTTTCACACTTGAATTCCCACACCGTGGAAAATGTAAGCATAGTGTTGTTTTTATATTTTATTTTTAACTTCTTACTTGTATTATCCTTATCTAAATAAAATCTACTCCTACGTGGAAGAAAAGAAAAGTAGATTGGGGGCCTAAATTAAAGGATATGTGGCTTATCTACTATATTACTTATAAATCCATGAAATTATAAAAGTGCTTAAAAAAATATATGCAGATATATAAGAAATATAAATAATCAATTTATATAATAAGAAAGTTAAATTCAGTAGTATTTATTTGCATATTATAAATATACTTTAAATATATATCTCAAATTAAATAGTTTGTTACTTATGAAGGTGAGTCTATTTATTATATATCATATGTATTTATAATGTATAAATAAATTAAACATCTTTATATATTAAATTGATTAATGCTTTAAAAATTGAGGATTTAAATCTATTATTAGGAAATTTTATAAATAAATAATATATCAGTTATTTGATTATAGTATATATGATTGAAGTTAGGAATACGAATGTTTAATCAATATTTTATTATTTTATTTATTCTTTAATTATTTAAAGGAAACCTTCACTCTGTTTGTCATTAAATCATTTTAAAAAAATTGCACAAGTGAAACTTATATAGTTAATGGACCTTGTCAATAATTGAGTTAATTTAGCCTTCAATGAAGCTAGTTCATCATACTCCCAATAGTATTGGCATAACACTACCATTGGGATGTTAAACATTACTTGGAAGGGTAGAGTAATAAGTCCAAACAATCCTAATTTAGTTAGGTTTACTTGATTATTTATTTAGGGTGTGCGCGATAAACTTTGCACACCCAATCGCTCTAGTCCTTCATCTTCCCACTCTCAAGCAATGTGTCAAAGGTGACACTGCATGGGAAACCTCATCCAATGCGTGTAATGCCACTTCCATGTCATGAATAGAAGATTACTTTAGTGTAGGTATGCATGCTTCTTCAAAAAATATTTGATGGTTATGTTTTTTTCCAAAATTTTGCGCATTACATTGGGTTAGGGTAATAACCATACTTTGAAATTAAAGATACCAGTGTCCATATCTAGAGTTGGCCGAGGTTGGAAAAACTTATTCTACAGTCTAGTTCAAGGTTGGCATTTATTCTAGGAGCAATTTCACTTCCCTAACCCTCATGGTCCTTTCTAGGTTTGATCCTCTTATGGGTTCCAAATCAAGTTTTACAATTATTGTAAGACAAATTTATTTGGGGGTGTCAGAGTATTATTAAAATAATACCAATCCCATATTTTTTGGAGTTGTAGTAAAACACTTCAAGGAGGGAGATGTTATTTGGGGAAGATAAATATAGGTTGTATGTGCATATTCGATGTGGTCATAATATAGGAATCCAATAATCAAGATGTTAAAATTTGGGCATGGTAAACAAGTTATAAAAAGTACACAGTTGTCTATTGTTTGTGTTTAATGCCTTTGTAAAAAAAAAGAAAATGTTGGGTTTTCTATGTGTAATTTTTTGGGCATGACAATTATATAGTCATCATATCATAGTGGAAATAATATTTGTAAAGATTATAATTATTTAGTTTTACCATATTGTTTTTGTCTTACCATTAAATTACTAATTATATAATTACTTATCATCACATTCCTAGTAGAAAATAATTGTATCCTTATATGAAGCATTTGTATCAAGTAGAGCAAGTGAAATTGTTTATTGAGTTAGTGAGTAATCTTGAGTTTCTTAAGGATCATGAAATATTAGTGGTGAGTTGAGGAATTTCAAGGAATTCAAGTGGTAGGGCATGGAATATCTTCTAAAGAATTGGCATATCCAACTAGGACATATTGTAAGGAAGGTAAATACATAACATTATATTTTGAAAAAAAAATCAATTATCTTAGGAGAAGGAAAATATAATACAATTAATTAATATCACAATTGTAAACTTTCTAAGTCGGTTATTTTTATGCCTATCAAGTTAACATGTACAACTAGTAAAGTATAGTCATGGATATTGAATATAACACATTATCTATTGTTAAGATCAAATAGCTTAAAATGAGGTTACAAACCTTAGAAGAATCCTATACTTTTACAATACCTTTGCTTAATCTACATATTTAGATGAGTAGATTGGGAATTACTTATGATTGTTAGATTTTTTTTTTCCTCATTTGAGGTTAATTTAGACTTTTCATCTTATGTGATTAAGTAGCATGAATTATGTTAATTATGTTGTTGAGGTGTATGGTGTAAGGAATCCCTTTCGGTTTCACCTAAGTGGGTGGCAACCGACAAAGTACTGTCTAGGAAAAATTGAGTCCTAGAAAGGTTTGCATACCCGTTATTATAGTACTTATATTTTTTTGACTATCTATAATTAACTAAGTCCATGTGTAGTCTATCTCTTGCTCAGGGGTTTGGATAGAGTCCACACGGCTTCATGATGCCAATATAGGACCGAGTGGTGAGAAAGTTTTACTCATTGTATGCATCATTGTAAACGTTTGGACCTTGACATTGTTATTCATTCTTATTGATGTTGTAGTCAAAGTGTTATGTATTGGAAAGGTGGTTCTTATATATATATATATTTATTTTTTTCAACAAAAAAAAATTATTAGTAGAAATTTTAGGAGTATTTAACTAGGTTGTTACATGTGGTATCAGAGCATTTGGTTCAAATGCTAGGCCTAATGACCTACTACCAATGCTCATGCTGCAAAACTAAATTCTGGATATTACTGTGATCTAGCAATTAATGAATTTTATATTGCAAGAGTGATCCAAAAAGAAAGAAAAGAAAAAGAGTAATTGGCATTCACTTAATTGGATAAATTTAAAGGTCAGATATTGATTTTGAAAATTTTATTTCTTTGAAAGAGGATCTTGTTGGCTAAAACAAGAAGAATTATAATCAAGCTTTAAGAATTAAAATAGGGGATGAAACCTTTTAAGATATATCTGCTCCTTGTATACTCAGAAGGAATCTCAAATGGATTCGCTTGACTCCCAGAGGCCTTAGGCCAAATTCCAAGGTGAGTTTCAAGCCTAAAATTATATTTTACATACCCATGAGGATGAAAACCTCAGTACACTTTCAGTAGGAAGTGTGGTCATCAGGGAAGCAACGCAGGATGTGGATGATCTCAATGAATCAAAGTCTTTGGCCAGAGCATGTTCCTATCTTATATAGATAGATGCCTATTCTGTTTGAATAGATGCATATTCCATTTGAATAGATGCCTAGCCCAGATGGATAGATGCCTAACCCGCATGGTTGGATGCCTACCTCGGATGGGTAGATGCCTATCCCATATGGATAGAAGTACCCAAGTATGCAATTGAAGAATATTTACTAAATATCTTATGTAAAAGAAATAATCTATAGTAAATTTTAGTGTCAATGAGTGTTATTCCAGAAAAAAAAAATTACATGATATAAGTGTGATTAAATGCTTAATTGGACATTAAAAATCTAGGTTTAGAGCAATCATAAAAACTCTTGATGAGCATAACTTATGAACTTGAGTTCTTTTCCTTTAACCATATAGGTACTAAATTTGAATCATATATGTTAAGGAATACTTTGAGATTACTTCAAGAAACTAATCCATTGAACTTGGTATTTATCATTTTGACATTGAACTCATCTCATTGATAAGATGGAAATATTTTTAGAATAAATATTCATTCAATATAAGTGATGTCTCTAATTTTGGGATGATCATGATTGGAAAATTTAATCGATACTACAAATATTGGTATGTTTCTCTATATGATATTCATGAAGGTCTCTAATAAACTGGATGAGGAGATAAATTATGAGGAAGGCACTTCAATATGATATAAGAAAGAATAAGTTAAATGTGATATTGAGTAAGTAAATGTGATACAATGAAACTATATAAAATATGAATAATCTTTGTGGTTGAAGGTATGAAAACCCTTATAGACAATGTTTAATGAGTGTTGACTTTATAAGCAATAAATCTAAATGATTGTATGCATTGGGTCTCAACAATTAGATATGTTACCTAACCCATAAATGGAGAATATCATGGATAAAATTTTACTCTAAAAATTGAATAAAATGCTTAAAGAAGATAATAAATAAAGGAAATAGTTGTAAATTTTAAGATTTTCAGAAGCAGATGCTCATGTCTAACTAATGGATATAAAAGTATGAAATTATGAACAAGAATTGGAAGAGTATATTTACTAATTGAGACACTAGTAAATTAAGGTATGTGAATCATAATTGGAAGAATGAAGTAATGGTTATCATTACAAATCAACAGGTATGTATTCCTGAGGCAAATCATTTAAAAACACAGTTCTGGTATCTTATATAGAAGGTTACCAACATGTGATGATTATTTTTTAAATATAATGGAAGGTTCCTATGCATAGATTCTAGCCTATTGGATCCTAAAAGGATCCAAGTAGAGTTATTCACTTTCATGTTGAACGTATTATTTTGGAAGAGGAATTTTTTTATTTGATCTGTGATGAATTCTTGAAGTATTTATAAATGATATTTTGGCCTACTCTGAGAAGGTAAATTTGGGAATTTACTATTCTTTTGTGTGATTAGAAATCTAGGCACATTTCAATAAATATTAGCTTACTTATTATCGTGTTCATATTTAAAATGTTGTGCTTGAAGGTTTCAAATGGTAATATGAAACTTGAAAGGATCTAATTTTAGTGTTCATGAAATACCCTTTAGGAAGATATATAAGAGGTTGACACACACATAAATCGAATGTGGATATTAAGGAAGAAACAAATAACCATGATGGTAGAAGGAAAAACACACTTATTAATGTTTAACTCTAAATAAGAAGTCATATTTAAATGATGAGTGGAAAGTATCTTCACATAGCTACAAGATTCTCGAAAATAAAAGATGAGGATCATAGAGTTGTTTGAGGAATGAAGCATATCAATTATCAAGAGCAGCAGGTATGCACCCTTGAGCCACTTCGATATGCAATAAATGAATTGTGAAAATATTCATATAAAGTGAGCTAATAATGTCATTCCAAAATGATTATTATGGTTTTATGATTAGATTTTTTTTTCAATATGTCGAGGAAATCTTGAAGTAGTTGACCATATGAATGTGTAGACATGTGAAATTGACATCATGCATTTAATTAGTTCATATTCGCCCATCAATTAAATAAACCAAGTTTAATTGATTTAATCTCTAAGGATCGTCCATCTAAAATTAAATAAATTAACTTTAATTAATTTGATCCTATCATTATCCCCCTTAGCTATATAAATCAAATATTTATTTAACTAAATCTTTATCACCTTTCATCTCCCTTTGATTTGATTTAAATCCCTAAATCTAAGTCAAATGGGTCAAAAACATCTAACATCATCTTAATTAATCTAATCCATGATTAAATGCTAATCCTAATCAATTGTATTCCCTAGATTTTTCCACTTGCACATGAAATTGTATTTAATTGATTTATCAAAATCTTTATTTACTTTCAACTTGGCATAAAGGGAGAATATTCTCCAAGTTTGAATCTCCGCACAATTTGGCATGTACATCCAACAAAGCAATTAATAAGCTCTTACATGTCTCTTGCACAAGTCAAGCTTAGCATTTAACTCATCTTGTCTCTCAAATTCAAATTTGAAATCTCCCTCTCTTTGACACATTGACCAAAATGTGCTCAACCTCCAACCTATCACAAAATGAAAAGTGGCCTCTTTTCATTAGCTTGCTTTTGATCCCACATTGCTCTGTCATAAGCATTCTTTCAACTTGAGAATCTTTAAATAGAGATCATCTCCATTGTTCAAGGCCTCCACAATCTCCACAATCATTCATGCAAAGTCACTCTCTTCATTTGAGAACTGATTTTTTCCATCATCATCATCATTTGCATTATCAAGGGTTGGGAAAGGGCTATTTTCCACAATAGCACCAATCCACTATGGGATAGGGTTTGATTCATGTTATTATGTGTTTTATTTAGTTTCTTGGATTCCTTTCATTGCATGATTGACATGTTTCATTATTTCATAGGGATGCTTTTATTTTGCTTTGTGTTAAATAACAATGTTAATGATTTTTTTGAGCAAATGCAGGATTTAGCATCCAAATTATGGTGCTAGAAGGAGGGCCCCAACAACCCCCATTTGCATCCATTTCATCTTATTAACCTTGCTTTGACTTCTAACGAATATAAAGTTTTTTTTCTTTCTAAATATCGATCAGTCCATTTTGGAAGTCAAGCTTGCTAGTATTGGATATTGAGTATCATCGTTGCATACAGATTAGAAGGCATCAATATTAATATTTTTATGTTAATGTATGGCTTTACATTCTGATCTAATATTCATTTAGTTCATATACTATATCGCCTATTCATGAATGTTGTAATATCTTTGTTTATTTCCATTTAATGGAACGACATGTTTCATGATTCATTGATCTATTAAGGGCTATGTGACCATTATTCTGGCTGTTGAAATCTATGACTGAGAACAATCTTTCATCACCTATTTTATTGCTATGATCTTCATGGCTTTTGTCAGCCAATATTGTACCCTATCTTGGACGCTTACTTTTGTCAACAACATATCTTTAAGCAGCCACCGACCAACCATTTAGATTTGAATTGGTTGTCATTGGAACTCAAGTCTTCTACCATCATTATAGCTATTTACGACCTGTCTATTCATTAGACGGTGCCTAAGCACATGGTCTTTGTTTTGTCCTTGAGATCGAATCTCTAACTTCAAATATATGTCGGGCATCAGAAGTTCATCGCAATGCTCAAAGCTAAGGTAGTCATTTTTTTTAATACATAGGCTTTCGATTAAAATCTACTTAACTTTGTGACTGTCTTTTTTATGTATTTGAGAATACCAATCACTACATTGCCAAACAATGCTTAACCATTTTCTTTTATTAAAAATGCCATCTGCATTCCATCTAGCACAACTCTCAAGCTTTCTGGATCCAGTACATTGCCCGTAGGCAGAGAGGATGCTGAAATGATTATTGAGGAATTATGTCAAAATGTTCATGTGACTTGTTTATGCTTCCACATTTTACATACATAGCATTTGCTGAGACTGTAGTTCTTTGAAGCCTTCTATCACATAGCTTGTATTTACCTAAAAATTTCTATTTCTAACGCCTCTTTTAAATCTATTTTGTGTGTATCCTACAATCAATGTATTCAATGAGGTAACATTTTTTTCAAGCATTCAGTCAACACAATTCTCGTGCCTTACCTGTGTTTCAAATTTCTAACTATCACGCCTCTTTGATTCATAGCTGTCACACCTCTTTGAGTGTATATGTCGGTGCAACATTAACTAACTGCAAATCTTCAAGTGGTGGGATCGACGTTTAGTAAAAAATCATTTTCAATGAATCAAGTACAAATCGCATTTATATTTAGATTTGTTTCTTATCTGTTTTGAAAGCTACGTATGGTTGTTTTGGTCAAACAAACAAATCTGTCGAATATGTTTAACAAAAAAGATGTCCCATAATCTTTTATTTGTACAGATAAGGCGTATGCTAGATAACGAGCATGGGTGTGGCTGAGCCAGTTGGGCATTTTTTTAAATGACAGATAAAAGTACCCAAGTGTAGTAAATGACTATGAAGGTCACATGTGATGAGAAATAAGTCTTACAGAAAAAAGCGTTGGGTAGAGCATAGTGTCTAGAGATAATGGCGACACCTGAAGCATCAGTTTGGAGGTTTCAAAACACTTAATAAAGGCCGATATTATTAAAGAAGGACGTCTTTATTACTAGGGGTGATAAAAGTCAATTGAGCTGCATCTGAAATATATTTTTTCTGTGTTACTCCTCTGCTGCTCCAAAACGCATTATAATATCTACTCCTCTTTTAAATTATACGGCCCTCATTTATGAGCAGTAGTCTATTCATATCATTGTGCTATTAAGGCTAGCATCATCGCAACTGCAGGTGGAACACAACTTGCATTCATTTTTATGATGAGTCTAGAAAGGACACAACAGCATTAAGATGCAGTTCACATTATCTTGAGCTACAGTTGATGATCATTTCAAAGCTTTTAGGACGTCTTTGTCACGTAAGGCATCTGTGAAATGTACAACTCCGATGATTTAATAGTGCAGTACCCAAGTCAAAGACCAGATCTGACCATCATTTATGTGTGACTGTGGTATTTAATGTGACCTGCATAGGCCATCTTTGGAGCAGCAATAAATACCATTAGTCCCTCTCTTTTTTTGAGTGTTCAAATCTCAAAGCTGAATTTTATTGAACTACTAAACTATTTCTTTTTTTTATCTCTCGAATGTTGGTGTTCAAGGGTTATTTCCTTCTTATGACGAATTTCAAATTCATTATGATTAAAATTGTGTTTATTTATGAAATGAATCTTATTTTTGATAGCTTTGTAATGTTTGCAGGATTGCATCAAGAAGAAATGTTCGTCTCTCTTACATGACAAGCAAATCCGAAAGAATAACAATCAGATTTAAATTGGAGAATTGGGTATTAATATTGGAAAAGCATTTTTTAATGCTTATTGCAATGGTCTCGAGCATCCACTACTGCTTTTTTTTTCTCTTTTATGCCAACTCACTCTCAATTTGGGTTTAAAATCAATCATTGTTTTGATCTTTTCGAACTTGGTCTAAAGTCAAACCTTAGAAACTGACTAAACTTTACTTTTGGGCTAAAAATTGAATAAATCAACTTCACACCTAATTTTGGTGCGTTAAAAAGAATCAAAATAATTGCTATGAGGCTTAAAATGAGCATGTGTGTTTTATGCTTTGTAATCATTTTTGCAAAATAATCTCATCTAAAAAGGCGTATGCACTTGTCTTGCGCTTCATGGAAATCTTGAGAATCAAAATTATTTTGATGACATTAAGTTGCATAAAATATTTCCTTCACACTTCGATTTGGGTTTAAAATTGAACAAGATCTTGTGTGAGTGTGAGTGGGGGCATTATCATGTATATTCTCTCTCTTTGTTGCCATCAAAGATTGATCGAGTTACTGATTTTGTCTTTACTCACTTTTGTTTATCCTAGAGGGCCTGCCTTGGGGAAAAAGTACTCACCGAAGGGAACGACTCAATCGGTAACACTCTAAAGCAAAGAGTATTTCCAACCGGGATATAAATGTGGGCATTGGAGTAAACACCAATATCATGTGGTTGATTCCGACAAGATGGATCTGAAAGGGGACTCTTGCCATATGGATCAATATCCATGAATGGAAAGTTTGAAATAGAACCCTTGTTTTGTAGTGACCAATTGATCCATTGAGCAAGTTTATCAAAGTGGTGCATTGGAACTTAGATTCCAAGAAGTTACTTGCCATGTCTGATCTGGGTTAAAGTATAGAGGTTAAGACTTCATTCTTAACATACCTTTATACTCTTTCCTTGATTGCATGTAAAATCATCTCTTCTACAAAGGGCATGAGGCAATCCCACCAAGAAAAATGTACCAATTGAGCTAAGGTGTTATTGCTTGTAAGTCAGCTTGAAAACACAGTGCTTTGATAGAAAACATTAGAAAGCTAACATTCAACGTGAGCATCAGATCTCAAACCCTTTAGGAGAAGCAAATATCCTTGAAAAAATTCACATGTTAATGCTTACCCTTGGGATTCGTATCCTTAGAGGCGTCTAAGCATTTTTATATCATCTCAATTTTCTCCTACAAAGGTCAACATTAAGCAACCCTTGTCCTGATTTCTTGGAACTTCCACATGGCACTTTGTGGGACAAAAAGAAGTTGTGACATTGGAAATTTAGTTTGAAAACTAATCAAGAGTGTGTTTGTGGTAAAAAGAATCCATTAAGCAAAGATTGAATCAATTGGACCCCACACATATGCTTGGCATTTTTTGGTCATATGGTTTTCATGCAAACATTGGTCTTTTGATTTTGAATTACTCTTAGAGAAAGGCATGTTCTTCACTATCTTGGTCTCATAAACAAGTCCTTCCTGGGTTTATTTAGGATCAAATCAAACATTTCACCCATCCCAAACACTTATCAAAATCCATCCCACCAAACAACTTTAGAGCTTTGGAAACATCATTCCAGACTTGGGTAGATCATCAAAATCAAAATCACCTTGTTTAGTTAGGTCTATGGGAATGCATCCTTTCTCATACATTTAATTGAATTGGAAATACTTTGAACAAGTTCATCCTAAGATGACATCTCACATCTTAGGGTTTACAAGTTCATTACCCAAATCAAACCAATCAAAATCAAACCCTAAGTCTAGCATTGATCCAAAGTCCCTAAACGTTCAACACTCATATCATTTACCCCTTTCATCCTTCATCTCGTCATTAGTCCTAAGAACCTTAGAGGTCACTTTTGTAGCAAGGTCAAAACACAAGAGGAACATGGAATATAAACTTGATCCATACATCACGATTAATCCAAGTCAACTACTTATTTTCAAATCCTTACAATGCCAATTGATTATCAACACTCACATCTATACAAACTGTACATGGGATCATTACCTTCGACAAATGTAAATAGTGCAACAAATGTGAGTATGCCCAAATCAAAGATTGGAACACATTTCCCGATGGTAGATCTAAATTCAAACCTATAGATCCATCAATCGAACAATCAATGCATGAGCCTTCAAACAAACAACATCATCCCACCAAATCCCTACATGCCAAATGTGAATGTACTAAATACAACTTTACCAAACATGAACATTTTGAATCCAAACTTAGCAAACTTTGGGATAGATATGTTTGTGAATCACACAAATGTTGTTCAGAGTCCAAAGAAGATGTTAATGACTCCAAGACAAGGAAACACCATGCAAAATCAAAGTTACCTAAATCAAGACAATGTTCAACTTCAACCTATCATCATACCAAATCAAAACATTGTCCAAAATCAAATTTTCAATGATTCCATGCGAACACCACAAGTGTGCATCCCAAATCTTCTTGAACAAAACCCAAATCAAGGGAGTCAAATTCAAAATCAAGATCAAATTTCATTAGAGCAACTTGCTTCACATGCCAAACTAATTGAATTTTTGGGCAAAGAGATATCATCACTCCAAAATCAATACACTCTTCCATTGGTTAATCGATGTCATCAAAGCATTGAGTTGTGTCCACAACCACATCAAGAACAATATCTCCAATGTCATGAAGTTAGATATCAAGATCGACCACAGCAACAAATCCAACCTCCACATCTCAAAGACCAATCACATCTTCAAAATAAATCACCACAAGGTCAAGTGCAAATCTCACAAGGGAAAAAACAAAAATACACACCACTAGGGAGACCAATTGAATTAGTCCTACAACAATTGGTACAAGAAAATCTCATCAAGCTCCCCATCTATGGGAAATATCAAGAAACCCTAGTTAAACCACCAAGGTATAATAAGGAGCACCATTGTGATTATCACAAAAAAAAGGGACAGACAACATCAAGTTGTATTCAACTCAAAAATATCATCCAAGACTTCATTGATCGAAAGATAATCACTATTGGGGATAACGATTAAAATTCAACCACTAGTGATAGCATCCACAATTTCCCCACCACAATTATAGAAAACAATGATCAAGATCTATCCATCAAAGAGCACATTGAAGATGTTCCTATCTCATTCGAAGATCAAATCAACATAGGTCAAGAGTCACTTTTCAATCATGATCAAAATCTTCCAATGATATCCAATAATGATCCAATTCAAGAAATGTCAACATCACTTGACCCCATGGTTGAAGACATTCACAATCTCTTTGCCACAATTGTTGAAAACAATGTTCAAGATCTCTCAATTAAGGAGCATATTGAAGATGTGTCTACCCCCTTGGATGATCAACTCACCATACATCAAGAGCCACTTTTTAGTGATTTATTTCAAGGAGTTAGGATTATTCGATCTTATTGAAACAAAGCATGATCCGTTCACCTATGATCATGTTGAAAATGTCTCTACATCACCTTATGAGTTAGAGGACATATCTCAAGAATTTATTCTAAAGCACGATTAAAATCTTCCAGTAAGGTTTAGCAATGGTCATTTCCAAGACATGTTAACCCCCTTTGACCTCATGGTTACAGATTCTGAAGGAACCCTGAACTCGACACTTGAGGATATTGAACCACTTACCATGTCTAATGACGACATCCAAGAACCCTTTGTAAGCAATCCATCCTTTGAAACTGACCCATGTCAAGAACTTGATCCAAAGCATATCAAAAGGAACTCTGAAATCATTCAAGATCAAGAATTTGTATCTTCAAGATGCTACAATAATCTAATGGACACTCTCCTATCTATGCAAGATGATCATATCCATGTAACACATACTCCTCCATCTACCCATGAGATGCTTTCTACAGATAGACACGTAGGGGATCTTCATTCAGAACAAGATTCCTTTACTGTTGATATTATTACACAAAAAGAGAAGGTTATTGATTCCTACAGCCAAACAAAGTTGTCAAAAACAGTATCAGATATTTCACAAATTCAGATTAAGGACATCATGAATAAAGATATCCAACATTATCCACTCAAGGAAACAAGTCAGATAGAACAGTATAATCCAGACTTAGTAGAGCAACAAATGGAAATAACGTCATCTATAGTGGTCATTTATCATAGAATGCATTCTAAACAAGAGCTCTCATAACAGGAAGAATCAAAGCATGAAGGTACTACTTCCACAATACTGGGGGCAACTATGTCTCAAGCAAACATCAACATAGGGAGCACGAAGAGTCCTTATGATGAAATCAATGTCAATACTACAACCAACTACGTCATGAATCTCCATCCACCCATAATCCCATCCATGAATTGGGACCAATGTCAAAAGAAAGAATTGAATCAAAGTACGAAGAATGTTATCAAAGAAAAAGAAGCTGGAAAGCATAATGGACAAATCAAATACAAATGGATACCAAAGAATACAAAGAAAGATCATCCCTATCAAACTCCATTAGTCAAAGAAACTATGGGGCAAAATAAAAAAGGGAAAACTATCCATCAAAGATTTCCACAAAAGCAAAAGCAGGCTTTCCAAGCAACGTATAAAGTGTACAAGCAGTTGGTCCTAATTCCATGCACACTTTCATATCCACCCATCATTGCTCATCTTCCCAAGTTTGGAGAGTCAAAGATTCCAAACTGTTAATCCATCTCTTATCCCTATACAAAATCCATCCATGCCTCCACACATTATATCTAATTCTCAAATTGACCATGTATTGGCAACGACCCTTCATCATAAGGATTCTGAAGGCACTCTATCGCGATGTACAGACAGAGAAAGAGTTAACCCTGATATCAATAAAGCATATCAAGAATCTCAAAAGTTGCATTCAAGTGCACGTATCTTAGTAAAGCAACTTCTTCAGGTAGGATATCAATGGCACATTATGACAAAAGCGTCTACATTAGCAACACCTTGTGATTTAGCATGAGCTTAAAATCTATCAGAAAAAAATCAAAAAAAGAAAAAAAATATGAAAATCTAAAAAAATCAAAAAGGATTGAAAATAGTAAAGAGAAAAATCGTCCTCTAGTGAAAAGCGTATGGGTGGTGCTTTGGGAAGGTACCATGATGAAAACCTGGAAAACAAGCATCATGTGTAGAATCGAGCATGTATGTGAGCTATTTCATGTGAAAGCATCTCATCCCATCCATAATAAATTTAGCATTCCATCCATCTTATCCATAATAAATCCATTCATCTATAAACCATTGATCCAATCCATTTTCATCCATCTACATCCATCATCCAAGTTATCTGGATCTTGATGAAAGTTTGGTGGACACTTTACACTTGCCTATGGTAAACATCTTGACATGGTTCATTTTCATTGATCCTATCCTACCTAGCATTATCTGAGCCCTGAAACATTATCCAAATGAGAATTCTTTATCTAAACACTGTATCTTATCGCAAGATAATCCTTAGCATCCTTTACATGCTTTCCATATCCATCCATTCATACACCTATTCAGGCATCTATCCATAACATTCCATACATTGCTAGACACTGGGGGTAGATATTTACATCTTGCTTCGGGAATAAATCTTGATCTATATCCTCCAACTTATATGGTAATCCAAAAATTGGCAAACATGAAACCAAATTGGTCAAATCATTTGTGATGCAAAATCCAAATCACTAGCCCATGACATATTTTGACAAGATGTTCCTTATCAGTCTTCATCTTTCACCGAACATCAATCCAAGTAATCACTATCAGTTGCATCTAAGTTGCACCTCGAACATCCTATCAAATCATTCAAACAACTTTTGTTCCGAATCAAGCTTCATCAATCATGATCAATCAAATCCAATTAAAACATCATCATCTCAGGATATCATTGTGTTGCTTAACACTATCCTTGCATATTTGTGCATCCTCAACAATGTTATCATCATCAATCCTGACTAATCAATCCTTGCATTTTTGTGTATCCTCAACAATGTTATCACCATTAATCCTGATGGATCCTGATCAATCAAATCCTTGCATTGTTGTGTATCCTCAACAATGTTATCATCATCATCAATCCATCGATTCGATCAGTCAACCTTAGCTTGGTTTGCGAACAAAATCCCAAAAAAAAGAGCATTTATATCATTGCATATCCATATGCAAATTGTCAAAATCATGCAAAAATCCAAAAACATCCAAAACATAAAAAAATCCGAAAACATTCATAAAAATCAGAAAAACATCAAAAACATTGGAATCCGAACTACATCGTCTCTGAGCTTAAACGTAGGCAAGGCTAATCTCTAATTACCCCCCGACATCAAAATTGAAAAACATTTGAAAAAACATCAAAATCCAAAAACATTCAAAAAACATCAAAATCCAAAAACATTCAAAAGACACAAAACCTCAAAAGCATCGAAAAAATAAAAAATCAACACATTTGAAAAATCTTGAAAAATACCAAAAACAACCTCAAAACATCTCAAAAGATTAAAAACATCCAAATATTTGAAAAAAATCCATCCGTCTCATCTCGCGTTCACCCGCAATAATCAATCATCCATAATAAATTGATCGTCACCTTCATCCTTTGGAAAAACAAACAAAAACAACAACAATTAGCAAAAGTAAACTTCAAATGTAAAATCAAAATCGAAACAACAAACCTTTAAAACAAAATCAAACTCTTGATCATTTTCAAACATGTCAGTCAACCTTATATCAACAGCCTATCAATCAAATTATCAACCCATCATCATCGTATACAATGCATGTCCTAGGATATATCATTCCGACAATGGGCATCATTTAGGATATCACTTTGGATTCTTATCCTATCAAAACAAATCCCTTTGGCAGAAGGTATGAAAAATATTGGCTTGTTTGCATACTTGATCTTTTCTTTTGATTTATCTTATTGTGCTCATTCCAAGGACCTCTCAATGATATCCGAACAAAGGATTTAGAGATATAGGAATGGGGCAACGATCATTATCTTTTGTCTATTGTGCTTGTTGGACACTCTTGTAAAATAACTTGGCAAATACTTGCTTTGTTATGTACATCCTAGCAAGGTTTTCGTATGTCAAGTGTGAACAAGAATACTCCTATCTATTTGTCGAGTCAAATTCCATCGCACTAGGTACAATTCCATCCTAGTTCTTTATACCTTGATGCATCGTATCTACATGTGTTATCAAACATAAGGTAAGTAGCCCTTTTAAAATCCCAATCCTTGATAAGGAAATCATCATCGTCTATCATCATCATTATCTCTAATAAAGTCTCGCCAGATCATGGACTTGTGGGATCCTTTTGTCATCATCTCATTTCTGCACTAACATCATCATCACCAATGCATCCATCATGTATCCATCTTGCATCCACAAACTGTCAGCATGCCACATATCATTCAAAACAACGATCATTTCACATGCATTGCATAATCATCATCATAATATAGATCTGTTAGTCTAAGTATCTCATAAAATCATAAAATTTGCATAAAACATCTATTGCATAATCATATAGGCATTATCGCAATCATCATCTCATCTGCATCATCATCACAATAATGTTTGTTTTGAGCAAATGTAGGATTTAGCATCCAAGATTATGTGGATGCTAAATCCTGCATTTTCTCAAAACAAACATTAGCATTGTTATTTAACACAAAGCAAAATAAAAGCATCCCTATGAAATAATGAAACATGTCAATCATGCAATGAAAGGAATCCAAGAAACTAAATAAAACACATAATAACATGAATCAAACCCTATCCCATAGTGGATTGGTGCTATTGTGGAAAATAGCCCTTTCCCAACCCTTGATAATGCAAATGATGATGATGATGGACAAAATCAGTTCTCAAATGAAGAGAGTGACTTTGCATGAATGATTGTGGAGATATTGGAGGCCTTGAACAATGGAGATGATCTCTATTTAAAGATTCTCAAGTTGAAAGAATGCTTATGAGAGAGCAAATGTGGGATCAAAAGCAAGCCAATGAAAAGAGGCCACTTGTCAACTTGTGATAGGTTGGAGGTTGAGCACATTTTGGTCAATGTGCCAAAGAGAGGGAGATTTCAAATTTGAAATTGAGAGATGAGTTAAATGCTAAGCTTGACTCGTGCAAGAGACACGTAAGAGCTTATTAATTGCTTTGTTGGATGTACATGCCAAATTGGGGGGAGATTCAAACTTGGAGAATATTCTCCCTTTATGCCAAGTTGAAAGTAAATAAAGATTTTGATAAATCAATTAAATGCAATTTCATGTGCAAGTGGCAAAATCTAGGGAATACAAGTGATTAGGATTAGCATTTAATCATGGATTAGATTAATTAAGATGATGTTAGATGTTTTTGACCCATTTGACTTAGATTTAGGGATTTAAATCAAATCAAAGGGAGATGAAAGGTGATAAAGATTTAGTTAAATAAATATTTGATTTATTTAGCTAAGGGGGATAATGATAAGATCAAATTAAATAAAGTTAATTTATTTAATTTTAGATGGACAATCCTTAGAGATTAAATCAATTAAACTTGGTTTATTTAATTGATGGGCGAATATGAACTAATTAAATGCATGATGTCAATTTCACGTGTCTACAGAATGTGTATTCTTGTTTTAAGTTTTGATAAATAGAGAAGATGCTAAATTCAAATTTGTTTATGCAAGATTTTATGTTTGAACACTAAATGAGTTTTTTTATATACAAAATTATTCATCCATGTCATCTAATGTTATGATATCCAGAAAGTGATTGTTGTTAGTGGGACTAAGTTATCAAGAATTTCAAGATACAATGTTTTCAGGTATGGGAAATTTGTTTTCCTTACACCTTGTTTGAGATAGAATAAGTTATAATGAATTCTTGTTGAGCTTATATGCATCGAGACAATGCACAAATAAGGGTGGGTGGATGTCACAACCCCTTTTTTTAAAACATAATTATTTTGGGTTACATGGTATTTATCAAATAAATAGTACTATTTAAAATTATCTTTTTGATAATCAAAACAATTAAAAAATTCTTTGAAAAATAATAATTATTCAATTACTTATTTTATTTAAAAATTGCAAATATAAAGAATATATATATATAATTCCCCTCTTTGATTAGTATGAAGGAATGACCGTTGCAAATTGTGGTTGCAACTTGCTGTTAGAAGTAATCCCAAACAAAGGGTTCGTGATTTCATAAAAAATAAATATTTCATTAAAAAAGAAAAGTTGATTTTAATTGAGAAGAATGGAGGAAAAACAAATAAGTAAATAAAATGTAAAATCAACAGTCTATTCCTCATAAAATGAAATGGAAAACGGTTGATGGGAAGAATGTGATGTGTTATGCATGTGCTTTAAACTGTATTCCTCTTTTTTTCCGAACTACTTTTTCCTAATTTATCTTTTGATGAAAACGTGTTAAATTCTCTCTTGCGAGCTTGGTATAAATCATATGTAATAGGTCTCACCATTGGCATATTTGTTGTATTCATTACTTTCCTCATTATTAAAATTAGGCATATTTTTCTAAAGCTTCTCTCCTTTTAGGCTCGACAGCCATCCACTGAGATTTGGGGGTAGTCAGCTATAATTGGGGCAATGTCATTATTGAGTGAACAGTGTTTCGATTTATATATGATTTAAGCTTTCCATCTGTACCATTTTATTTACCCTGTTTGAGGTCATTTCTGTCTGCCTTATTAGTAGGTGAATCAATAATCTGTGAAGACTATCGGGACAGACCAACTGACCAGTCTCTTCACACTGTCCAGATCCATCCGCAGCCGACCACATGCTGAATATTGCCGCCTTCCCCATCTACCCACAATAAATTGCAAAACTAAGAAAGATGCTACAGTTTGTATGCCATTAATACAGTGCTCAGGTTTTACTGAGTTCTCCCTTGTTTTAGTGTTTGTGTGTGTCTGTGTTTCCTCTTCTCTAATTGTCTTTCAAATAATTGGTCCAGATTTAAAACCAAATTTTCAGACTGGTCAATCGTATATCCTCTCTATCTCGCTTCCTGCTTTTTGACTCCACAACACAAGCATGGACTACAATGCAAACCATCTGCTATGAATACGCCTTATTATCTTTTTCAGCCTCCAGATATTATTTTCCTGAAACCTTACTAAGGATTCTTAGATGATCTTAGCAGGTTCACTGAATAGTCACTTTTATTCTTCTATCTCAGTCGATTAAGGAAGTCAAATTCCATTTAAAAAGTTTTTCTTAAAAAAAAAGAAAAAAACAACATTCCTCCGTAGAAGCCTATATTTGTTCTCTTAAAGGACATTGATTCTCTTAGGGAATAACAGAACACCAAGGCATCAACATTCAAAGGTTTCCATCTCTATATTTTCTTTCAATATGTTGAGATTGAGAACAATATTCTTAGCCAAGATTAAATTTTAGACAGAGTCTCAGAGTTCACTTTTAGGAGAACATTAAAGTAGAGCACCAAAATATATGGTATTTTGGGCGCTCCTCCATGTTTCAGGAATATACTCATTTATCCTCCATTTAAATACTCTACATTTGATTAGAATAATTGCATCATTAGGGATACTCAGATATACTCTTATTAGTGTGTGCGTATTATGGCTGGTTCGGTTGCATGTCTGCATTCAAAGATTGATGGTAGCAAGGATTCTACCATGCGGTGTGCTTCACAAACATAGCATGCAATGTAATTCTTGGGGTCTTGCTTAGAATTGTCATTTTCATATTAAGCATGTTGCCGATAACCAAAGTAGAAGCTTGGTTATGCACAGATAATGTTATTCTTGAATCTCTGACCTTGTACCCAAACTGTTAGAATTTTCCTCTCCCATAGCATAGCCATTATAAAATTAAATCGTTTTTAGAATATTTTATGTTAAATATTTAGAAAGAAATAAAATCTAAGTTACATGCAATCAGTTTCAGTTATTTTATTTTATTGAAAAAAAATAGTAACTACTGAAAAATAAATAAAATTAGTTTTCAAAGAAGTTCAAAATAAGGGAAAAAATATATAAACAAATAAAAGTGGATGTTGGGTGAATATACATATAATATTTGGGTTAATTTGATTTGTCTAATATAATTATTTTCAAGGAATTATGATGTAAGAGATCATATTAACATTAATACTAATATTATCAATTGTTAGTAATATTACTAAATATAGATGATTTTAATATTATATAGTATTTTGGAAGGCTAATAATGAGATTTACATGGAGTTAAACCTTAAAACGTTATGATTGAAGTATTAAAACTTCGTTATCATAAGGTGGTTTCTAAGTTACAAGTTTTACCTTCAGTACATATATCAATTAGTATTGACATTTAATAAAATTGGCTCATAATCTATTTGTATTTAATAAATTTTACAAGAGACTAAGGAGTAAGCAAGAAAAATAAAATTCCATTAATTCATGAGTATATCGAAAATAGATTAGATTTATAATATATGGTTTTTTTTTAAGTAACCATAATGCACATTCACAATCTTATAATTTGATTATCTTGGATAGGAATTGTGATAAATTACTTCAAAAATATTGTATGATCATTATTAAATATTATTCACAAATTAGGTATTAAAGATTGAAAAAGATAATAAATGCTTTAAACTCCACAATGTGTTGTATTCCATCATCTACAGTTATCTTCTACATACATTATGACTCTATAATTTTGTACAAATTTATGTCATGGTAATTTGATCGAGAAGTCATTATGATTCAATTGACTTGCAAAAAGGGTAATTAGAGATTCACTATTGAATTCACATGACAAACAAGAATTATGTTTAGTAATACTACAATTGTAATATTTCTTAGGAAAACTTGAACTAATGATGACTTGGTCTAGATGTAGAGGGGAATGATAGTAACATATCATTAACCTTCACTAGTAAATACTAACGATACCCAATGGCCATTGCATGGAGGATTGAAAGAGGTATGAGTTATATTTAAATTCTTCTTGGTAATGAATATTTCGTTCTAAAATAATTAAATATGATCCTTTAGATTTTGGATTTCTAATATGGCTTAATAATCTATCGTTAAAATTGTTAATCAATGGTAAGTTGGACTCAATTATATAGTCATCATATCAAAGTAGAAATAATATTTGTAAAGAATATAATTATTTATTTTTACCATATTATTTTTATCTTACCATTAAATTACTAATTATTTAATTATTTATCATCACATTCCTAGTAGAAAATAATTGTATCCTTATATGAAGCATTTGCATCAAGTAGAGCAAGTGAAATTGTTTATTGAGTTAGTGAGTAATCTTGAGTTGCTTAAGGATCATGAAATATTAATGGTGAGTCGAGGAATTTCAAGGAATTTAAGTGGTAGGGCATGGAATATCTTGTAAAGAGTTGGCATGTCCAACTAGGACATATTGTAAGGAAGGTAAATGCAGAACATTATATTATGAAAAAAAAATCAATTATCTTAGAAGGAAAATATAATACAATTAATTAATATCGCAATTATAAACTTTCCAAGTGGTTATTTTTATGCCTATCAAGTTATGATTAATATAGGAGAATTTCTTTTCGGTACTATCAAAGGCTTATACAATCCAACATTCTGACTACTGCCTTTTGCAACTTTGCACAAATCTCCTAACATCATTATGAATATATGGCCAAAAGTAGTTCTCACTTACCAATGATACTATCTTGTCAATTCCAAAGTGTCATGCCAATCCTCCACAATGCTTTTCTTTCACCAACCTATCCGTCATTGACCTCTGGGTTATACAAAACTGATTCTCTCTGAACAAAATATCCTCCTGAATGAAATAATCCAACCACTGACTCCTATCGTCCAAGACTAGTGCTCTACAAGCTCTCCAAGATTCTACAGAATTTGGGTCTTCCTTATACAAGTTCTTCAATTCATCAAAGCCTAATACCTCCACTCTCATCTCTGCCAATAGATTCCTTCTTCTACTCAAGGCATCAACAACTCTATTTGACTTTCCACTCTTATGTTTCAAAATAAAAGTATAACTTTGTAAGAATTCTACCCAATGCATGTGTCTCTAATTCAACTTACCTTGACTATTCAAATATTGCAAATCCTGATGATCTGTATACAATACAAACTCCTTAGGCAACAAGTAATGTCTCCACTTCTTCAAGGCTTGAACTATGGCATAGAACTCATGATCATACACTGAATATCTTCTCCTAGCATCATTCAATTTCTTACTGAAATACGCTACATGTTTCCCTTCTTGACTCAATACTGCTCCAATTTCTTTTCCACTTGCATCACAGTCTACTTGAAATACCTTATCAAAATATGGTAAAGCCAACACAAGCTACTCAATCACCTTCTTTTTCAACAACTCAAAACTACAACCTACTCTAGATTTCCACCTAAAATCCTTCTTATCTCATCTCATTGTTTCTATCATAGGACTACAAATAGAACTGAAATTTCTAATGAACTTCTAGTAGAAACTAGCCAATCCATGAAATGGTCTTACCTCTCCAATTCTATCTGGTGTAGGCAACTCAAAAATTTCTCTTACCTTCTCAGGATCCATCTTCAATCCATCGAAAGATATCACAAATCCCATATATACCAATTCTTCATTCATAAAACCACACTTCTTAATGTTTATGAACAACTGCTCTTCTCTCATCCTCTGCAAAACCTAGCTTATATGCAACAAATGTTCTCTACTCTTACTGCAAATAAACATGTCATATAGATACACAATCACAAAATTTCCCAAGAATTTCTTCAATACCTCATTCATCAGCCTCATGAAAGTACTAAGTGCATTTGTTAGTCCAAAAGGCATCACCAACCACTCATACAATCCTTCATTTGTCTTGAATGTTGTCTTCCATTCATCACCTTCTCTGATTATGAAGTGATGATATCCACTCTTCAAATCTATCTTTGTAAAGTATCTAGCTCCACTCAAACAATCCATAATGTCATCCATCTGGGGCAAAGGAAATCTATACTTCACCATGATCTTGTTTATGGCTCTTGAATCTGTACACATCCTCTATTCTCCATCCTTCTTAGGTGCTATCACAATAGGTACTACACATGGGTTTTGTTGAGATTATGGATGCATAGGGTCCTTGAAGCTGTACTCTTCAATGGAGGACCTTTGCCAGGAAAGATGATCAACCACAAAAAAAAAATTTGCAACTAGGCATGCACAACAGAGATTCTATATTGATAATATGATATTGATATTTAATATGTTACAAATGAACAAGTTGCCTGATTAAATAGGCAAGAATGAAAACCTAAGATGCATGAGATGTTGCCATGTGTCATAATATAACAACATGTGATAAAATGTTAAGATAAGTTCTAGAAGGACAACTCATCTTCTAGAAAAAATATTATCCCTACAAACAAGGAAGGGAATATTTCCCTATTTATTAAATGATTTATCTAATAATGCAACCTAGGACTTAATTAATTAAATGCAAGACCTAAGTTAACTTATGCTAGTGTAATAATTAATTAATTAATTACACTAACACCCCCCCATAAGTTCAACTTAGGGAGAAAAAATGCAATGATTATGCAAGATGATGATGGGTCCCAGCTACGAGGCCATGTTAGTTACCCATGTACATGAAGATGCAAAAAGTCTCCCACAAGCAGAGAAAAAGGGAAAACCCAATGGGAAGAAAACCCCTCTCCAAAAAGGAGATGAACATGCAAAAAATCTGAGATAGGATGGGAAGGATGGAGGACTCCAAAATACCCCCCAAGTACACCATCCATCACATGGATACAATAGAGAGACTAAATAGCCCCCCCAGAAGATGTGATCACCTGCAAAGATGGTAAGTGTCTGAAGACAAAACATGATCTAATGTCAACAAACAACTTGTCTTTCTTTCAGAAGAAACAAAACCAACTGCAAGTGTAGGGATGCTTCCCATTCCGGATAGGAATTGAAGGAAGGAAGGATGAAGGTGGATGTTGATGATGTCTCCAAACTTTTCTCAAATGTCGCCTTTCCTGATGAAGATGCCACAATCAACTTAGGTGCATACCCAATCAATGAAGAAGGTGACAAGCCAAGATGATGCAGAGACTAATGCTGAACAATATCCAAAGACAAAGATGTGATGGATATGATGGATACTTTATAACCCCTCCTGAATGAAGTGTCCTCAAAACCACTAAAAGAGATTTGTAGCAAATCCAATGGTAGATGCTGAAGAAACTCAAGTCCTAAATGGAATGATAGGGAAGAAGTCTCAGATAAGAAATCTCTGAATAGAGGAGTGATATCCCCTCAAGAATGTCCTCCAAACCTATAGAAGTAGCCAAGTTAGTGATACCTAAAATGAACCCATCCTGTGATGCCAAGTCTGAAAAACTGAATGTGTCCTAATGAATGATGATAGTGGAAGCCTCAATCAATGATTCTGGACAAGGAATCACTAAATGTGAAGAAGCACCTAAAGCAACCTTGTCAACCTCTTCGAAAAGATCAAGGCAATCAGCCTCATGTGAAACAATATCACTGTGGGGAACCTGATCAAAAGAACAACATTCTAAATCATGAACATCAGGGAATGGTGGAGTATCTGAATCTCCATAGATCTCCCAAATCTTATCCCAAAGGATGTGAGGACAATCACAATGATTAATATAACTCAAAACATCATTATCAACTTGCATCTCAATGATCTCCAAAATAGTATATGCGCTGCAACTCCAAGGAAGTTCATGAATACCTTCACTCGGATGAGGAACTATACCAAACATATGAGGCAATAAATCAAGTGATTGGAGATGGTGGAAGATCCCATCTCGCCATTGTTTATAGTTTCCATTGTGCAACATAGTCAAAGGAGAATAATATGCAAGCCCCATAATGAACTTTCTCCAAAAAGAAAAAAATACAAAGACAAATGACCTCCAACAAAAAATAAAGACTTCCAGAGATGATGTGCAACTGAAGTGATGCTACCCAGATAAAAAAAGACTTGTCCCAAGCTTCAAAATAACCAACTTATTGAACAAATGCACCAAATTGAAAAAATCTCATGCAAGAGTACTTGGAGCTGAAAACAATCAGGGAGTCTTGACTGATGAAAAAAACTCTGAATGAACTTTCTGATGCCACTGGAATCACTAAAATCCGATAAATGGTTGCGAAGTTACGAGCGTTTAAGTCCAAAGTGGAGGTTTGACTTCAGTTGACTGTAGAATTTTCTGTGAGAAAAATTTCACATAATAGATGTCACCACTAGAAAGTACGTGAAATTCCCTTTCTGACAGTATATTGTTTTCCAAATTTTGATATCCTGGGGGAAAGTTGTGATAAAATGAAAAAAAATGCCCATATTAGGCAACCTACAGGCTAATTGGGTGCAAAATGTAAGCCCCCGGGCGCAAACTCCTAGTCGCTGATATGAACATAGTGTGGGATGTGGAAAAAAAAGAGGGGTCATCAGGCAGAGTGGTGGTCGGGTAGAGCTAGGTAGTGCTGGGGCGGCGCTGCTAGATAAAGTGGAGCCCACAGTTGTTAGCGGGAGTCAATGCCGACGGTAAGACTTCACCAGTCGTTGGCAGAAACAACGGTTGGCAGGTGGTAAAACTGTCGGCATGATTGGCCGGTAGAATATTGTCGGCATCGATAACAAATCACCGGCAGTCAATAAGCTGGAGTGATGTGATGGACCTATCAGAAATGAATGAGAGGCCGACCAAGGTACGGACCTGTGCAAGAATGAATGCAGCCAACGAAAGATATATAGCTGCAGACTATAATATTTATTTTGAATGGCTGACAAAAAAAGTATGATTTTCTATATTGCCAATGGCAATAAAAAATCAAAAGATAAAATATATATGCCGACCAAAAAAGTAATAGCAGGTCACCTAATTAAAAAATCAAACCCTTTTATTTGAATAAAATGTCGATGGATGATGAAGTGGCCCTGAAATATTTTTCTAAAACTATAGAAAAATATAGCCTGAATATAATATATTTTTTTCCAAATGAATATAGAAAAATGCCTTGATTTTTTTTGAAAAAACAAAATGGTCTGCGTATAAAATTTTTTTGCCTCAGAGGATAACTGACAAGATTGATTTTTTTTACTGCAAATTTGTACGGATCATACCAGTTGATTTTGCAAACCCAAATACCTCTGATGCTCCCGGGTTGATGTATTCGATTTTGATGATTGGGCAGGTGATCCTAGGGTTTCGAGGCCTTCTGAAGACAATGGCAAGCTCATATCTGACTCTATCTACTTCAGAAATCAGCTTGGTCCCTGGGTGGAAACAAGTAGCCTTCAATGGAAACCTTCAAGCCTACAAAGAATCTCACACACCAACTTTCTTGATCAAGGGTTGATGTTTCACTGGACAAGATCTAATACCATGTTGAGATTATGGATGCATAGGGTCCTTGAAGCTACAGTATTCAATGGAGGACCTTTGCCCGGAAAGATGATCAACCACAAAGAAAAGTGTTGCAACTAGGCATGCACAATAGAGATTCTATATTGATAATATGATGTTGATATTTGATATGTTACAAATGAACAAGTTGCCTGATTATATAGGCAAGAATGAAAACCTAAGATGCATGATATGTTGCCATGTGTCATAATCTAACAAGATGTGACAACATGTGAACCCTATCTAGATGATTATTAAATGTTGAGATAAGTTCTAGAAGGACAACCATCTTCTAGAAAGAATATTATCCCTACAAACAAGGAAGGGAATATTTCCCTATTTATTAAATGATTTATCTAATAATGCAACCTAGGACTTAATTAATTAAATACAAGACCTAAGTTAACTTATGCTAGTGTAATAATTAATTAATTAATTACACTAACAGACTTAAGCTTTCTCTGATCAAACCCTTCTTCAACAATTCTTGCACTTGTCTATTCAACTCTTCATTCTCTATTGGTGTCATCTAGTGTGCTACTTTGCTAGGAAAACTAGCTCTAGGAATTAGATCCATACAATGAGAAATACTCCTCACAGGTGGTAATCCATCAGGTACATTATTTGAAATAATCTCTCATACTCTTTCAGCATCTCCTTTATCTCCTCTAGTTGTTCTTCTACATGCTTCAATTCTTCAACCTTCTTGGGAACTAAGGCATAACACATTTTCTCATGTCTCAATCCATCCAGAAATCTCCTTCCATCAACCAAAAAAATTCTAGCACTCTTACAAACCTCAACTTTATGAACATCCTCCAATGACAACAAGGTCTACTTCATCCCATTAGCAACAATGGTGTATATTTTCTTCTTTCCATCACGAATAGCTTGTCTATCATACTACCAAGGTCTTCCCAACAAAACATGGCATACATCCATAGGCATGATATCGCACAAAAATTCATCATGGTAATTTCGTATTTTCAATTTCACAGAACATTGTTCAGTTACCAGTATCTTATGCTCATCTTGAATCCAAACTATCTGATAAGACTTCAAGTGTTTCAATCTTTACAGCTTCAATTTTGTCACCATTTCTTTAGAAGCCAAGTTCTCAGAACTTCCACTATCAACAATCACTTTGCAACATTTACCACTTACCTTGCATCTAGTTCAAAACAAATTATTTCTCTGCAATGGCTCCTTTTCCAACTCACATTGACATAATACTCTTTTGTTCACCAACACTTCTCCTTCTTCTGGTTTGTTAGATGATCCAACATGATCCTCCTCAAAAAAGGCTATCCTTCTATTGATCTTTGTCTTTCTACTTGTCTCTCCCTTATTACATTCAAATGCTCTATTTCCTTCTCCACCACATTTAAAACAAGCTCCCCTAAATACTCTTTTCTCCTATCCTGTATCATCTCTTCTATAACCTTCATTCTAGTAACCACCAAATCCTCCTCTTCTATAAGAGTTTACATCACCTTTATGGTAAAAATTATCATTCTTACTTACTTCCTTATCTTTATTTTGATTTGTAAAAGATCCCCTTCCTCATCTAGCAAAATTTCTTCCTCTCTAAAATCTTCCACCTCTTCCTCTCTGTCTCTACTCATGTCTTTTATTCAGCTTCTCTTATGATTTTATGGTACACTGATATGCCTCCTCCACACTCTACAACTTAATCAAACTAATCTCATCTTTTATAGATGACCTCAAACCATTTGCATATCTAGCTACTTACTCAATCTCATCCTCTAAATGTCCAGATTTGATGTTCAACTTGTAGAACTCCTCAGTATACTCTGTCACATTAGATTCCTTCTACTTGAAATTTTGCAACTTTTGAAACAAATTGATCTGATAATCTACAGGCATAAGCTTTTTCTTCAACTTATTCACCATCTAATCCCATGATTTGATCTTCTCCTTTCCTCTTCTTTTCCTGTCTATCTACAAATGTTCCCACCAAAGGGATGCATGTCCTTTCAAATTTGTACAAGAAAATTTCACCTTCTTATCTTTAGTGGTACCTTTAAAATCAAAATACTTTTCCATCTCTGTTATCCAATCAAACAATTCCTTTGAATCCAACTTACCTCTATATTCTAGTGGATTGAAATGTGGTTTTGTATTTTCTCTAGTTAGGGCTCTTATGAACCTTTCTTCTCCCTGATCAAGGACAAATTTCTCTTCTCTTCCTCTTTCTTCTTCTACTTCTACCTCTTCATCACTCACATCATCAATTGGTCAACTCCTTTGGGCCATTTCAACTACATCTAATCTAGCAGCAATTCCTCTCAACATCTCCATCATAGCTGGGTCTGTATTTCCACGTGCTCCATTTCCTCTAACATTTCTTCTTCCCACCATCTTTACACAATTCCGTTGTAGTTGTAGGTCGGATCCTCAATCTTCCACCCCACAAAAAATCTTCAACATGACTCCACGAAATATGACGACCTCTCATGGATCTAATGTCCCTCTGATACCAATCTGGTGCAGCCACGATAGGAGGGTCCTCAAAGAGAACAATCCAAATTGTGCAGCAAGAGTAACGCAATAGAATCAACACAAAAATTAGAGGTAAATGCAGATTAAAACATTCTCATTAACAAAATTTTTTATTACAATTGGTCGACAACGTCCGGGCTTACAGATTCAGCTCATAGGCTTGTTACAACATGTTTAGAAATACAACATTCCCATATCCTCCTATATGTGAGCGAAATCTTACGTATCGGATCTATATTAATCTATCTAATCCCATTCTACCATTCTAATGATCTATTACAAGATTTATATCATATCCATAGGTCTAGAATCTTCCACATTGGCCAAAGATCATCATAATCTCCAATGAAAGAAAATGTACCATGCACATGAATAGGTCAACCTCAAATTTGAATTGCTTCCAACAATAGGTGCATAAGATGAAGTGTGGACCTATAATTAAGGTTGGGGACACTCCATGGAACAATTAAAATCACACCATTAAGATCCACAAACTATGGGAAAGATCCACAAGTGATCAAACTAGCCATTAGGCCTAAAAATTATTCCAGTGTTGGTTCAAGAAACTACCATCAAATCCAGAAGAAATAACTTGTCGAAAAAAGATCCAATCATGCTCAAATCTTGGAATAAGGAAAATGAACATGTCCATGATGTAAATGTAGATCCACAAGGTCTAGTGAGAAAATATGATAGATCAACTAGCATGAAATGAGCAAGAAGAGAACAAGAACAAAACTGAAAGAAAAAAAAAATTTGTCGATGCAAGATTGGCAAGAACTAAGGATGCTCCTGCATCAAGGTAAAAGTACAAAGCTGTGTGACACTTTCAGCCAACTTATCAGCGCAAGTGAATTTTAGTATTTATAACTAAAATTCAATTTTGGTCAAACATATGATGTAGTAAGATTCATTCTAGATGAGTTAAATATGTCCATAACTTCTCGAACTAAAATTGTTGGATAAATGTATATCTAGCACCACTTTGAGGCTAATTTACTAAAAAAATGAATTTATTTGCAAAAATTAATGTTTCAATCATTCCTACTCATATAAATAACATTTTTTTAAAAATGTAAAAATACCCTTTTGTAGATCCATAAGTTTAGTTTTCAAATATATATTTATTTTAATAGTTATGATTATTATATATATATATATATATATATATATATATATATATATATATATATATATATATATATATATATATATATATATATATATATATATATATATATATATATATATATATATACTAAAAGTAGGTTATCATCACAAAAATATTAGGTTGATTACCATGTCAAGAAAAATACTAAAAATTATTAAAAAAATTTCAACAAAAAAATGATGCCCTAGATAAAAGAATCTAGATTAAGATAGTATATTTTTTTTCTATTTTAGATAAATTTTTAATATGAAAGTTGACGTCGAGTAGAAATAGTTGTGTTTTAATACACACACACACACATTTAAATATTTATTTAAAAATATATATTTATTAAAATTGGAAAAAATAAAATCCATGCCCTAAAGTTTCAAGTTATAAATATACACAAAAGAATAGAAGGAAAAATTTAAAAAATTACTATATAAAGCTTGACGTCTCATGTAACGTCATTTTTCAGCATTTTATCAGCAACTAGATTATAGTGATAATTTATAAAAAGCTATATTCAAATTATTTTTTATTTTTTTCAAAAAAATAAAAACATAAAATATACTAAAAACTAAACATTCTATTAATTTACATCATTTAAAAATTCAAAACATATATGCCACTTTCTAATGATTCAAGTTTAAAAGTTAGATCAGCATTGGCTGATTCCTTTATAAAAGTGACACAACTTTGTACTTTTACCCATCAATTAAGCACCATATGAAGCATGCCTCATTTTAATAAGAAATATATATTAAACAAGACATTATTCTAAAAGGGCAACAAAAAATTCAAATTTATTATTTTGAGAAGATAGTTATTTATTTCGAAACAAATTTGTCATTTATTTCATTCTTGAAAAGGAATTCTTATAACAATAGGCTTTGTATTAAACATACTAAATAACACTGGCTATGGAATACATGTGCTAATTAACACCTTTTTGAAGTTTTTAAAGGGACAATTCAAATACTTTTTCTAGGGTTGTATAAAGGAAAATGAAACAACCTAGCCAATGTTAGACAAGGGATAGTGACAATGCCTTATATGGAAAACAACATAAGCTACACAGGATTAACTATTTGGCCACATTGCAACCATCACCACTAAATGGAAGCCACAAGTAAATAAATGGTAGGTTCCATCACAACCAACGATAGGACACGAAAAGAACACAACAATCAATGTTGGTACAAGCCAACATTTAATTTTAGTAGCCTTCTCTATCAATGCAGTGGGAAATATGCCACCCTATCCCCAAGGCAGCCATCAACCGCCTCTGACACCCTTCCCACGACCACCACAAGGATAAAAACTAAGAGATTGATGGATATTTTGGCCAAATTTTTTTTAAACAAAAGACCATTCGCCACCTTTTCCATGCCCACCAGTAAGCTTAAAAAATGGGAAGGATCATAGGAATTTCAACCAAAGTACACACAAACAAACTATTGACTAATAATATAGGGAATAAGATTCAACATAGACTGTATAACAGTGAATTTTTCATTGCATTGCAACCATAATGACTAAAAAGAAACCATAAATCAAACAATATTGGTTTCAAAGTTAAAAATCCATGCAAAAAATATATATTTTAGCACCTCTTCCCACTTGCTTCAAACACACCTCTTCCCGCTAGCTTTCTTGCACAAAGACAAGGGAACATATTATCATAGGAAACACTTTTCTTTTGCTTTTGCAACCATCACCATATGAAAAAAACACAAAATAACCTCCAGCCACCTTTGCAAGAGTTGAACAGAGCTTGATTGACCTTACACCCTCATAGAAGCTTACCATTCTCACTCACAACTATGATAGAAGGTATAGCAACAAAGCGATAGGAAACAATGCCTTATTGAAAATTCCCTAGACATTTGTTTTGTTCCCTAAGGCATTAAATAATAGGTGTTATTACAACCATCGCTAGTACATGCAAAGCATATGACAATTAATGTTGATGCAACCCAATGCTTAATTTTGGTGGCCTTCTCTATCCACATAGTGGGAAATATGGTACCCCACTCCCAAGGAATCCAACAACCACCTCCACCACCTTTTCCATGGCCATTGCAAGGGTAAAAAACTAGGAGGATGACAAAAATTCCAACCAAAGTTATCACCCATCTGCCAACTTTTCCTCGATCGCCGACAATCTCTAAAATGAGAGGGCTGACAAAAATTCCAACCAAGATAGCTGCAATGTATATACACATATACATACATATATATATATATGCTTGTTGATGTCCACCTTAGGCTATATTGTTTCATTTGTGGCTTCCATTTACCGTCAATAGTTGCAACGCAACAAAATAGAAAATGTTATAGACATTATATATACATGGACATATACATACATATCTATACATATATATACATATATACATGCATACATATATTGATATATATGCATATATATGTATATATATCTATATATTTGTATGTATATATGTATATATATTTGTATGTAAACATGTATATATATATGTACATACAAATATGTATATATATGCATATGTTTATGCATATGTGTATATATAAACATATATATATATACATATATACATAAAAATTTATATACATACAAATTTATATAAATATATACATATATACATATACATATACATATACATATATATGTATAGACATAAGTTGTATATGGATTAGCCTTTTGCAGCAAAGGTTTTGCACAGGTCTGTAACTGTGATTTTCAGCAGTCTATGGCAATGGCTGCAATGGAATAAAATAGTTAATGTTATGCAATTCATGTTTTTGATGTCCACCTTAGGCTATATTGTTTCATTTGTGGCTTCCATTTACCGTCAATGGTTGCAACACAATAAAATAGTCAATGTTATCGACATTATATATATATATATATACATATATATATATATACATATATATATATATATACATATATATATACATATATATATATACATATATATATATATATACATATATATATATACATATATATATATACATATATATATATATACATATATATATATATACATATATATATATATACATATATACACACACACATATGTACATACATATCTATATATATATATATATATGTGCATACATGTTATTTTGTATAAGGCATTGTTTCTTGTTGATGTCCACCTTAGGTTATATTGTTTCATTTGTGGCTTCCATTTATCGTCAATGGTTGCAATGCAACAAAATAGTCAATGTTATGGACATTATATATACATATACATATACATAGATACATATATAGATATATATATGCATATATATACATACATGTATATATACAGATATATATATATATATATACATACATACACACACACACGTATATATATATATATATACATGCATTGTTCAATGCACAAAGCTGGAAAAAATGTAGAGTAACAAACCAATGGAGGAATATAACCCAAGCCACCCAACAACCATCAACAAAATTTACATCATCTTTAAAACTTTATTATGTTGTAGACATAAGCAGAAAATGGAATCCATTAAAAGAAGCCTACAAAAAATCAAAATACCAACAAATGTTGCATAATGTTAACAATTTTATTGCATTCCAAATATAGCCACAAAATGTAAGCCATAAAGAGAAATCCACATAGATTCACAGTAATAGACCAAAGCAAAAATATCCCCATTTCTCAACAAAACCTTATGGAAAAATGAAACAATATAGCCTTCCCAATAACACCTCCTTGAAAATTAATAGTACTAAACACATCAAAAAATAGAGTCCTTCCTAAACAAAAGTGTATCATAAATTGAAACAATATACCCTTTTCAACATCACCTTTTCTAAAGTGAAACAATGTAGCATAAGACAAAGAACAATAATCAACAACACCCAATGTAACCAAACATAAAGTGTACAACATTAACAATTTTATTCCATACCAACCATCACCACAAAATGAAAACAAAATAGTCAATGTTATGGACAATATATATACATATACATATACATATACATACATACATATACATATACATACATATATATACATATATATATAAACATATATATATATATATATACATACATATAAAGATATACATATACATATATCGTGATATATATATACATACATACATACATACATACATATACATATATATACACATACATATACATACATACATACATATACATATATATACATACATATACATATATATATATATATATATATATGTATATATATATATGTATATATATATATATATATATTTGAAGTTAGATGCACATATACATGCATTGTTCAATGCAAAAAAATTGGAAAAAATGTAGAGTAAAAAACTAATGGAGGAATATAACCCAAGCCACCCAATAACAATCGACAAAATATGCATCATCTTTAAAATTTTATTATGTTTTAGACATAAGCAAAAAACATAATCCATTAAAAGAAGCCCACAAAAATCACAATACCAACACAATTGCATAACATTAACAATTTTATTGCATTCCAAATATAGCCAAAAAATGAAAACCATAAAGAGAAGCCCACAAAGATTCATTGTAACAAACTAAAGAAAAAATATACCCATTTCTCAACAAAACCTTATTGAAAAATGAAACAATATAGCCTTCCCAACAACACCTCCTCAAAAGTTAATAGTATCAAATCCATCCAAAAATAGAGTCCTTCCTCAATAGAAGCGTGTCATAAATTGAAACACTATAGCCTTTTCAACAACACCTTTTCCAAAGTGAAACAATGTAGCATAAGACAGAGAACAATAATCAACAACGCCCAATGCAACCAAACATAAAGTGTACAACATTGACAATTTTATTCCATACCAACCATTTATAATAGCTGTGAGTGGGGAGGGAAAGTTTATGTGAAGGTGCAAGTGCAATCATTGGCTATGGAATTTTTGTGAAGGTGGTTGTAGGTTATTTTTTGTTTTTATGCATGGCTCGATGGCTGCAAAAGAAGCACAAAAGTATTGGGTGAGATAATTATGTGCCCATTTTTTTTGCAAGTGGTGGGGAAAGTATAGAGTGCACAAAAAGCAAACTGGAAGAGGCGTAGCCAAAGGAAGCAGGGAGAGGTGAGGGAAGAGGTTAATATTGAGAAAACCATTCCTCAAGTATCTCTAAAATAGTATATGTTATTTGCCAAAGGGTATTGTTGATTGTTGCAAAGTACAAAAAACTACACAGTAACAAACCAAGGAAAAAAAACAACCCAAGCTAGCCATCAACAATTGACAAAATAACAATGCCTTAACGAGAATTGGAAGACTTCTCAACAACACCATTTTCTAGGAGGAAATAATATAGCCCAAGATACACAACAACAACCAACAAAAAATGCATAACATCAACAATTTTATTTTGTTCCAAACATAGCCGCAAAATGGAAGCCATAAACAGAAACCCACAAAGATTCATGAAAACAAACATAAGTTATAATATACTCATTTCTCAACAGAACCCTATCAACAAATTGAAACAATATAGCCTTCTCAATTATAGCACCTTCTTGAAAATTAACAGTGACAAACCCATCCAAAAAATATACTCCTTTTTTAGCACAACCTTATAAAAAATGGGAACAATATAGCCTTTTCAACAACACCTTATCGGAAATGAAATAATATAGCCTAAACAAAGAACAATAATCAACAATACCCAGTGTAAAGAAGCATAAAGTGTACAACATTGACTATTCTATTATGTTCCAACCATAACCACAAAATGGAAGCCATAAATCAAGCAACATTGGTTTCAACAGCAACCCAATTAGACAAACCCTCAAAATTGTAGCCACAAAACCCAACCAAAACAATAGCCACATAACACAACCATAAATGAAACAATATTTCTTTCAACAAACAATATAGTCTTTTCTCAATAGCACCTTATCAAAAATTGAAACAATATAGCCTTTTGAACAGAACCTTATTGAAAATGGCACAATATAGCTCAGAGCTAGACAACAACAATCAACAAAAACTACATAATGCCAACAATTTTACTTCATTGCAAACATAGCCACAAAATGCAAGCCATAAATAGAAACCGATAGGAAATTTACATATACATAAATATATGTATATATATACATATATATTCATGTTTATATATACATATATATTAATATTAAAGTATACTCTTTCCTAAATGGAACCTTATAAAAAATTGAAAGAATCTAGCCTTTTCAACAGCATGCTATCAAAAATTGAAATAATATAGCCTCTTCGCAAGACCCTATAAAAAAAAAAAAAACATAGCCTAAGCCAGAGAACAAAAATTAATAATCCATAATGGAAACAAACATAAACTGTATAACATCAACCCATTGTTGCTTGCACAAAGCACAAAAAAATGGACAGTAACAAACCAATGCAAAAATATAGCCTAAGCTAGCATAGTCTTTTCTCAAGAGTTCCTTAACAAGAATTCAAACACTTCTCAATAGAACCCTATCAAGAATGAAACAATGTAGCCTAGGATACGCAACAACAACAAACAAAAGCTACATAAGGTTAACAATTTTATTTTGTTCCAAACATAGCCACAAAATGGAACCCATAAAGAGAAACCCACAAAGATTCACAGTAACCAACCCAAGTAAAAATATACTCATTTCTCAACAAAAGATTATCAAAAATAGAAAGAATATAGCCTTCTCAACAAAACCCTCTTGAAAATTAATAATGACAAACCCATCCAAAAGTATACTCATTTCTAAACAAAACCTTATCAAAAATTTAAACAATACAACCTTTTCAACAACAACTTATCAAAAATAATAAAATATAGCCTAAGACAGAGAACAATAATCAACAATATCCAATGTAACCAAACATGGAGTGTACAACATTAACTATTTCATTCCATTCCACCCATAACCACAAAACGAAAGCCATAAATCAACCAACATTGGTTTCAACAATGACCAAGACACAAAAACCCACAAAATCGTAGCCACAAAATCCATGCAAAATGGTAGCCACATAATGCAATCAAAAATGAAATAATATTTCTTTTAACAAGCAATATAATATAGTCTTTCCTCAATAGCACCATATCAAAAATTGAAACAATATAGCCTTTTGAACAAAACCTTATAAAAAATGAGACAATATAGCCCGAGCTATACAATAACAATTGACAAAAACTGCATAACATCAACAATTTTATTCCATTGCAAACATAGCCAAAAAACATAAACATTAAAGAGAAACTCGACAAAAAATGGTATAGTAACAAACCCATACAAAAAAACACTCCTTTCTCAACATCTGATCCCATCAAAACCAATGGGTTCAAGATCCATGTAGTTTCTTAGTTCTATGTTGGACAACTGATTTTGGTTACTGGTTTGTCTTTGTTTTGTTGTTGGGATTTATTGTATTCTCTTTAGGCATCTTGTCCACCCTTGTTTGGTTTTCGGGTCCCTTCAAAACCTGATGGTTTTAGGTGTGAGCATCCCTTAATATCTGCAAATACTAAACTTCAAGCATGGGTTAGTATTCTACAAATCCATCAAAATGCTCCTATGAAATAACATGTGAATGCTTCAAAATGCAACAAATGACAAGAGAAAACTAAAGGAATTATGAAAACAATAACATGTACCTATTCCATAGTGGATTGGTGTCAAATGTGTCAATTACCCTTTCCCAATCCTTGCTTAAAAGCTAAAATGATGAGATGCAATGGAGATGAAGAGTAAAACTAGTTCTCAAACCAAGAGAGTAACTTTGCATGTAGATGTAGATGGATTTGATGAAGAATGAGGTCATTATTTATAGATTTTCTTGATGAGAGATTGGCCAAATGGGTGAATGTGGGACTCAATGTAAACCAATGAAAGGAGGCCACTTGTCAAGTTGCCATAGGTTGAAGGATGTGCAAGATTTGGGAAATGTGCCCAAGAGAGGGAGTTTCAAATTCAAATTTGTGTAATAAATTTTGAGAGGGGGACATGAAAATGGGAAATTAATGCAATGTTGGAGGGGAAAAATCAAATTGTCCTCATTTTCAAACTTGAGAGATTATTCCCCATAAATGCCATGTTGAAAGAAAATAAGGAATTTAATAAATCAATAAATTGATTTATTTGTGCAAGTGGGATTATCTAGAGGATGTGATGGGTGATTAGGTTAGGCTAATTAGGATTAGGTTAGCTTAATGATGATTAGGATGATTTTGACTTTTATGACTTAAATATTTGATTTATTTAAATCAGAAAAGGAGAAATATGAATTTTGAGACTTAATTAAATAAAGTCCTGGTTTATTTAATTAAATGGATGATGCAAGATAAAGGTCGAATGATTTATGAGAGATGAAATGTTATTCTTTGATTGATTTATTTAAATGAGGTAATGATGAAGTGAGCTTATTTAATTTGAAGGATGAAATGTTAGATTCGATTAAATGAGGGTTATTTGATTAAACTATTGGATTGACATGTATGCATATTTTGCGTGTCTACATTTTGCCCCTCTTTGAAGCAATGTATTTGTTGCGTTGGTTCAATGAATGTACTTGTTGCGCTCAAAATTCAAAAAAATTCAGATTTTTCGGATGCCCCAATAGAAAGAAGTACACTAGTACATTGCCCTCTTGAGAGATAGAGCAAAAAGATTCGATTTGAGGGTCGATCTCACGATAAAGAGGTTCAAAATGGATGGTTATGGATGATGATGCAAATGAGATGATTTTAATATGCTTAGAATAACAAATCTATATTATCCTAAACAACTTAAATGATGATATGATGTGAGATGGATGAGATTGATGATGTGATATGTTGTGATTATGCAATGGGTGATTTATGGGATGCTTAGACTAACAGATCTATATTATGATGATGATATGATGTGATTATGTAAATGTATGATTTATGAAAATGTGATGATTTATGAGATGCTTAGACTAACAGATCTATATTATGATGATTATTCATGTGAGATGATATGCAGAATACTGATGGTTTGTGGATGCAAGATGAATGCACGATGGATGCATGATGGATGCATTGGTGATGATGATTAACTATTCATGCTGTGATGTTGGTGCAGAAAAGAAGACATTAGATGATGACAAGAGGATCCATCAAGCCAACTTTATGAGAAATGATGATGAGAAATAGATGATTTGCTTATCAAGGATTGGGATTTTAAAAGGGTCATTTACCTTATGTTTGATAACACGCGTAAGCACGATGCATCAAGGTATAAAGGACAAGGATGGCGTTTTACTTAGTGTGATGGAATTTGACTCGACAAATAGATAGGAGTATTCTTGTTCACACCTGACATATGAAAACCTTGCTAGGATGCACTTTAGAAGTTTCAAACACCTTGGACCAAAACACGGAAAGGTATTACCAATCAATGCAATAGTCAACAAGCTGTCCAAAACATCCTCTATACATATCTAACAAAGAAAGTATTCGCCAAGTTATTTTACAAGAATGTCCAACAAGCATAGCAGAGAAAAGGATAATGATCATTGTCCCATTCCTATCTCTCTAAATTCTTCATTTGGATATCATCGAGAGGTCCTTGGACTGAGCGCAATAAGATAAGTCAAAAGAAAAAGATAAAGCACACAAACAAGTTGATGTTCTTCAATACTGCTAACCAAAAGGGAATGTGTTTTTAAGGATAAGAAACAAAACTTATTGCGAAAAGATAATGCCCATTGTAGGAAGGATACATCCTAGGACAGGTTAGTGGATGGCGACACATCATTTCGTTTATCCAAAGTATTCTTTCTGATAAATAATGCCCCTTGTAGGAAGGATACATCCTGGGACACGATGTTATCAGATGATTGATATAGGACTATTTGGATGATGGAATATCGACACAAAGAATTGACCAACATGTTTATGTACTGACTTAGACTTGAGATTTGGCGCATTTGATTTTTCACTTTTAAACTGCTAGACTTGTTTCTAACCGTTTCACCAAAGGTTGAGGGGGACGATTAGTTTATTATGGATGGTGTTTATTGCAGGTGCAAGTGAAATGAGACAGATGGATTTTTTCAAATATTTGGATGTTTTTGATGTTTTGAGGCTATTTTTGGTATTTTTCAAGGTTTTACAAATGTTTTGATTTTTGATTTTTTAATGTTTTTGGGATTTTCTGAAATTTTGACCAAGAAACTAACCTAAAGACCTATCCTAGGGGACTCGGGGGCTGATCAATAGATTAGGCTTGCCTATGTTATACACCCAGAGACCACGTAGTTCGACTAACGACTTGACCAATTTACAGATGAAGATATACATGATGAAATGCTAGTTTATGATGACTGACTTCTAAAGGACTGACGTAAGTGTGTCGGGGGATTATCAAAGATCAACCTTGCCTACGTTCAAGCTCAAAGACGATGTAGTTTGACAAGATGTCTCTGTTTTTGAATTTTTGACCTATTTTTTGGATTTTGATATGTTTTTGATGTTTTGGGATTTTCTAATTTTTTGATATTTTTGGATTTTTTGATATCCTAATGTTTTTGGATTTTTTGATATGAGGACTTTAAGATCATACACGAATCCTATCCAATAAGAACATGCCCCCAGCCTGAAGTAATAGACTACTTTGATAAAGGCAGGACAAACTGACCTTGAGGATGGGCCGAGTAGTACTAGGAGGGATCATGATACAAAAATAGGACCAAGCTATGGTGCAGATGTGAGTGGATGAGTGATGGAAGGAGACCTTAATGCTATGGATGATGGAAGCAAAATGGAGGGATGATGCTGAACAAGCCGCAAAGATCCTGGTGGATGGAAAGTGCTTATTTATGCAAGGTGCCTGTTTGCCAGGTTTTCACTAAGGTACTTGCCCAAAGTGCCACCAAAGTGGTTTTCACTATAGGACGATTTTTTTCTTTACTGTTTTTCAATCCTTTTTCCATTTTTTTTGGATATTTGGCTTTTTTGATTTTTTTGTTGTCACTAAGATGCTTGTTTGCCAGGTTTTTTTTGAAGTAACCATTTTTTTAGGACTTTTTCTAATTTTTTGGATTTTTTGGTTCTATACCTTGGAAGATTTAGGCATAATTTTTTTTGAGATGAGAACTATTCATGGGCTCTTGCAAAGGTTCCCCTTCGGGTGTTGATAACTGATATGCCCCTAATTTGTAACTTACTATGATGAAAAATGGTCCAAGCCAATTGGGTTCAAACTTTCCTTTGCTGCTTGGGTTTGGAACATTCTTCTGATTTTCTTTTAAGACTAGTTCTCCGACTTGGAATGTCATGCTTCTGATTTTCTTATTGTAGCTCTATTTGAGTCTATTCTGATAGACTTGCAAATGATTCAAAGCATCTATGCATCTCTCATCCAGTAACTCTAGCTCATTTAGTCTTGATACCCCATATTCTTCATCCGTGATGAGGTTTTGCAATGATATCCTAAGGGATGGGAGCTCGATCTCAATGGGGAGTATGACTTCTGACCCGTAAACTAGGGAGAAGGGGGTGGTGCCAGTGGGTTTGCGGATGTTGGTTCGATAGGCCCAGAGGGAAAGATTAAGCTATAGATGTCAGTCATGACCTGCGTCATTGACTGTTTTCTTAAGTATTTTCAAAATGGTTTTGTTTATAGTTTCTGCTTGGCCATTGCCTTGGGGATAATACGGGGTGGAGAAGCGATGTTGGATTTTGAATTTCTCACACAAGTCACGGACATCCTAATTTTTGAACGGTGTCCCATTATCTGAGATAATGGCTTGTGGAACACCATAGCGGAAAATGAGATAGTTCAGAATGAACTTGGAAATCTGCTTCCAAGTTATGTATGTCATGGGTATGTCCTCCACCCACTTAGTGAAGTACTCTGTTGCGGTTATGATGAATTTGTGGCCATTAGATGAGGTCGAAGTTATCTTTCCAATGAGATCAAGGCCCCACTATGAAAAGGGCCATGGTGTGATGATGGGGTGAAGCTCTTGAGCTGGAGCATGGATGAGGTCCCCATGCTACTGACTTTGTAGACACTTTCTGGCATGATCATGTGCTTCTCTTTCCATTGTAGGCCAATAATACCCCATCCTTAGCATTTTCTTGGCTATGGTCATTCCACTCGAGTGTGAACCACAGATACTGTTATGAACTTCAGTTAGAGCGGTTAATGCCTCCTCAGTGTTTAAACAACGTAGTAGGATTCCTTCTATGCTCCTACTATATAGGGTATCACCTAGGATGACAAATCTAGATGCCTTTTTTACGAAGGTTCACTTTAGGTTTGAGGGTAAATCAGCAGGTGTGGCTCCTATGCGAAGATATGTATAGATGTCATGGTACCAAGGATCATTGGGAGCAACGATTTCACACATGAATTCTGATTTTGGTGCCTCAAATGTGGGCATGAGAAGCTGATCTATCAAGAATTCATATTTTGGAACATTGTTGGGGATGTCCAATAGGGACCCAATTGTTGCCATGGCGTCTATTGCTCTGTTGTTGGCTCTAGGAATCTACTCAAATGTGATTTCGATGAAGGATTCCTTTAGAGTCTCCACCAATTTCTTGTATGGAGTGAGCTTGTCATCCTTGGTCTGATATTCACCATTGACTTGATTTATGATCAATTGGGAGTCTCCATACACTTTGAGAGCCATGATGTTCCATTGCACTACTATTATGAGACCTATGGTTAAGGCCTCGTATTCTGCAATGTTATTAGTGTAGGGAAATGCTAGTTTGTATGACCTTGGTATGCAATCCCCTTGTGGGGTGATGAAGAAGACACCAACTCATGATCCATGCTGCGTGTATGAGCCATCGAAGTATAGTTTCTAGTGGTCAGCTATGTTGAGGTTAAAAATAGATTCATTTGGGAACTCTGAGACAAGAGGATTCTCATAATAGATAGGTGCTTCTGCCAGTTGGTCTACGATAACCTGACCCTTTATTGCTTTTCTCTCCACATACTCGATGTCATATTATGATAATATCATTACCCATTTTTCCATTCTTCCCGTGAGCATTGCCTTTGATAGTAAATATTTGAGGGGATCAATTTTGGCGATGAGCTTTATCTTGTGTGCCAACATGTAATGTCTAAATTTTTGTGATACAAACACTACTGCAAGGCATGCTTTCTCAATGAATGAATAGTTTAGCTCATGACCAACCATTGTCCTATTGATATAGTGGATAGCCCTTTCTGTTCTATTTTCATCATGCTGAGCCAAGAGAGCCCCAAGTGCTGCTACTATTGCAGACACATATAAGATCAATGGTTTCTTTGGGATGGGTGGCATTAAGACTGGTGGTGTCAATAGATATTCCTTGATTTTTTTGAATGCCTCTTCGCACTTGGTATCCCATTTGTATGCTACTCCCTTGTGGAGTAGGTGAGAGTATGGGTTCTATTTATCTTCTAGTTGTGCTATGAACCTTCTAATGGATTGGAGCCTACCTTGGAGACCTCTCAATTGTTTTAATGTCTTTGGTGTTTCAAATTCGAGGATTGCTTTCAATTTTCCTAGATCCACCTTGATACCCCTCATTGATACTATATATCCTAGTAGTTTACCTGATTGTACGCCGAAGATGCACTTCTTGGGATTTAGTCTGACTTTGTATTCCTCGAGTCCATCAAAGATAGCACTTAAGGTTGCTATGTGATCTTGTCTTTTTTGGATTTTTCTAGGATGTCATCGACATAGTCTTCAACCATCTTATGAATCATGTCGTGGAATATCAATGTCATGGCCCTTTGATATGTTGTTCCTGCATTCTTTAGGCTGAATGGCATTGTGTTCCAGTAGTAAGTTCCCCATGGGCAAGTGAAGGCTATCTTATGTTGATCCTCTTTTGCTATCATGATTTGATTGTATCCTGAAAATCCATCCATTAGTGATAGCATCTCCTGTCCTATTGTCATATCTACTATCATGTTGATGTTGGGAAGCGAGAAGTCATCTTTCAGACATGCTTTGTTCAAATCTCTGAAGTTTGTATAGATTCTAATGGCTCCGTCAGGATTTGAAATAGGTACCAAGTTTGATACCCATTCTAGATAATCTATTGGTCGTATGAATCCTGCATCTAGTAGCTTTTTTAGCTCCATTTTGACCAATAAGGCGATCTGAGGGTGCATTTTTTGAAGCTTTTGTCTGACAGGTTTTGCTTCTAGATACACTGCTAAGTGGTGGACCACAGTCTTTGGATCAAGTCCTGGCATATCAGCATAACTCCATGTGAAGTTTATTTGTCTTTCCCTTAGGAATGCTACTAGGAGTTCTTGCTCTTCTTATAATAGTGATTCTGCATAGAATGTGATATGCGGGGTCTCCTCTATTCCTAGGTTGATAGGATTGCATTTTTCGGCCAAGATTTCTGACTTTTCTTCATGAATAACTCTTAAAGGAAGATCGAATCCTTCATCCTCGGGTGCCTCAGAGAGGATTTCACCATTGGATACGTCCTTTCTTTCTACTTTTTTCTTGTCTGAGATTGCCACGGTGTGGTTTTCACTCAAGGAATTGGATATGATTCTTAGTTTCTCACTTTTGTGATTGAAGGATTCAATCATTTCCCCATAATATGCATGTGTGTCCAACTCCATTATAAACCCTACTTTGTGATCCCCATCTCGAATATTGTCCCACAATCCCATGAATTCTGAGAGCGCCTCATCATTTTCGAATGTATCGAGAATCAGTGGTCCTTGTTGGTCATAATCGATGAGTTGGGGATATACTAAATGGATCTCATGATTTTGATGATCGGATTTGAAAGATAAGGTACTAATCATGCAAAGGGTGGTATCCTCAAATAACCTAGGTAGATTGGTCATGATATCCTCATCATCGCTACTAATATAGGCCTTAGTTATAAAGTTATGTATGTCTCTACCTATGGATGTTGATGAGCATACTTCTGTTGCTATTGGCTGAGGAGAAATATTAACCCTTCTAACTGGAGGACTTCGGCCATGTATGGTTATACTCAGAGGGGTACATCCAAGGCCAAGATTTGTTATCGGTCATATCTCTGGCATGATAGGTATTATGAGCCCATTGTCGTTTTGTCCAAGTCTTTGGTTTCTGTCGTAGCCCATTGCAAGCATCATTTGCAGACCCTTGCTTCCGTTATCCATTGGTAAATCTAGTACTGGTCTTTCATATTTATAGAGCATGTGTGATGGATCTTCCTCAATAACCTCCTTGCGAAGGTCTGCCCAGCTTGTGAATTCAGGATAGTCTTTAGGAGATGTTTGTGATGTGGAAGCTTGATTTTCTTGTGGACGACCCCATGATCTAGGAGATTGTGGTAACTCTCCTACCACAAAAGCATTGTTAGGGAGCTTGTAGCTTCCACAACCGTCATCTTGGATGATGAGCTTAATGTTAGAAATGGTGGGAATGGCAGGAGTGGCAAGTGTCTTTGTCACAAAAGTGGATGCGAGGGTGGAGGGATCGATGTATTGTGTGGATGGGCGCTCATCATTTTTTGGTACTTGGGGGATTTTGTAATAATTTTCTTCAAGATTCTTGTAGTATGAGAAAGGTTCGGGAGCTTCATGGATGGTAACCTCTTGTCCATTATGTGTGAATTTCACACATTGGTGAAAATTTGATGCTACGGCTTTTATCGCATGGATCCATGGATGTCCTAGGAGGATATTATATGGTAAGTCAAGGTCTAAGACTTGGAAAGTAGTTTCCATGATGGTAGGTCCTACTTGAATAGGGAGTTTAATTGTGCCTTGAGACAATCTTTCTTGGTCATCATATGCTCTTATCGTGATGCCCTTTCCTTTGTCGATGGAATCTCTAGATATTTTCAACTGCTTGATGAGGCTTAGGGAACATATGTTCAAGCCTGCACCTCCATCCACCAGGACCCTTTTGATTTTTCTCTTATGTACTATGGCTTCCAAGTGAAGTGCACGGTTGTGAGATGGTTGGGCAGGGAAATCGTGGTCAGAGAACGTAAGAAGATTAGGCGTAATGATATTTCCGACCATAGCTTGGAATTGCTCTGCATCAAGATTTGCGGGGACGGTGGATGAGGCTAATGCTTCTTCAAGAATTTTCCTATGGGGAGATGATATTTTTAGCAACTCCATGATGGAGATTTGTGCTGGCATTCTCTTGAGTTGATCTAGGACATTGTAGCCATTATGGATAGGTCTGGATGCGGGGACTTTGTTTGGTTTGGGATGAGCTTGTGATAGTTACTTTGCCGCCACTTGTGGTGACTCCACAATCTTTGGCATAGGCACCCTTGATGGTGATGACCATGCAATTTTCATTTAGGGAGGCGACGACTATTTCATACACATGATTTACATTTGAGTGGGTGCCTTTCCCTTTATCTTTTTTATTCCCTTTGTTACCATGATTCGGCATCAGATTCAAATATATCTTAAGATTTGATTTCCTATAGGTTGTTCCACATTTATGATTTTTTTTTCGATGAGATCTTGGATGATGTTTTTCAGTCTCATGCAACTATTTGTGGTATGGTATTTTGTTTTATGGAATTCACAAAGTTGATTCTTGTTATACCAAGGAGGTTTCACATCCGGTTCTTGGTAATTTTCAAAGGTAGGAGCTTGAATGAGTTTTTCATGTATCAAAATTTTCATGATGACTTCTAATGGTTCCCCCAAAGTAGTGTACTTTCACTTGGGATAATTCTTGCTTTGGGGTGGTCCTCTTTGCTCATTGAGATTATTGATTGTCAGGTTGTTGTGTGGTTGGTGTGTTATGTGATGATTGTTTTGGTGTTGTGTTTGGATTTGCGGTGTGGGTGTATTTTGGCGAGGACCACTAATGACCACCTTGGCATTGACGACGCTATCATTAGTAATGTTTTTGTTCCTTGACCACATGCGAGGTTTATCGTTGTAATTGGATGGTGGACAGTTATTTTGTTGTTCAGGGTATGATGTTGATTCTGTGGGTTGTGTCATGAGGGCTCTTTTGATGTTGAGTGCCTTGGTGATCAACTGATCATATGTGGTGATTCCCTGAACCTTGAGATGAAAGGCCAAGCGTCCTTCAAGGTTGGCTATGATGGTGCAAACTTGTTCTTCTGGCATGTTCCACTTGCTCCGATTGGCCTTGGATCACCATCATTGTAGGAATGAAGTGAAAGATTCACCCTTTCCTTGTTTCAGAGCCGAGAGTTCTTCTAGACTAACATCCATTGCAATGTTGCATGCGTAGTTTTTAATGAATGCGTCTATAATTTCTTGAAATGTTCTAATTCCTGAAGGTAAGTGAGAGAACCATTCCATAGCGTGCCCTGCCAAACTCCTAGGGAATAGCTGCATCAGATAAGTATCGTCATATGCGACTTCCATGTAATGAACCTGGAATTCCTTAATGTGATCTTCAGGGTTTCCCGTTCCTCGATATTTGTCAAATTTGGGGATTTCAAATCCCTTGGGGAATGGTTTCATCTCTAGGCTCCTATCAAATGGATAGGGACACAAGTTGCTTAATGTTTTCGTTCTTCACCCAGATTGCATATCGAGCACTAGTTGCGAAAGCAACCTGATTTGTGTTGTCACATAATTTTGTAGATCAGGGGGTGGGATGAAAGTGTTTTGGGGTGTTTGAATTGTGGGTTGGGTGGGTTGGTTGGTCGATGTGTTGTTTGATGGTATCTGTATGTTTTGCCGAGTTAGGTAGGCTTCTACCTTCTTTTGTATGAACAATGCTTATTGTTGATCATTTTGTTGTTGCGCTTGTTGTTGTGCTTGTTGTTGTTCCAATAACACTTATTGTTTGGCTGCCAATTCTGCCACTTCTTGCTACTCTTTATATTGCTTTATTGCTTGCTGATATGCTTACAATTGCGCTATTTGTGCAAGAAGTTTTGCTTGTGCTTGCGCTTGAGCTTGTGCTTGTGTGACTTGTGGTTGTGCTGCATGTTGTTGCAATAGAGCTTGTGCTTGAGCAGTCTTGTGTGTTTGTAATGCTTGAGCGGCTTGTTGTTGTTGTTGCAATAAATCTTGGGCTTGTGTGGCTAGTTGCGTTTGCAATGTGGCTTGGGCTGCTTGGGCGGCTTGCACAACTTGAGTGGCTTGTTGAGAAGCTAGGTATACAACTTTTTGTTTCTGCACTTGTTGGTATCCTCTTTGAAAAGTGGCTTGCAATGTTGCATTATATTGACTTGATGTGGTGGAAGTTGGTGGTGGTGGGGGTGGTGGTGGATTTGGAATGGCATTCGTGGTAGTGGTGAATGGTGATGTCATGTTGATTATTTGATTGGTGGATGGTGTCGTTGGGGTGGTGTTTTGAGTGATGAGTGGCACCGTTGATGTGGTTGGCCCTTGAGAGACCATGCTTTGCTATGTTATGGGGGTGTTTGATGTTGTTGCAATTGCTTGTGTGTCTATCACTTGTTGTTGTGATGTCAACAATAAGTTTTGAGTGTTTGGCATAATGCTTTGATTGATGGTTGGGATGTTGTTTTGATCGATAATTGGTAGAGGGGGAAGCCCTAAACCAAGGAGTGGTGTGGATGATGATGGAAAAAGTAGAAGTAATGGAAATGTAAGGGGTGCGAGTCCTTGTGAAAATGTTGTGGTGTCAAAAATGCCCCCTGGTCCAAACATGTCTCCCTCTTCTTGTGGATTTGTGAGGAGAGGGGTTTGAGGCATTGCGTGAAAAAATGATGATGATGGATCATGATGGAATGTGAGAGGAACATTTTTATGTAGTGGGTTTTCGGGTACATGTTTTTCTCCAAGGTGGTGTTTGCATCCAAGCTTTGGTTATTAACAAGGGGGTGTGTTTGAATAGCATTAAGAAATGCATTTCCCTTATTAACATTGGGTTGTGTTGGAGAAAACGATGTGTTAATTTGCAAAAAAAATTGCATGATATTTTGGGATGGGGGTGTAGATGAGATGGGAACGGTGGATGAGATTGGAGGAAATGATGTCTCCACTATGGTACTCATGTCGAAATCTGAAGGTACCTTGGCCCCTTGTTTTGCTAGCTCAAGCATGTATAACGAAGGGTTAAGTCTCATCATGATGTTGATGATTTTATGGTTCTCTGGATTTTGGAGCATTCCAATTATCTCTTCGTGAGACATTCCAAAGGTAAGATCCTCTCCTTGGTTTTCCTCTTGCGGATTTTGCGTTGATGTTGGAAGGTTAATTATGAGATTTACAGACCCAATGGGATTCATTTCAGGAGTAGTTTGACTTAAATCGCTTGAAGCAGGTGTTTCTTTGTTGGCTTCCATGCTCCTCTTGTATTGAGATCTAGTTTGAACCATAAAACAAGGATCAATTTTTAAGAATGGGAGATGAATCTCTTGATTCTTTGGATTGATCTTTATTTTATGCCTCAAAGTATAAAATTTTAGGATATCTTGAGGATCAAAAGGTGATATGATGATGATGTAAAAGATGAATGATGTGGATGTTATGATCTTTTGGTAAGTCTTGAAGGAGATACTAAGCTTTTGGGACTTTCAGATATGTTGCAGATTTTGATTTTGATTTGATTTGGATTTGGATTTAAAACCAATAGACCCTAGGATGTTTGGATGATTATCTAAGGGATAGATTTGATCAAAGGATGATAATTTGAATATGTGCAGGAAGAAGGATGCATCTACCCACACCTATCCAAACAAGGTGATAGTTTCACTAAGCATATGATGAAGGATTCATCTACATATACTAAGCTAAAGAAGGTGATTTTGACTAAGCATATGCAAAAGGATGCATCTACACATACCTAGCCAAAGGTGATTTTGATAATGTTTTCAAGGATTTAGTCTCAATGATTTTGATGATTTTGATTTTTCCAAAAAGCCTAACATTAAGGATGATTTCAAGATTTTCCAAAAGATGATTGTGAGATGATGTTTCTTTTGATGTTTTGAAGGATGGATGAAAAGGATTTTGATTTGATTTGATCCTAAGATGAACTGAAAAAAGACACTTTGTTTTCCTAGACCTAGGTATTGAAGAACAAGCTTTTCTCTAAACAAGATGTTCAAACTCTTTGAAAAGATTTGGGTTTTGGCAGTAATAGAATGAATACAAACTGGGATTGTTCCTTGAAGCTTTCTTGTAAAAGTTGAAAATCAGTCTTTGTTTGACTTCGTATAACATAGAGAGATGTTCTTGATGGGCTATCAGACTAAGGGCTTTCACCTTTGGTTTCTTGATCTTGATTTTGTGTGAAATCATTAGAGACACATGTGTGGGGTTCAATTGTCTTTAATCTTTGCTTAATGGATTCTTTTTACCACAAACACACTCTTGATTAGCTTTCAAGATAAATGTCCAATGTATCAACTTCGTCTCATTTCTCAAGGTAGATTATGTGAAACTTTGATGAATTTAAGGCAAGGGTTACCTATTGTTTAACTTTAGTGGGCAAATTGAGATATAAATTCAAGTGCTTAGAAACCTCTAAGGATGTAATCCCAAGGGCAAGCAATAACATGAGAATTTGGTCAATGGTATTTTCCTCCTAAAGGGTTTGTCATTCTGAGGATCATGTTGAATGTTTGTTTACAAATGTTTTCGAATAAAGCACTGTATTTTCAAACCAAGAACAAGTACAAACCCTATGGATTTGTAAGACAATATTTGTTGAATTCCCACTTGGACAAGTCTAGCTACACTTATCTTTAGCGAATGGTTAGATGCTTGACCCCAATGGCTCCCCTCCATGGCGCCTTAACGTCAATCGGGGCAGCCAAGCATCAACACCCATGAAACTCCTATGGCATGCTTTCCATTTCTACTAAAAGCTCATAAAAGTGTGGCGTGGCTTCAAAATGACCGTTCTTGCACCAACAAATAGATTAAGGATTTTGGCAAATTCTAACACATGGGTTCTAGTAAGGACTTTCCATTCATGGAGATTGACCCATATGGCAAGAGTACCCTTTCAGATCCATCTTGTCAGAATCATCCGCGTGATACTGGCGTTTACACCAATACCCAAATTTATATCCCAGATTGAAATACTCTTGGCTTTAGAGTGTTACTAGTTGATTCGTTCCCTTGGGTGAGTACTTTCTCCCCAAGGTAGACCCTCTAGGATAAACAAAAGCAAATAAAGAAAAAATCATAACTCGATCAATCTTTTGATGACTCAAAGAAAGAGAATATATGCGATGATGCTCTACTCACACTCGCACAAGATGTTCAATTTTAAACAAAAATCGAAGTGTGTATGGGCAATTATTTAAGCAAATTAATGTCACCAAAAGCCTTTTGATTCTCAAGATCGTCATGAGGCACGAGAGAAGCGCATACGTCTTTTGGTGGTATTACTTTGTGTAACTAATTACAAAACAATAAAGTCACACATTCATTTTATCCTTCAAAGCAAGGATTTGATTCGTTTTAAAACACCAATATCAAGTGTGAAGTTGCTTGTTCAATTTTAGCCCAAATTGAAATCGAGTAGGTGTCTAAGTTTCAATTTTAACCCTTTGCAATGAAAAATTGAAGTATTCTTTTTAAACCCAAATGAAAATTAATGTTCTAAGAATGAAAAGATGACAATTTCATGAAAAGTGTTTAAACAAACACTAAAGTGTTAAAAAACACTTTATTCTTTCAAAACATCATCTTCATCACTTCTCCTCTTTTCGTTTTCCCTTTGCCTTCTTTGTCCTTCATTATCCTTTCGCTTTCCTTGTCTTCGTTTCCATTTCCTCATTTTCATGGTACCTTTATACCTATTAAGAAAGGAAAACAACACCAAAGTCAAGTTATCGTTTTTGAAACAAAACAATGATTCTAAAAGACAAATGGGATTTTTTTTTTCTTCCACCCCCCCAAGATCAAAGTCTTCCTTTCTAGTAATGAATTTTAAATGCAAATAAGTAAAGAAGCTAAAATAGACGAATTTTATTTCAGCTTAATAATCATTTCATTTTCTCTTATGTCAATTTGTTTGCATTGATGCTTTCTTGATGTTTTCTTTTAATAAATATGCCTCATAAATGGAGCACATGAAACGATATTGTAAGACTTTCAAATGTCAAATCAAAGGTGAAGTTTGGCATATTAACGTATCTTTGAGGGAGTCCGTCAAGCTTTGACCTAACCACATGATTAATAAAGTTTATGGAAATGATCGAACTTTCCTCATGTAATAAGGATGTGGATTTATCATTCAAGTATGTCAACCATTTGGGAATTTGGGATTTAATGAAGGAAAGAGCAGGATAGACCCTAAAGTTATGACTTCCAACTAACAATCACATTTCTTGGTTTAACTACCATGCAACAAACTAGACATTATACTAATAAAGTCTTTTGAACATAAGTGGATCTACTAGGAAGATTTTGTTCCTACACCAAACCTATGATTTCAAAAAGATACCCACACTTATTATGCTGCATTTAATCACAATCAAAGTATGATGGGATAGTGGTATTAAATAAATGGAATGAGCATTATGTATTTACACTAGGCTTTAAACTAGGCAACAATTTTTTGGCAAATGCAACTACTATGTCTTTGGCCACACCCAAACGCCATTTGGGAAACGTAGTTAGCAAGTGTACAACTTACTTTCTTATACCAGTGAATAGAGTCCTTTTTTTTTAAGGCTGTGGAACCGATATAATAAGTATGTAAAGAAAAGAAAAACAATCAAATTCCCATACCTGTCACAGTGTCCTTTCTACCTGTATGCAAATAGACATTTATAAAAGCATAACGTGTAAGATTCAGTTTTAAGAGCTGACTTCTTTACTTAGAATGGTAGGTGTAAAGATGGCTTCTTTAATTCACGCCCAACCACTTGTGAAAGGCAAGGATAAAACAATGAAATAGTCAAAAGGGAAGGATGTGACAGATCTTGATTATTGTAAAGAATGTTGCTTTGGAATGAAGACCATAGACAGCTGGCTCATTGTGGAGACCACGACCCCCACACATGGCAGCAACGACTCTCATGGATCAGTGAATAATGAGGATAAGCTTACACAATTGATGACTCTTAGACTGAGACAGATCAGCGAATAATGAGGATAAGTTTACACAATTGACGACTCTTAGATCAGAAACGTGAAACATCCACAGGCTTACACAATCGATGCATGGGGATGAGACAAATACACGGACTTAGGACTGGGAAACACACATATTGCTTCCTTTGAAATGTTTAAATTCTTTGAATTGGATGAATGGTGTGCCTTTAACTGTTCCTAAATAAATAAGCTATATAGCCTTCGACCCAACTTTGATGGCTACGCACAAACATTAATGAGAGTAGATGAAATAGGTCTTGTCACGAGTGATATCACTCATTCAAAGATAAAAATATCAAGTGGTACTGGGAAGAATAAGTTATAACCATTAGAAATATTAGCAATGCATATACAAAAGAGTCTGGAATCTTGATTTCACAGCTCGAGTCAATATTCAACTGAACTCGTAATGCATCATTGCTATCATAGGCCAAAAAAAAAATAACACAAATGAAAAAAAGAAAAAGTCTGAGAAAGTCATGTCTCCCACATTATTAGAACAAAATGTATCAATATTAACATATGTATGTAGATATAGGTGTAACGGAGTAATGATATAAAAGAGAGTTATTCAAAATGTATCATAGCATATCACTGATATCGGCCTGAATGATCATATGTAATGCAGATATAAGGCAGATGTACACAGATGATCATATATATTAAGATGTATTGAAATCAATTATGCACTCAGATGATCATATGTAACATAGGTATAAGGCAGATGATCAGATTTCTGATATGCCCTCCCTCTAGCGCCAAATGTGAGCATCCTTTAAAATCTGCAAATACTAAACTTCAAGCATGGGTTAGTATTCTACAAATCCATCAAAATGCTCCTATGAAATAACATGTGAATGCTTCAAAATGCAACAAATGACAAGAGAAAACTAAAGGCATTATGAAAACAATAACAAGTACCTATTCCATAGTGGATTGGTGTCAAATGTGTCAATGACCCTTTCCCAATCCTTGCTCAAAAGCTAAAATGATGAGATGCAATGGAGATGAAGAGCAAAATGAGTTCTCAAACCAATAGAGTAACTTTGCACGTAGATGTAGATGGATTTGATGAAGAATGAGGTCCTTATTTATAGATTTTCTTGATGAGAGATTGGCCAAATGGGTGAATGTGGGACTAAATGTAAACCAACAAAAGGAGGCCACTTGTCAAGTTGCCATAGGTTGAAGGATGTGCAAGATTTGGGAAATGTGCCCAAGAGAGGGAGTTTCAAATTCAAATTTGTGCAATAAATTTTGAGAGGGGGACATGAAAATGGGAAATTAATGCAATGTTGGAGGGGACAAGTCAACTTGTCCTCATTTTCAAATTTGAGGGAATATTCCCCATAAATGCCATGTTGAAGGAAAATAAGGAATTTACTAAATCAATAAATTGATTTATTTGTGCAAGTGGGATTATCTAGAGGATATGATGGGTGATTAGGTTAGGCTAATTAGGATTAGTTTAGCTTAATGATGATTAGGATGATTTTGACTTTTATGACTTAAATATTTGATTTATTTAAATCAGAAAAGGAGAAATATGAATTTTGAGACTTAATTAAATAAAGTCCTGGTTTATTTAATTAAATGGATGATGCAAGATAAAGGTTGAATGATTTATGAGAGATGAAATGCTATTATTTGATTGATTTATTTAAATGAGGTAATGATGAAGTGAGCTTATTTAATTTGAAGGATGAAATGTTAGATTCGATTAAATGAAGGTTATTTGATTAAACTATTGGATTGACATGTATGCATATTTTGCGTGTCTACATTAGGTCCATTCAAAACCTGTTGTATATGGTTTCAGGTCCATTCAGAACTTGTTTCTCCTCTTATAAAAAACAAACCCATACAAAAAACACTCCATTCTCAACAGAACCTCATCGAAAATTGAAATAATACAACCTTTTCAATAACACCTTCTCAAAAATGAAACAATATAGCTTAAGCAAGAGAACTATAATCAACAATGCCCAATGAAAGCTAACACAAAGTGTATAGGATTAACTATTTTATTGTGTTGCAATCATAACCAAAAAATGGAAGCCATAAATCAAAAAATATTTGTTTGGAGACTGACCCAGACGAAGAAACCCACAAAACACAAAAAATGACAATTAGGAACCCATGCAAAAACATAGACACAAAACACGAACCTTAAACCAAACAATAGTAATTTTCACAAACAATATAGTATTTTCTCAACAACACCTTATCAAAATTAGAAGCAATCAACAGTACCTTATCACAGATAAAACAATATTGCCTAGGAAAAATGGTGAGTCAAAAATGAAGCAATATGGCAAACAGTTTTTTCGCTATGCACCTCTTCCCACTTGCTTCAAAAAAACCTCTTTCTTCTAGCTATCTCTAAGTTGTGTTGTTTCTCCAAGCCTGTAAACATAGCCAAAAAATGGAAACCATAAACAAAAACCCACAAAAAATCATAGTATCAAATCCATGCAAAACTATACACAAAATGCGAACAATAAATGAGACAAGATTTCATTTTTGGAAACTATATTGTATTTTCTTTAAAACTTATCTAAATTTGAAACAATCAATAGTACCTTATGGAAAATCAAACAATATAGCTTGGCACAGACTACGAACCACAAATCAAACAATATTGCCAAGGATTTTTTCGACATGCACCTCTTCCCACTTGCTTCAAACACGTCTCTTCCTGCTAGCTTTCCTACACAAAAATGGGAAAAATATTATCACAAGAGACACTTTTCTTTTGCATTTGCAACCATCTGCCCATGCAAATAAACAAAATAATCTCCACCCACTTTTGCAGAAGCTACACAAAGCTTAATCCATCTTGCACCCTCACAAAAGCTTAACCTCGTCGCTCATGGTTATCATAACAGGTATAGCAATAGAACAACACCTTGAAACAATGCCTTATTCAAAATTTCCTAGACATTTGTTTTGTTCCCCAAGGCACTGTTAAACGACAGCTGTTATTACGACCATCACCAGTACACGCAAAGCATACAACAATTAATGTTGATGAAAACCAGTGTTTAATTTCGGCGGCCTTCTCTATCCACATGGTGGGAAAAATGCCACCCTATTCCCAAGGCAACCAACAACTGTCTTCGCCACCTCTTTCATGACTACCAGAAGGCTAAAAAACTGAGAGGCTGATGAAAATTTTGAACAAAGTTATAACCCATCTGCCACCTTTTTCCCGACTACCAGAAGTCTGAAAAAGGGGGAGGTTGACAAAAATTATGACCAAAGTTCACACAAATAGCTTACCAACTAATTACCAAGGCATACAATTTGTGACATTATAGTTATACATAGTTAAACACCATTGTATATGTCAAACATAGCCTCCTTCCCCAATCACCTATTCATTTTTATTGAATTATATATCTTGAATCATAAACTCCTCATAATTTTCTCCTTTAACCATCCATCTTCCAATACCCTCTACTAGATGTCCTTCACGCTTTCCACCTTGACAATCGCAAGGAAAATATACCATATTTAATGATCCATCACTTGTTTATTTTCTTTCTTGACATTAACATTAGTTATCTATTTTTTAAAGTTATAATCTATCAACTTATTTAATCCTTCTCTTATTACATAACCTTATTCCCATGTTTCCAGTGTAATGTTTTTTTCCTATTTCCTCACCATTCCTACTCATAACACAAATCTATCATATTCTTCATCTTAGTTTTTTTCATGTTCCCACCTACATCTAAATTTCTTTACCAAAATATGCCTCTCTATATCTTACATACCTTCTCCTAGATTTTTTTTCAAATATATTGCTCCAAAATTATTTCTAGCACTTGAAATGACGATAATCAATGTGGGCTATAGTTTCCTTCATGCTCAAAATTATCTTTGGATCATCCAAATCTCTCAAGAGTCACACTTTCCACATGTTTGAAGTACCATAAATTAAATTGAGGATTAGTAGGATTGGATTTAATAACCTTTCTTTTCAAAAATCTTAGATTTGAATTATCCATGATAGAAATAAAGTTGTTTTCTTTCTAATAATCCAAGACCTTGTTTAAGCAATCAAGCCTACAATCAATTCTATCTAAAACAATAATCAAGTTGCATTTATCCTATGATCTCATCTAATCCTTACCAATATCCATGTATTGTTTTATTAGGGTACAAATGGCTATCTAAGCCTAAGTGCAATTGGTTGTTAACTACATAGTTCCTTGAACAAGTGGTTGAATTCTAAATTTGAAATCATGAAGGTAGATACATGAGTACATGTGGTTAAATCGTATTGTGAGTAAAAAATATTTATCGTAGTGCTCATTTTTAAAGCTACGCACCACTTCATCTCAATTTGAACATGGTTTCTTGAATAATCTTATTTTACATCAGCATATTTTTAATACTTTAGTAGATTAATATAAAAAAGTATATAAAGATGTAATTAACAATGACCATCCTAAATAATTCAAAACAAAAAAATTGACATAATAAACACACATAATAATATATTAGTTGATGGATTAGTTCTTCCTTACTACTTACTATACAATTATTTCATGTTAACATTTTAATAATTCATATTTATTCATTTTATTTCTCCCGTATACTATCTGTCATTCTCATTTTAAATCATTCCATTAAAAAACAATTAACTCTTCATTATCCTTTATATATCTTCTGGTCAACGTAATAATTAATTATTTTCCTTTATTAACATGGACTCTTTAGCATTCTAATTATCTTTTATAACACGGTCTTTTTCTTGTTTCCAATTATCCTTTAATAGTTCACGCTGGGTGATGTTTAACTATAGTAATCAATCAACTTCCCTCTAAATAGTAAACTATATTTATTTAAACAATGTAAGAAAAATTGAAATCAATATGTGTGGATACATGAAATGGCGAGAGGAAGGAATTACAGAAAATGGCAGATTTTATTTGTGTGGCGTGACTACTGGCTATGGATTAGAATAGAAGATGACCGAAGCGGCTTTCAGTAAATGTCTGTACGCTGAAACTCAGAAGCAACGCCTTCAAGATAACCCCAGTTCTAGCCTGATAAAACAATATTTTTGTGGGATGTTACTGCTGCAGCGCATGGATGCCCGGGACATTTGGGTGCGTTAGAATCTACCTGACCCATATTAGTAAGAGCATTATTGTTGTTTGGAGGGTTTGGGAGGTTATATCGAGCGGAGACATGAACCGTAAAGATAAGGAAAAGAGCAGCCAGGATTGTCTTTATTTTCATGCGCAGAAAACTTCCCATGTTGAAGGTTGACACTGGTTACTAACTCAAATGCAGAGAAAAATCTTAATAATCAGTTTGTAGACGAAAATTGAGATGGGATCCAATGCATCACTGTGAGACATTTATAGGGGAGCCATAACTAAAAAATATACTTCAGATAGTTTTTTCCACAGTGAGGGATTCAAAGTACTACGGTGTATTAGATACGAAGCAATTTACCAATCACGTGTATGTACATCTAGTTTTGACTCAATCACCGTTTATTTTCGTATACCTTATGCTATTCAAATTAGAAGCTTTGATTTTATAAAAGAGGTTGCTGAAATAAACATAACGAATCAATTTTTAGCATTCATTTTTATCAAAGTGCGTCTGATATCAAACAATGACGCTCAGGTATTATTCTATTTTAGGCGTTGGTGGATGTAAGTATAAGGAATTCACTAAGATGTCATAGGCAGGGTGATCCTATCTCTCCTATTTTATTCACTATTATGGCTAAAAGTTTAGGTAGGAATCTGAAAAAATTGGTTGACTTTAAATTTCCTTTTGGTCTCAAACCTTCCTTGGGCAATCTGGTGTGTTCCCATCAACAATTCGTTAATGACATTATGCTTATGGGTCAAGCTACAGTGTCTGAAGGAAAAACTATAAAACATTTACTTGACAATTACGGGAGAGCTTCAAGACAGCTGATCAACAATAAAAAAAGCTCTTTGTTCTTCTTCAACACTCCAGATCATAGACAGGCTAAAATTGCCAGAATTCTGGGTTGTAGGGTGGATTCCTTTCCTGCCACCTACCTTGGTCTACCCTTAAGCTTTAAACCTCCTGAGTCTTTCTGGCTCTTGCTGGTTGAAAGATTTAGTAAGAAGCTTGCGGGCTGGAAAGGAGCCTTGCTAAGTCAAGCTAGAAAACTTCAGCTCCTCAAAGCCTCTCTCCAGAATCTGCCCTGAGCCTATTTAAGATTCTTGCTAAATTTGCTGATGCCATTGAAAAAATTCAAAAGAGATTTCTTTGGTCGGGTGTCGAAGAAAAAAAAAGACTACCCTTAATTGGCTAGAATCTAGTTTGTAGACCTAAAAAGGCTGGAGGACTCGGTTTAAGAAGAATTAGAACAGTCAACAAAATCCTCTTAGCTAAACAAATCTGGAGAATCTCCTCTTCTTTTGGGGAGTGGATTGACATTCTGGCTAGCAAATATTTAGAAAACAATTGCTCCTCCATTATAGAGAAGGATCCCCACCTTCTTCCTAGAGGGTCTACATGCTGGAATAATATAATCAATGGAAAAAAGATTGTGGATGATGGTATTGGATGGCAAGTGAGAAATGGTTATCATACTAGATTCTGGGAGGACATATGGCTTTTTAAGGAGCCCATTATAAAAATCAACTCCTTCAGTGAATGGGCAGAGATTTGTAAGGTACGGTTTGGAACTTATGTGAAAGATTACAGAGCAAATGGTAATTGGGTGGACTTGTGCAGTGTTAGTGAGGCTTTGGCTTCTATCCAGTATTCTCTACTGGCAGTTAGACTTAGTTTTGAGCAGCTGGATGATCGTGCAGTTTGGATAGATGAACCCTCTGGAAATTTTTCAGTGTCATCTACTTTTTCCAAGATTACTTCTTCTCTGGACCATCCTCCCTTCTGGTCTAAAGCTTGGTTCAAACATTTGATACCTAAAATTAATATCTTCTTCTGGATCCTTCTCCAAAACAAGGTGCTCACGATTGATAACCTGTGTAAACACAGATTTCAAATTCCTAATAGATGCTTTCTTTGTAAGATGGAGGCTGAATCTGTGCGTCATTTATTCCTTCATTGCTCATTTTCTGCTTCTATCTGGGAAAACATCATCAGGTTATGGCACCTTCTTTGTGTTTTCCCTTCGTCCATTGAAGACTTCTTCACTCAATGGAAAGCCCCGACAAGAAATCCTATGCTCAGGCTTTTATGGGATTTATCCTTCCCTCATGTTGCTTGGGGCCTCTGGAAAGAATGCAACAATAGAATTTATAGGGGTAAAGAAGCCTCTGTGGATATTGTCTTTGATAAAATTGTCAGATCCTTGAAGGAAAATTTCAATGCTTTGGTTCAGAAGGATAGCATGCCCATGAAGGCAGAGCATTCGCTCTATGACCTAATTGTTGCTAAGGATTGGAACATAAATCTGGAATTGTCTAGAACCATAATGAAGGCCAAGAAGGACAGAGAGGGTGTTTGCTAGTCTTTTCTGCCAAACAGTTGGATCAAAGCTAACTTTGATGGTGTGGCTAAAGGTAATCTGGGGGCGGCAGGCTGTGGTTGAGTATGCCATATTGACTTTGGCTAAATTTGATAAAGTTAAAATATCACATGCTTATAGAGAAGCCAATGCTGTTGAAGATTTTTTCGCAAATGAAGGAGTTAGGAGTAAAGATGTGTGCACCTGGCTTAATATTAGTGATCTAAACTCTAATTTTTGTGCTCTATTAAATTATGATAAATCACATGGAAAAGTGACGTGTTATCCCTTTAATGAGGACATGTTGGATCTTTCACATCACAATCATTAGGGTGCATGGGACCGAGCCCAACGGCTTAATCTGCAAGAAAGCTCCACACACTTTGTGGGTTCTTAGATTTGGCAGGGCCAATTTTAGTAAAACTTTCGATTGGGTCTACCCCACTATGTCAGCTGAAATGGGAGGAGACAGAAAGCGAATTGAGCCGGACAGCTATGATACACACATGAAAAATGCCAAGGCTTGGAATAAGGTTAAAAGCAGAGGGTTGCTTCCTTTCTTGGAGAAGCTCCATGGCTCTAACTAGGAGGCTACGGACCTCTTTGTTAAAAACTGGAATAATGGAAACTTGACCCTATTTGGTAAGAATGTGGAGCTCAGCAAAAATCTTATCGCTGATGTTACGTGATTATCAACTGAAGGGAAGAAGTTCTTCAGGGACAAGGCTTTTTCTAATGAAGATGTAATCAGATTTCCTATAAAGGACAAAGAAAGGCTAAGTCTAGTTAAAATTGCAAACAACTACTTCGATGCAGCCACCATAAAGGCCATTTGGAAAAAGGTTTTGCAGGTCTTTATGGAGTACATTACAGTGGATGAGCACTTCACCAGAGTCTATGGCTACCACTTTGCTCTTCTCAACCACTTCTGATACAAGGTTAGGGTCTCTCTCCCCTATTATCTTTTATGTTCCTTGAAGAAAATCTTGGAGGATAATAAGAAAAACCCTAAAAGATTCCCCATCCTGCACACTGGGTTAATAAGGTTGATTGTTGAACATTTCCAAAAAATTCCTGCCCCCGCTATCCTAGAAACTATCCCTGATTCTGAGAGTGACGACACTGAGCCCAGTGGCTCAGTGTATATGCCTAACTCTAGTCTAGCTAGAAAAGTCTTTAGCTTGCACGCTGGCCCTTCTAGGAAAAAAAACCCTACTCCCCTTTCTGGTAAAACTCATGCTGAGCTTGAGCCTGATAGCCCCTCCCTTAAGAGTAGTTCTATTGATAAGAAACCCTAGGCCAAAATCCTTGTTTCCTACTCCGAAGAATCCTCTAAGTCAGAGGAATCTGATGCCAACAAAACTGAGCTTAGCACTGAATCTCTGCCAGATAAACATGCTAATGATGACTCCCCTGTTATTCCTAACCCTGAGAAAACTTGTCCTAATACTGGAAATGAGCCCTCTCTGGATGTTCTAAACCTTGCCAAAACCAATTCTGAGTCCCACTTCAAACTCTTGGAATAGACTTTCATTGAAATTAATGAGTTGAAAATAAAAAATTGGGCCCTTCAAAGCAAGATTGAAGAGCTGGGTGCTAAGATTGCAGAGATTGAAAAGAAAGATGTGGATCATAGTAACAAAAATATAGACTCCAAGGTTGAGAACATAAGGAATACCATCAAAACCGTTGCTAGCAAAACAACTAAATGGCAAGACACAATGCAATTATCATTAACGTGATGACTAAAAAGCTCGATAAAGCCCAGCAGGGATCTTTGGTGGTGGATCTAGAGGAAACAGAGGACAAAAGCCAGGATACGGATGCGGGCATTTCCAAAAGAACTAGAGCCAATATGAAGCGCAAGGTCCACCCTACTTCGAAGATGATTCAAATTTTTAAAAAGGGATTCAATGATATGCAAAATCTAGAGGCAGAGACGGAGTCTGTCCTCAAGACTCTGAATTAACGGCTGGGGTTTTTGGTGCTTACTTTGCTGTTCCTTTTGGTTTGACCTTTCTGGTCTTTTTTGTTTGGTTGCTACTGATCTTTTCTCAGGCAGCTGGTCTTTTTGGTTGAACTTTTGTGTCCTCTTTTCTATTTTGTAAACGTTGTGGTTTCGGGTCCCTGTAAAACCCATTTTACCCCTTTTATCAAAAACAGTATATTGAAAGAATAATGAGGATTTACATACAAGAATGGTTTTCTGACTAATTTAATTTTTTTTAATTGTATATCTTCAATTAAATTAATTTAAATTAAATTAATTGAATAATTGAATAATTATATATATTTATATATATAAATATATTGATTGTAATCAAAGAGGATATCATTATTCTTTGTATTCATTTTAGAAATAGATATTACACATTTCCAGTCCTATATTTTTCCTTGTCAAGACTTGTTGGTGTAAAAAGTGATCAATCCCTTGCCCAATTCTACTACCCTACTTACTTGTGCATCATTGAACACTTTTTGTTTTCAATTACATAGTTCAAAAATGGCTGCAGATCCTTTTTGAAGAAACATTCCTTGTATTTTTTCATAGTAGCCTTGGCTTTTTTAATCTTTTCTTGCTCCGCTTGCATCCACTGAGTCACAGATGAGCCTATGGTCTAGGTCATTGTCAAAGTTAGAGATAGCATTGACTAGATGTAGTTTTAATCTCATCGAAAGGTAAGCTAGTTTCTCTATCCTTTCACTTATAATTTCATTGTACCAATAAGATCATTGAGTACTAAGCCCTTATTACTGGATTATGTTGCACGATGGAATTAAACATTAAACATATTTGCATTCATGGTGATTTCATGCTTATTCTAAATTAGATCATAGGAACGTATTAGGCTAAGAAGTGTAAGCTACCTTAGTATTGATATTTAGCTTTGTTTTTTCTTGATTGATTCTATTCCTTTACAATAGACAATGTTCCTATGGAAGAAAATCACCATGTGGATGCAATGGTGAGTGTAGCATCCCTTATACCCTCTAAAAATTGTATAGAAATCCTTTGTGATCAAGGTAAAGGTGACGATCTTGTGTGTTCTCATGTAGAGTCCATTTAATTGTACTCTAATATTTATAATTATCTTAAGACTAGAATTACCCCAATGATGTGACTAAAATTCTCATACTTAGATACAAAAACAGTCAGCTTGATATATTCTTATTTGATGTTCTTTATCAAAGATCTTTCAATGGTCTTATTCTTTGATGTCTCACTAAGGATGTGTAGTAACAAAATAAGTTATCCCTTTTTCCTTATTTTGGGAATAATTAATAATAAATGAACCTAGTGTTGCCTTGATTTAGTGTTGTAATGTGTTTTACACATTCACATACCCTTTTTAATAAAATGGACTTAATGGTGCCTTATTTAAGGTGTTGTAAAGTGTTTTTTTACACTTTCACTCTAATCTAGGGGTTTAATTAATTAATTGAGCTTAATTGGCCCTTTAAATTCAAATCCAATCTTGATTTATTAGCATTTTCCAATGAATAAATCATGAAACTCATTAATAATATTTCACAACACTTAATTTCGAAATGTTTGAGTCATAGGCTAGAGACCTAGGACCCATTCACCACCTAGTCAATGGGTCCATCCTAGGTTATAGGACCCCCTTTTTACATGGTATTTTATGTCCTCGAAGCATGTCCTAGTTGAGTGTGTTAGGACCCATTCGCCCTATCAAGAATGGATCCTCCTTAACTTAGGAAACCCGTTTTTAAACTTATTCTTGGAAAGATTTAAGTAATTTCAAATCCTAGATCTAATGTCAGCTTGTGTTATTTGAATTTCAAGATTAAATCTTAAGATAACTATAAATACAAGTTTATTTCACATAGTTGCACCTAGAAAATTCAAGCGGTCTTAATAACATTCAAGTGAGCATCTACAATAGAATTTGAAGAGAATTTCAAAGGCATTCAAGGGTAGATTATCAAGGTTTTATTGTAGCAATCAAAGGTCAAATGATCATTTTAAAGTCATGCATGTTGTAGCATTGCTGATCAAGTCAAAGTATTCAAACCCATTATCTTATGTCAAGTTCGTGATCAAGATCTACACTCAATGAGACCATTTAATGCTAATTTTATTATTTATACTCCAAGGCTCAATTGAGGATTAGTGAGTTGTTATACATTATTGTTCATTCATCTTTCCTATATGCATTATTTCATTACAAGGTTTAATTATCAAAATAGGGTTTCACCAAGGCAAAGCCATATCCCATAACAATCAACAAATTTTTCTTCTTTCCTAATGTGTGATAGTAGGTTTTAGATTCATGATCAAGTGGTGAACAAAAGTTCCAAAGTTTTCAAGATTGTAAAGTTGCAAAATTTGTCATCTTTATTGCAAGATCATGGAAAGTGCTCTATAAAATTTATTTCCAACTTTCGACAATCGAACACTTGGGACCTGGGAGTGTAGACATTGAGGAACAAAACCTAAAAATCACTTTTCTAGAACCCTAGTAGGGTCCCATTCACCACTAGATGAATTAGTCCTTAGTGAGGCTGAAAACAACACCTTTTCAACAAGGTACACATCATTTCAACATCTTAAAACCTTCCTTTTTGTTGTTATAACAGTTAAGTTTGATTTTTTATTGTTATTTATGTAGTTTACCTCTCATAATTGACTAAAACATATAGCACAGAAAAATTGGGTTCCTCCATTTGATTAATCCCATTTGGGGTGAACCCACTATTTTTCTATTTCAAAAAGATACTACTTTAGAGTGATTTTACTCCTTACCAAATAATTCAATTAGTTCATTCAATTTGCTTATTGATGCCTTCTACAACAACTTTCACATTCACATGGGTCCTAGATGACCCTAGCTTATTTAATGACATGTAAATAAAAGGATGATGAGAAAGTCACCGATTTTATAGCATGATATCAAATTCTTTATTCAAATTGAGAATAACCGTCTCAAACTGTGTCAGGAAAGGATAAAATCACACCTCTCTCAACAAAGAAAATCACAGCTGGGAAGAATTCCACCTCTCTAAATGAAGTTCACGTGTGAGAATAGATGTTTCATGACCCAAAGCAAAGGATTTCTATCCTCTAGACAAGAATTGATGCCACAAAATTAAAAAATGTGATTCTGTGAATTGTATCAACTCTTCAAAAATTGAATTCGGGCCTCCACTATCTCACGTGGCTTGTAGAATTTTGTTCTTGGAACATATAACTCTAATAATGATATAGCCGATTGAGATGCTAATGTAGAGCAAGGCATCTTCAAACAACAATGAAATTCATCTTTCATAGAAAAAATTGTTCCCAGTAAGGATTTTCATAGTCTTCCAAGCAGTAAATCATGCCTTTTTAATCAGATACAGGTTCTTCAAATGAAATTCCTCCAATGTTCAAAAAATGCCTCCAATCAAATAAATCACATCAAGACAAACGAGAAAAGGAGAGAAGAATTTCCTATGGTTCACCCACCAATAGATTTCGCTAAGAATAAGGGAGAATCATGGGCTCTTCACCCAGAGAAAAAAATGCCTCACAAAAACAAAAAAAATTGCCAACAAGAAGAGATTCAAAAGGGAGAATCGTACCCTTCTGATGAACATAGTCTCAAGGAAGAAATGCATCCTCCAAAATAGCAATAGGAAGATGAAAATGAGACATCTTTAAAATTTGAATAAAAATCCAAATGCTGAAAAAAAATTGATCTCAAAATCTACAATGAAAACTCTCATGGAAGGAGATGTAGATTGGGTGGCTCTGATACCATGTTAGAGTAAAGCACCCAAGAAAATCAACTGTAGAATAAACCTTCACAAGATAGAGAGGAGCACTATGCTACTTCACTAGAGAGAAAATGAAATATGACATGAATAAATTTACATATGGTACATGCTTTTAAAGTCGTGAAATATATCGCTGGTGTAAAACTACCTGATACAAGAAATAAACCACCTAAAATATTAAATGCAAACTATTCTAAATGCAATGTCCCTAAGTAATCTTAAGTGGGTAAATGGTAAGAACCATTTACTCCAATAATTATCGATGAAAGTTTATTGTGTGTGAAAGAGAAATGGGATGGGTGAATTTTTTATAGATATTTTAATTTTTGAAATGTTTTGAAATGTTTTGAAACATTTTTTGAATTTTGGAGATATGTGAATGTTTAAGTTTTCGAGTTATTTGAGGCTATTTTTGGTTTTATGAAAGATAGTTGAATGGTTTGATTTTCAAGTTTTCTAAATATTTTTATACTTTTAGTTGTTTAGACAAAGACTGCGACCTAAGGGGAACTGACCTAATGTCTCAGGGGCTCATCAATGATGGCCTTGCCTAAACAAGGAGATAATTTAGTTCAATTGACTCCCAAAAAATGATCATTTATTGACGATATATGAACATTGATGGATTATTACTAGTTTATTATTTTATTATGAGCATAAATTTCACGGAAGTGGATTTTTGAAAGATCAATATGTTGGAAAACATAAACATTGTGTTGTTTGATGAGTGTTATAAGTGAGCCACAATTGGTTTTGTCTAAATTTAACTTTTTTCTAGATGTACTTGATGTTTTGGAACTAGAATACAATAAGTTTTGTTTGAATTTTTTTTTCTATTTGATCAAATTATGTCAAAGCATTAGACTATGAAGAAAAATTGATGCACTATTATTCTATAAATGAGTCAGTGTTTGGTAGAAACGTTAATGTTCAAACAAAAGCATTTTTGTTTAAATTTTTATTTTCCCTAGAAAATGCATTGACATGTGCAAAATAATTGATGTTCAAATATAAGCACCATTTTGATAAAAATAGAACTGTTGATCTTTGGAAAAGAATTGCACTATTAAGAAAATATGTCGATCTACTCAGGGGATCTTTATAAAGACCAATCTCCTTAATTTCTTTTATTTTGCAAGTTGATAGATATAGAATACCACATTTAAAGTCATGCAATGAGATAATCAAATTATTGCATAAGTTAGAGTCTTCCACAATAATTCACTAAAATAGTGTCACTACTTTAGCACAAATAAGAAATACGAGTCAAGTATAACCTAGCTATTAGTAATAAAGGAATTTATCCTCATATTAGTATTACTACTTGAAGGTTAATCTATATCCAAGTAGTGGGTGAATAGGGTATGCCAAGGTCATATTCCACGTTGACACCCCTGGCCTTGAAAGAGTGATAACTCTAGCAAGGTACCTTCAACAAGACATAGTAAATAACTTCTCATGATGATGCTATCCTGCTGCACTACTATGACTCAAGACTATGGCTAATTAGCCGATAGGCTATTATAGGTGAGAATTCAACCGAAAAAGTCTTACTGTCTGATGCTGGCTTAGACTATTCTGGTTGGATTTGGTTTTCAGTGCTCGCTCTCACCAAATCTCGGGAAGAAGGATGCCAGCAGCAGTGGGTGCAGTTAGGGGTTTTAAAGGTTCTTCAAGTACGTTGTGTACTTTGTTTCCCATATTGACTATTTTCGCATCAGTAGGCATGGCCATTCCTCCTGTATTCGCGTCACTAGGTATGGTTGGGAGCCCGTTCACACTGTTCTACACCATTCTTCTGGTCTACATGCGTGGGAAATCCCATCGGAATCGTCTCCTGTCTGACGTTGAGAAATTTCTTGGCATTCTTCGACGGACAGATGACTCCTTTTCCAGGCTAAAAAATCAAACTCATCTCGATCACATTTAATAAACGTTTGCAATAACAATAATGGTGGGGGGAAAACACATTTTGGTATATGCAGAATCTGCCTAACCGGGTCGATTCTCATTATGGCAGTTACGCGGTGTAGGTGGGAGGACCACCAAAGTCATCGGTTTGGCAGAGGGTGCAGGTATGGGCGCCCTAAAACAGGGATGGACCCCCTCTATCTCTGCACAGAAGGATGATGATTTTGTAGGAGAACAAAAAAAATATTGAGTCGTGGTGGGGGTGCTGAGGATTCTTGATACGAAATGCTTGGGGGATGCGTGGAAGTTGGGGAAAATGAAAAAAGAGGTGTGGATTATGTTGCAAGGAGGGGGAAAAAAAAAGAGAAGGTGAAGAATACAGAGAAGAAAAATAGGCAAGTGCTATCATGGTTCAGAAGGCTCTCTCGAAGGTGGCCATTCCATTTCATTAGTTGGGAGGTTGCACCTGTTTGCGAAACAACTGGGTAAAAAGGCATGATGTGCATACTCTTAGAAAATTGGAGAGAATGGAGTGTTGATCAACTGGATGCAATTGCTTCACTCTTCTGAAGCGTAACACCCACAAAATCAATAAGTCAAATGGAAGAAAGGTGCTTTCCTCCTCCCATGCCTCATAAAATTAGGCCTATAGGTGAAAATGGTTTTGTTTAGCTGTAGATTTTGCCAATAAATTACCGAGTGCGAAATCCCACTGGAAAAGTTTGTAGACTTCAATTGATCTGCATCAGTGTGACTAATTTTGTGGTCCCAGGTCTGAGTCTGTAAAATATAATAAGACCCTGAAACCTAATCGAAATTAGGGCTTTGTTTATTTGATGGTGTGGTAAATATATTTTTGTCTTGAGCCGAAACTTAATTGTATTGAGGTTAAGATGGGGAGGACCTGCGGCTTAGTTGTGGTGGTTTTAGCCATGTTTTGTTTTGTCATGGCTCCGGCTGTGGGAAAATTTTGTAGTGGAGAAGAATAGCTTGGGAGTGACTTCACCGGATTATGTAAAGGGTATGCATGGCAGCGCTATTGGTAATTTTGGTATTCCTCAGTATAGTGGAACAATGGTTGGGATGGTGAATTATCCCAAGGAGAACCAGAACGGCTATAAGACATTTGATACTTTTAGTATTTCGTTTAAATCTCATCCCGGAGGGCTTCCCACTGTCGTTCTTGTACATCTTGGAGTTTAGTTTTTTCCCGTGTTGCTGGTATTATTTTTCAATTTGTAAGATTAGGATGTTTGCTTTTACGGTTTGGTTTATGCTGTCTTTCCACAAATTAATTTTGTGAATCGACCCACCTCGGCTGCAAGGAAAATAAATCTGTTAAATAGGTAGATCAATCAGGAACTTTTCTGGTTTTTGCACTATAGGCTATTTAAGCTTAATTGAAAGGGTAATTATTATTAGTTGTATATGAATTATGTGGTTTTATATTGCTTTGCTATCAGCATTAAGAGTCCCATTGTAATCTGATTCTGTTTTACATCTCTCAAAATTTATTAGGTTTTTGCAATGGATGTGTTCAGTAGAGCATTTAACTCAGTTTCAACTCTTTATCATGTCTCCTGGGGTTTGAACCTGGGTATTTGCTTTGAAAAATCATGTTCTTATAACATAGGATGGAGCTCATCCCATTCGACCCAGTGTAGTCCCAGTTTGCTTACAAAATTTAAAGCCTTTTCAACAAATCCATTTTGTGCATATCCTACAATCATTTCATTCACGGAGACCACATCTTTTCAGGTCCAATCATAGTGGTCAGCATCCCAAGCAAGCATTGACATCGTATGCCTGATTGCATGTGCACACCAATGGCTCAAGTAAGCCTAAATGCCTTTTCTCCTAGCTTTAATTCCTCTTCAATTATTTCCAACAATAGCTCCTATAGGTCTGCTTCCAGCCCTATGGAAATAGGGGCTTATTCTGTGGATTCTTTCCCAATCCCCAGAGGAGCCTCTAATGGGCCTGAGATTGTTGCACTGCAAAAGCTTTAGATCAAATATTGAGTCTCTTTTGTTTGGCAGTGACATTGATTGCAGTGATGCTGAAATTGTGGAGGGTCATGATGTACCTGTTCACCGGTGCATTTTGGCAGCCAGGAGCACATTTTTCAAAGAAAAGTTAATTTTTGGTAACGACCAGGGTGGAAATTCAAAGATACGATATGAATTGAAGGATTGGGTGATGCAGGGAAATGTTGGCTATGAAGCCTTTATGATATTGCTGGGTTATTTGTATAGGTGGAAGGTGAAGGCACCACCTCTTGAGTTTTGTACGTGTGTTGATGCCAGCTGTGCACATGATGAATGCAGGCCTGCAGTGGATTTTGCGGTGTAGTTGATGTATGGGGCATATGTTTTCATGATACTAGAACTTGTATCACTCTCACAGGTTGGTACTTGTTTCTTTGTCTTTCAGTAAACTAATTTGAATTGATTGTTTAAGAGAAAGAAAGGAATTATAGTAATGGTAAAGTAGATAAATGGGACTATGACTACAACAAATTACAACAGCTAATCAGGAGTGCCAAAAAAAATTTCTGCAATTTTGATGTTTTAGGTGTTGGGTGGGCTATTTGCAGGACCAACATTTTTGTTGTTCCCTTCAAGTAGTAATTTGTTATTGGTATTTGACAGAGGAATTATTTAGGATGTATGTGTAATTCAACTATCTTGCTCAGGATTTACTGGGAATTACTAGTGTTAGTATTTTGTAGGTTTGTTTCTTCTATTCCATTTTTTGCCTCAGTCACCAAGAGTTTGCACTTTGCATTCAACATGCAGAACTCTCTGTATTTGTTTTTCAGACTTTTTCCTAGAGAGACTTTATACCCAGCATGCATATTTTCTCCTTTATTGAGAATTTACTTAAATTTATTCATTTCTTTTTCAACATGTAGGTAGGCTTCCAACTTAAAGAATCTTTGTCAAGCTATGGTTTTGGACCTTGGTAGTAAACATTGAGATTTGTGACTCCTCTTCGGAGAGATCCCACAGGGCATTGTTGTGCATGTTTTGTGAAGTCAAAAGAGTACAGTGACTATGTGGAAAGAAATGAAGTTATTATTCTTATGGGACTGCAAAATGTTTCGTATTACTCTTTAAAGAAATATCTAATAAGTAATAAGGCATAACTGGACTAGATACAAAATGGTCATATGCATAAATTAGTAAATACTGAAAATCAAAGATGAAGGAAGTCATATGATCTCTGTAGATGGCTGAAAAGTTGTGAATTGAAGCACTGCTATAAACATTATCTGTAAAAACCTCAAGATAGTCTTAAAGCGTCTCTAAGCTGAATATAACCTACAAAAAGCTTAATTTCCATTAGCCCAGAACCCAAAGAAAAATTAGCAAATCATATTTTTTTTGAAGATCATTGAAAAGTAATCCATGTGATCAGGCATCTAATTATTGTTGAATCCATATACAAGTCTGTAGATAAAAATAAATCAAAAGAAGGTGGACAGCTGGAACAGCTATAAAGGTAGCTAGAAATAAATCAATATAATGACATCTTGTACACAATTTTAATATATTTTCCATTTTTGAATTAACAAGCTCTCTCAATCGTGAGTATTGCTATCTATTTAGTTCATTCAATGCTCCTTGCTTCGTTTAGTTTCAATTACTACACTCAAAATTGCTTGGTACCTTATTACAGGTTTATGAAATTGCCCAGACTCTCCACATTCCACCCAACACAAAAGCACATATTGTGCCTGAGAAAAATGAAGCTTAGATCACCCAGTCAAGCTCAATACAAGCAGCTGCCCAAAGAAGCCTATTATAAGTCAGTTCATAAGCCTGTTACAAGGAGGTGATGATGTTTGATAACTGGTCTTGCAGGCTTCAAAAATTCACACAGAAGTCAGTTGAATCAATAATTGTAGTTGAAGAAGGCAGTATTAACAACAAACTATGTTTTATATTTGTAATTTATTTCCTGAATCAATATGTTAGGGCCTTTTTCACTTAAGAAGTTCCTTGCACTTTTTTATTTTGCGTTCCTATAGAATTTATTGCAAGGTCATAATAGCATAGATGTATTGGATCATGACTTCCTTGTTGTATTTAGTAATTTATGCTTCCTCGTATGCATTCTTTTCATAGTCTTTTGTCTACTTTTTGCATGGAGTAGATTTGAAATTTAATATTGCTGCTGATATAGTTATATATTGGAAATGCGATTTTATACTTATATATTGGAAATGGGAATTTAGTAGATATTAGATTTTTTTTAGATTTGTTATCAGTGCTGAAATAATCTTGTAAAAATCATATTTTACTGCTTTTTGTCTTTTACATGGAGATGTAATTTCCAAAGGTTCGCTCAGGTTGAAGATTCTTATGTCTGTAGTCTCATTTCATCACTGGGGTTACATGGATTTTTAAGCTTATTAGTTGCTGATCTGAATACCAATAAATTCTCAGCTCTACAAAATTAGTCTTACGAAAAGCAATTTGCATTCTCTTGCAATTTTTTTCCCTGCCCTTCAATATATTGTCAGAGTATATCCTGCTATCGGTGTAACCATTGCACCTCGTTGGGGTGCAAGCGCTAGTTGGTATTAGGCTTCTAAATAAAATGGCTCATAGTGACTTAGTGAACAACATTAGTATAATGTTAAACATGAGACACTGAAGCTTCTAGTCAATTGAAATATGGTCTATACATCCACATCAAAATTGACACACTTGGGATACATCATAGGATAGTGCTACGAACTTTCACCATCACAACTTTTATATAACCCACCTCAAGATGTGCTTAGAGGTCACCTTGAGTTCTCCATTGCGAGATGTATCTCAATGAAGGCCTCCTCTAATAATATAAAATGGAAAGCCTATGTGTTTTGATATTTCTCATGACCTAGGATTATCTAATGATGCAAGGGAAGAGGATACATATATAAGATGCCTTGAATAACCCAAAGACCAAATGTGAAGTTCAACATGTTTCTCATCACCCAAGATTATACTAGGCATGAGGAGAGAGGATACACATCTAATTTTACAAACATGGAGAAGATGACAAAGAATTCATTTTAGTGCACCAAAACAAATGAGTTCAATTTTAAACCCGCATATTCATTGTTCAAGTTGTGTGTTTGTTTTAAAACATAAACGAGATGTGTTCATTAATAAACCCAGATCAAAGTGTGAGGTTGTGGGGTTAATTTTTTAAGCGCAAACTAAAATGTTATATAACTAAAGCATGAAGGTAAAAGTAATTCAAGTCATCCTTCACAAAAGTTTTTAAAAACACTTTGGCAAACATGACAAGATGAATACATGACAATTGTTAACAAACACTTTTTCTTAGTCAATCCATGCTTTCTTGTTAGATATGTTCCTAAAAATTGTTAGTACTCAAACAAACAAACACAAATCATAAAAAAGTTATAGTTAGAAATAAAACTAATATGAAATTTCCAATCAAATGCTAAAAAATACCTCTCTAGTTTACCCACAAAGGCCTTGGACTATCAGTACAAAAGTGTAGATGTTTGGAAAAATGTGTTGGACTATTTCACTACATAAGCATGGCCATTTATAAATGTTTTGAGCTCTCAAGTTGCAGAAGTGCTACATTTGTAAAGGTGCAACTCTGTACCATTTGAAAACAAAAGGCACCACCATTTGCAAAAGCATGGCTCTAACTAGATGTATATGAATCACTTTGCTTCAGGTCCTACAAAATCTAGAATCTTCAGAAAAAAAAAGTTCAAAAATCATATTGATAGTCTCATTAGGCATGCCACAATGTGAACATGAATAAAATGTAGATCAAATACACCTAGAATCAACTATTAAACTAAGCACTTAACCTAATTAATCAACATTCCTAATGAAATATTTGAAATGTTAACTAAGAATCCATTAAAAGCACAAAACATCATAAAATTGATCAAGGAAATCTAATTAAACACTCAAACATTATCCCATTGGGCGATCAATGTTGATTTGATATCCAAGGATCAACTCTTTCCAAACCCCATTGATGCCAAGCATGAAGTTGATATGTTGATGAATATTGAACCACAATTTTTCTCACAATTTCTCTCAATTGATGGATGAGAGTATGAGATTCAACATCATAATGGTGCTCAAATGATTTATGGATGATTTTATCATATAAATGAGTAGTATTTATAGGTAAATTGGATGAATTGATGGCCAAGATTGATTTATCTAATCAATGGGTGAAAATGAATATGAGAGGATGACATAGATCAATGATTAAATCCATGGATGAGATTGAGAATTTACATTGTTTGATAAATTTAATCAAGGGTTGCAATTGATCTCAACAGACACAAATCCTTAAAATTAGGAGCATGTGCAAGATATTTCCATGTGGTAGGGAAATGCTTGAATTCGAATTGGAAGAATATTCCATGAGAATATTCCTTTGATGAGTGGGAAATTAGTCAATTAAATAATTAAAATATTATTTAATAATATGCAAGCTCGAAGAATTTAAGATTTTAATCAAACAATTAGATCATTTAATAAAAAAGGGGAAATAATGATATTTAATTAAATAATTTACATTATTCAATCAAATGGGATGAAAATTAGCATGAAAGAGATTAATTAATCAAATAATGTTGATTCTCTAATTAGTAGAAGAAAATTATGAATTCAATTAAACAATGAGGATTATTATATAAATAGTCAAGAATGATTGAATTAGGATAAAATTTTTGTTAGTAAATCAAATAAAATGTGTGATATGGACCAACACAATTTAAGTGTTTATAGTATGGCTATGTTCATTTCATTGTTCTTAATATGACTATTATTGTTATGCTTGGTGGGTCTTCTCATATTTTTGTACTATTCACCTTGTTTATGGGCTAGTAGCTTTCTTGTCTATTTTAGGATTTCTTATCAAAATAGTTATATATCTTTTTGTACTAATATTTGGTTTGGATTAGGTCTTGGACCTTTTAGAAAAGAAAAACAACCACTACAAAATATACTGGTAGACTATTGAAAATGATTGTAATAATCATGTAGAGTGTTATTAATTGAGTAATATCTTGAAATAATATCGAGTTATATGAGACAAAATGAGATTGAATCAAAATATTGATAAAATAGATGTAGATAAGGTCATCTAGGTACTCATTTGAATTAAATCTATTGTCACTACTAGTGACTTGAGTAGATGACATGTAATAAAATGCTGAAATAGATATTATAATTAATTACAAATAAAGAATAGTGTATTGCATGAATATCTATCCATCATTAGTGTCTAGATAGTACTAGATCAACAAAGGACCAAAGCTTGGTAAATAACAAGTCCATGAAAATTGTAGAGTTGTTTATTATAAAAAGCTCCATGCCTATAAAAACCAAAATTGAACCTAGAAACACAGTATGGTAGACAAAAGCTAAATTGATCTTGAAAGTAATATAAAAATTACAAATACATATAATTTGTGACATTATAGTTATACATAGTCAAAAACCATTATATATGTCAAACATGGCCTCCTTCCCCAATCACCTATTCATTTTTATTGAATTCTACATTTCAATTAATAAATTCCTCATAATTTTCTCCTTTAACTATCCATCTTCCAATACCTTTCCTAGATGTTCTTCATTCAATTGGTTGTCAGCTACACAATTTCACGAACAAGTGGTTGAATTCAAATTTTGAAATCAGAATGGTACATATATGAACGCATGTGGTTAAATCATATTGTGAATAGAAAAATATTTGTCTTAGTGCTCATTTTTAGAGCTATGTACCATTTCATGTAAATGTGAGCATGGTTTCTTGAATAATCCTATTTTACATCAGCATTTTTTGAATACTTTAGTGTATATAAACACATAATAATATAATACTTGATGGATTAGATCTTCCTTACTACTTACTATACAATTATTTCACGTTAACATTTTAATAATTCTTATTTATTCATTTCATTTCTCCCGTATACTATCTGTCATTCTCATTTTACATCATTAACATGGACTCTTTAGTATTCTAATTATCTTTTATATCATGGCCCTTTTTCATGTTTTCAATTGTCCTTTAATAGTTCACACCAGGTGATGTTTAATAACTGTAATCAATCAAAAACTTCCCTCTAAATAGTAAACTATATTTATTTAAACAATGTAAGAAAAATTGAAATCAATGTGTGGATGAACATGAAATGGCGAGAGGAAGGAATTACAGAAAATGGCAGATTTTATTTGTGTGGCGTGACTACTGGCTATGGATTAGAGTAGAAGATGACCGAAGCGGCTTTCAGTCGATGTCCGTACGCTGAAACTCAGAAGCAACGCCTTCAAGATAACCCCAGTTCTGGCCTGATAAAACAATATTTTTGTGAGATGTTACTGCTGCAGCGCATGGATGCCCGGGACATTTGGGTGCGTTGGCATCTACCTGACCCATATTAGTAAGAGCATTATTGTTGTTTGGAGGGTTTGGGAGGTTATATCGAGCGGAGACATGAACCGTAAAGATAAAGAAAAGAACAGCCAGGATTGTCTTTATTTTCATGCGCAGCAAACTTCCCATGTTGAAGGTTGACACTGCTTACTAACTCAAATGCAGAGAAAAATCTTAATAATCAGTTTGTAGACGAAAATTGAGATGGGATCCAATGTATCACTGTGAGACATTTATAGGGGAGCCATAACTAAAAAATATACTTCAGATAGTTTCTTCCACAGGGAGGGATTCAAAGTACTACGGCGTATTGGATACGAAGCAATTTACCAATCACGTGTATGTACACTATTTTTGACTCAATCACCGTTTATTTTCGTATACCTTATATTAGTTAAATTAGAAGCTTTGATTTTATAAAAGAAGTGTTGAAATAAACATAACGAATCAATTTTTAGCATTCATTTTTATCAAAGTGTGTCTGACATCAAACATAAGGCTTTACGTAGAATAATAGTTTTCCAACGAAAAATCAAAGCTGTTTATTTATTTATTTATTAATTGTATATTTTAGATCAAATAGATATCACATTTCCAGCCCCATATTTTGTCTTGTCAAGATTTGTTGGTGTACAAAGTGATCAATCCCTTGTTCATTTCTGTTAGCCTACTTACTTTTGCCTCACTAAGCACTTTTTGTTTTCAATTATATAGTTGAAAAGGGGTTGTAGATCCTTTTTGAAGAAACATTCCTTGCATTTGTTCATAGCGGCCTTTGCTTTTTTAATCTTTCATTGCTATGCTTGTGTCCATCGAGTCACAGATGAGCCTATGGTTTGGGTCCTTGTCAAAGTTATAGATAGCGTTGATTGCCGCATCTATATAGTTCTCCTCTAGATATTGGGCCATCAATTTGGCTATCATCTTTCTCCCCACCAAATGAACAATGTTTGACAAGAATGTCCCCATCAGAATGTTGTCGCGTATATCACCAGCACTCAAACCTCTATTCCCCTATGACCTTTTTTATCACCTCCTTTATTTTTGAGGATCTCTCTTTGAAAAGGTAATCGATCTGGGTATTGCATATCTCCATTTGATGGCAATAGACACAATTTAGAATTTCCATTTGGCACTACAAAAATAATCTAAAGAGATAGCTATAAAGAGTTTCTATACCCAGGAGCTTCTAGTATTGTTGCCATAAAAACACATGACTTTTTTTTGCATCTCCTACCTTTTGACCACCCCTATGGATTCACAAGAATTAATCTTATCAACTTCCTTTTTTATTATATATGAACTAGTTGATGTACATATTGGTTATTTCAATTGAATAACAATCAATCTTTGTTGTTAGATTTGTTACCTTACATTGTTAGGGCCTCAACTTTGATGATTGAGATTTACACATTACCAACTCCTAGGATTATTACAGCCTTTAATAACTTTTGATTGATTTATGCCTTCATTTGAAAGGAAATTTTTCACCACATTGGCTTACCTATATACATGAGCGATTTTTTTCTCTTTTATAAGATCCAACAAATTGGTTTTTTTGGTTATCCGCATCTTCATTTTCCAACTAAGAGCATCTTTTGTAAATACTGCCTTAATGCCAATTTCTAAGTCAACTTCAATATCTCTATTTTGCATTGCATTATCTACATAGTATTTTAACCCTTCATAAATTGCAATGAACTTTTCCTTGTTATTCATCCCATTTGAAAGCTTGATTGATGCACTTGATAGAAAATTAATTTTTTTCATTTATGTTTGTAAAGCTTGCACTCAATGGCCTTTGATTGTCGTGAGATTCCCATAAAAAAATAATTTTAGTCTACCTTTCAGAGGCAACTCCCATTTTGTCATGCCCCAATATTTTTTTATTTTTGAGTAGATACCCTTTAGGTTGATTCACTAATGGCCATTTTTTTATCATACTTTGGACCCAAGTAGAGAAGGTTTTATTTTTTTTCTTTGATATCCCATTGAAATGTTCACTTATGCTACCTTCTAGTTTATAAAGAATTCTTTAAATCCGAGTTGATTTGTATTTAATTATTATTACATTTATTTCTTTCTAAAGTTTTCATATGATCATGGTTAGAGTCTCAAGCCACAAGCCTCCCATTATTGAGACTTTTGTTGAAATTGGGCTAGGATTCAAAGATACATTTAAAATTGTTTAATAGGGGACCTTGCTATTCCAATTTGGTGCAAAATTTTTCCCAACATCTTTGTGCTACATCACACTAAACAAAAAGGTGGTGTATTGTTTCCTCACTCCTGAAGCATAGAACACATCTATGGTGGTTCAACACACTAATGTGCCTCAATCATTCTCCTCTCATGTGCCTACCTTCAAAAGGAGATTGCTACGCCAACATAACCACTTTACCCAACTTGATATAGAATTGTCTTTTTTGATGAATTTAAAGCCAACTTTGGTCAAGTACTCACTAGATTTTGCATCACACCACTTAATGGCCACCACCTCATCCATGATTAAGATTGGCCTTTTTGTTAGTTTAGACATGATTAAGCAAATTCCTATCTACCTTTTGCAACCCATACATCTAATTAGCATCTCAAATCCACCCCATATATAACACTGGTTACCCAAATCACCTCCTCCATATGTAGTAATTTGTTTCATGGTTCATAACCATTCCACAAATCCTACTAGAGAGAAGAATTCTTGCAATCCTTGATTATCCACATTATGCTAGGTGATTAGTTTTTGATAAAGGGAAAAACGGGTTTTACAGGGACCCGAAACCACCAAGTTTACAACAAAAGAGAGAGGAAAAAAAGTCCAGCAGAGAAAATAGGCCACAGAGAAGGAAAAAACTAGAAAAAGCAGTAGTCAACCACAAAAGACCAGGAAGGTCAATCAGAAAACCATCTGAAGCACAAGCAAAAGACTAGTCGTAACTAACTCATTCTTCATAATAGACTTTGTCTCAGCCTCTAGTTCCTGCATGTCCTAAACACCCTTCTTAAAAGTTTGGATCATTTGCGGTGTGGGAGGAGCCTTCCTTTCCATATTTTCCCTGGTTCTCTTTGAAATTCCAATATCCTCTTCATGGTTTTTATCTTTAACATCTTCCAAATCAACCACCAAGGACCCCTGTTTCCCTTTGTCCAGTTTCTTAGTCATAGCGTTGATATGCTAGGTGATTAGTTATTACTATTCTACATCTCAAAATAATTTTCCATATTTTAGATCTCTTTGTGGGTTATATATAGTGATTTTCTTTTTCTAATGGTGTAGATTTTAGATATTCGACACTTAGAATCCTACCCCATTGTGCATTTAGGTTTTTGAACATGCCTCATGTTAATTTTGTACACAAAGCTCTATTCTACAAGATTAAATCTTTAACATCTACTCTCCCTTGAACCTTGAGCTTTCTGACTATCTCCCAAGCTAGTAATGGTATCCTTCTCTTTTTATGTACATCATCTCACAATAGTTTTCTTTCGATACCTCTAAACAACTTCACCACTTTTTTTTATAAATCTATGCAAGATACAATATATAATTGTAACTAGCATCCAAAAATTATTTTAGAATGATTAATCTACCAAGCAGTGTTAACCACATCCCTTTATTGCAATCTATTGTTGAACACCCAAATTCTTGAGAGGGGCGAGGGTGAATCAATATTTTATTAAACCATTTAATTGCTAACCATTCAATAATCAAAACTTATTAAACTGCAACTATAAACAAGAACATGAAAGGAAACATAACTCCATATAGCAAATGAGCACTAGGATTTTTACTTGGAAAATCCAAAATAGGAAAAATCATGGTGAGGATTAGCTCACAATATGTTATAACTGGTTATAAGATATTACAAGGCAAACTACCAGGACTCACTATCCTTGAAAGGATCACAACCTAAAGTAAATACAAAAAGGAGTGTGACTCACTGCCAAAATGATGAACTAATGAAATACACCTTTTGTGTGTTGAGTCCAATTCCATTTAGGCTCTAGAATACAAACTCCTATTGCAATTTGTAGGTACACATCAAATGCATCAAATGCATATAATTTTGCACAATAGTTGCACATCATTGCTTATTACTTTTATTCTTGTTACTCACTACACATACATACATCTATATGTCTCTCCCTCAATAAAAATAGATGTTTCATATATATACATTATTACACCTTGATACATCAATTAGGTCAGCCTAATTAGATGTAAACATACTTAATAAAAAATGTAGCTTTTTGGCTCAACCCAAAACACCTTTTCATTAAAAAAAATGTACAAACACCAACTAGGTTGTCCCGAACATAATAAGGAACTCTTTAAATCATTAACAAAGTGCACACCACATATCTATGTTGGCCAAAAGAAAATTCATGCTAATTGCACAAATACTAAGTAGAATACTATAAGCCAGACTTTTTCATCCACAACTTCCATTCATTTCAACAAAAATCACCAAAAACTTATGCACAGATGCACCAAATAGTCCTAATCATCATATTAAAATCTTATGAAGTGATTTTCTACCAAGTAAACTTTTGGACCAAATTACCGGATCAAAATGATAGATTTTTTTCAGATTGAAAAAATTGTTGCCAACCAATTTTTGCATCAATGACAACACACCAGAGGCTTATTCTTGATTCTTCCAACAATCTCTAGGGTATGTGCAGGATCATGGTGGGCCAAAAAGTGGTGATATGATGGCTATTTGTAAGGTATGTGGCTGATGACTTTTTTTTACCCAAAATTGATGAAACGAAAAGGGTTTTTAAAGGAGATTCTTAGCTTTCCACCAATATAAACTATACTTTACTTTGAATTTAATAAATTATTATTATTCATTTTCTATTTGAATTATGACTAAGGTACTGATTGATATCTGATTGAAAAACATATATAGCTTTCAAATGATATCTCATTTTTTGAATCTAAAACATGTGTCACATTCTATGCTTCATATACTATAGGATTAAAAAAAAGAAAACCGATTTTCATGAACTTGAACAAGTTAAGGTGGTTAGACATATGAGTTTTTATATTTTTTAAAATTTGTAATAAAATATTCATAATTAATTATTTACTTGGAAAAAAATTACAAAAAAATATGCATCACATCCGGACATGAGTCCTCTATTTATATCTAAAATATTATAAAAAAAATCATATCATTTTATTGTGGTTAGCTTGGTCAGACAGACACCTATTTCTTATTTTTTCCCTGAAATTTAAATACTACTACATTGAAATTTCAAATTTTCACCAAATAGATTTTTTTCTTTTTAAAATAAACCTAGTAGTTTAGAAAGTACATTCAATTTGCTACAGATTCTATTCTTACATATTTTTGAAATAATATAGATAACTTATTCAAATTTTTACGTCAAGTTTCCTAACTCTGACTTTTTTGGATTTGTTTGCCACTTAAGGGCCTATTTTTTCCATGTTGATCCTGCACATACCCTCCACCTTTTTTCTTGATGGAAACATATGCTAAAATTTGGATCTCCAAAAAACTAACTTTACTCCCCCTTTCAACTATATAGACTACGCAACAAATTCTTCATGAAAAAAAATTATATACTTTCCACATATAATCTCCCCTTTTGACATCAAGCACAAAGTGTTTCCCAATGATGACCTCAAAAAAACCCAAAAAAAATGTAGAAAGCACTTAACTAGAGCTGGGGGAAGCATCTAGTTGTTTGAAAATAGCTTCCCAAGTCGGTTTTTTGTCATTCGAAGTCCCTTTTTCTTTGACAAGAGTTTTGTGTAGTGATTCCAGTTCAACAAAACATTCTTCTCCTTCTTCCATAGTGGATGGGTTAAGTTTTATCTTATCACGTTTTTTTGCATCCACTAGAGTATATGACATAGGAATATGTCTAGACATAACCATATCTCTGAGCCAACCAAATTTTCTTATTGCATCCTCTTTCTACTTTTGTAGAGTGAATAACTTGTTCTATAGGCTTGTAATAGAAATCCAAGCAGTGTAACTTCCATCATCAAAAATTTTGTAGGCTTTAGAGGCATGCTCTAGTTTAGACTCTATTGAGTCCATAAAATCTTTGATGCCTCTAGTGGCATCAGGCCAACACATGCAGTATATAAACAATATTCTTTCTTCCTCTTTCCAATCCTTTACTTCTTTCAAACTTTACAATTCTATTCTATATGCACTTGCACATCTATCATGTAGATCGAATAGCCTTTTCTCCAAAAAATTTTATTCTACTTCTTTCTCAATTTGCAACTTAAGACTAGAGGAGTATTCTTTGATTGAATCAACTACAAGCTTCAGGTTCTCAATAGGGGCTAAGGAGGTATCGATAGTAGCACTAGGTACTGACTCCTATAGAGCCTTAATAGCATCATTTATTTACTCAATACCTTTCTGATAAGTTTCAATCATTTCTTATCTATTAGAGTTTAGAAAAGTACCACATATTTTTACTCTTTCAATTGGTGAGATCTTTCTCAGATCTACATATTTTACATGTGAAGGAAGTTGAATCAACTAGGGTGGTAACATAGGCTAGATCTATGATTTCCTTGTCAACAAGTCTTTAAGAATATTTTTGGACGATTCTTTAGAACGCTTTGAAATCTCTACAAATTTTGATAGCTCTTCTTCACTTCTTCCAACCTCCGTATCTTCTTTGCTTTTCTTCTTTCTTTTATCCTTCTTCTTCTTTTTTGGTAGATCTCCTGAAGACTTATCTTTATTATCTTCTTCCTCCTAATCCTCATTATCTCTACCATCATCTTTCTTTTCACCTTTGTTCCTTCATTTCAATTTTTGTCTTCTTCTTCTCTATGTCTAGTATCATCGTTATGTTCTCTTGGATTACTACCAGTGTCACCTCTTTGCTAATCTTCAAAACACTTACTGGTTATTTCTTATATATCATTTGGAGGAAAACATTTCTCTGAAACAACATGTGTTTCACAAAAATTTTCCATAATAGGCTAGTCCTCTATTTCTATAATATTGACATGCTCCTATGGTTGAGTTGTATGTGATGAAGAACTAGTTTTCATCCCATAATTCTTTGCCATTTTTCTAATTGTTTCAAGTGTTTCTTACCTTAATTTATTAGTACTTCCCTTCTCTTTAGTCATTAAGGTAGTGACTATTTGTTTTACCCTAAAAAATTGGGAACACTCCTCTAGCAAGGAAGCAACATCTTCCTCAAACAAGGATGATCCATATGTCTTTAAGGCGTGAAATTTGAATTTTTCTTCAATGGGTAAAACTTCACGCCTTCTATGAACTAATGCCTCCCACACATTATCAATCACCTTCTTCCTTATAGATTCCATAGACTCATTAAATATAAAAATATATTGAACAATAACATCTATAATGGTTTCTTTATCATTTTTACCAACTTCATCAATTAATCTAGTAGTAGCTAGAAAATCCTCACACTCTACCATATTATTCACTAAAGCTTCTATCATTAGAGGTAAATGATCAATTACTAGAGGATGGAAAGGCATGTCCTCCATAGGTCTTGATGTTCCTTCATCCTTCTTATTCTCATGCACATGTATTTTGAATGCTTCCAATTCATCTTCTATCTCTTCATCATTATATGATACTTCAACCTTATCACCTGTTTTAGTTTCTTCATTTCTTGTGGAGGTGTTGCTTCTCTTATTCCTTTTTAGTTGTTCCTCTCCTTGCAAACCAATTTCTATTTCTTCTTGCAGTGCATCACTTATGTTCCTTTTCTTGCTTTCTTTTTGTTTCACTCTTTTCCATGGGTTTTAGGTGCCACAATAGGGGGTACATCCATTTTCTTAGCAGCCCTAGTGTTGGGTCTGGAGGAGGCAGTTGCTTTAACTATTGAAGGTGAACTATGCACTAACTATTTTCCTTTCACTATAGCAGCTGAATAAGGAGTTGTTGGTAATGCAAAGGAAGTGGTGGAAGATGCTCTTCTTGATCTCCTAGGCCCGGAGGGGAGATCAACTGTTGTATCCCTTTTCTCATCTACAAGTTCCCTCAACTTATCAACATCATCCTCAGACAATGTATGAAGATTGAAATTTTCCTCAACCTTCTTATTCACCCTTTTAGCCCATTGCATAGCTGAAGTATCCAAATGCACTTCAACAGACTTCTCTTCACAAGTACCATGCTAGGGTTGAGTAAGATCCTTAGGACTATTCAACACTATTTTAATTAGTCCTTTAGCCACTTCTGTCAGCTTATCAACATCATCCTCAGACAATGTATGCAGATTGAAAATTTCCTCAACATTCTTATTCACCATTTTAGCCCTTTGCATAGCTGAAGTATCCAAATGCAATTCAACAGACTTCTCTTCACAAGTACCATGTCAGGGTTGAGTAAGATCCTTAGGACTATTCAACAATATTTTAATCAGTCCTTCAGCTACTTGTTCCTTAATTTCATATCCAAGAGGAGCTATCCATAGAGTCCTCAGTTCTATTGATTCAATAATACATTCATCAGTAGACACTAGAAAGGTTATATCTTTTACATTTTTCTTCACCAAGATTTTTGGAACTCTATCTCTATCATATATATTGTTCTGGGAAAATATAAAGAATGCAATAAGAGAATTAATTTATACCTTGTAGTCTCTAAGAATATGCATATATTTAAAAGTCTGATGTGCTATCGGTCTATCGCGATCCCATACAATAATCTTCTTTCTAGGTGATGGAACCCTTGAATTTTATTCTGGTTCCATTTATCATCCTGCAAAATTTTCTACTTGTTTCATCGTTGTGGCTTAGGGTTTTGTTTCTCATCACTGTTGCAGGATTTTGTATTACTTGGTACCCTTCTTAAATAATCCTTAAGCTCATGTCTATACCAAGGTTCTAATTTTTCGTTGACCTCCAATTTCCTATTTCTGGTCATGTTAAAACATCTTATGTTATCTGATATAATGGAGTAACCGATCCCTCGAGCCTAGGTATGTTATTCTTATATTTTATAAGGTTTATCGATTGACCTTATTTGGCATTTATATCCTTTGAAATAATGTGTTTTGAATCTTTTGAGGCCTTTTCATATGGTATCCTAGGCAGTCCCTTTAAAAAAACTTGTAGGCACATGCTTAATTGTTTTCACTTAAGTCTCATCCATCACTTCCCTTTATCACTCATTGTAGGTAGTTTTTTTAAATGTAAATGTAAATTGGCTATGAGTGATGAGTGGAGTTTCCTTGGTTTCACACATCGTGAATAGTTTTGATAACTTTTTATTTGCATTAGCAATGAGTGATGTTATTTTTTCTCTTAGAGGTTTCGACTATCACTAATTGCTCGAGTTTTTGTTTTAAATTAGCGACAAGCAATGACCTCTAGATTATTTTTTCATTGCTCATCGTAGATGGGTGTGTGGCCATCTTGTTAAAATTAGACATGAGCAATGAGTGGTATTCTCTTCTATTTCACCTATCACGAATGGCTTTTGAATGTTGAATTGTGAGTGGTATGAAGGCTTGATCTGAACGACATATTCCTTGTCATGTTGCTGGGTACTGATCACATTGGCACTACCTCATTTATCTCGACTGTTAGCTATACGTGTACCATTGCAATGGTATGAATGTTTTTTAATCACAATTTATATTAAAATTCTTTGTAAATCTGCCGGATTAAAGTGTTGTCAGCCTAATCTACATTGGTCGATATCGCTTGGTATTAAAGTCTTATGCCCACCATTGTTTAGGCTGACGGGTTTATGTACAATGTCGGTCATATGGATGACCATATTTTAGCCCTTAAGTGTCAAAAATTTGCACCTATTTAGTCTTTTTAGACTTTGTGATTTTCCCCTAAGTGCCTATTTATAGGCCTTTTTTTCATTTTTTCATAACTTTTGCATACGGAGACCATTTTCTAGAAATGAGATATCATCGGAAAGTTGGAAGAGTCAAATTTTCAGTGGTGCAGATATTTTGTAGAGATTTTGCAGTCTTGTGCCTCTCTTTCTAGGTTGAAGCCCGATCATCATTTTCTACTTCTCAGCTCATATCTTTGTGCTTCGATCTCTGATTTTCTCCAAATTTGTGGCATCAGAAAGGTATTGAGGAGCACTTCAGATCTAATCATGCACTTTTTGCAGATTTGTTTCCAGATTTTCATATTTTCAGTTTGTTGTTGATTTGATAATTTGGGATACTTGTAAATTTTCAAAAAAAGTGTAATCTTGTTTGGGAGAAAGGGGTTGATTTCTTGTATTGTGAGGGAAAATTGTTGTTCTTCTCTTGTAATATCTCATTGTATCATGGATTTTCCAAAAATTGTACTTCTAACTCCATATGATTATCATGAGTGGAAATCTCAAATGGAGTTGTTATTGTTAAAATCAAAGTTGCAACGAATCACATTTGGTCAAGATCCAGAACCTGTAGGAGCAAAAGAGAAAAGAAAGTGGCTTGATAGAAGGGATGAAGCTCTTGGTACTTTGAAGTTGTCCATTTCTCCAAATCTTAGATATCATGTTGCATCTTTCACTCATCCTAATGAAGCTTGGAATACTTTAGAGAGTCTCTTTGGTAAGCCAAATAAGATGAGGAAATTTAAGTTGGCGAATGAACTAATAGGTCTAAATCCTTCAGATTTTGATAATGTCCAAGACTTTTTTTCTAAGCTCAATTCTCTTAGGTTGCAGTTATCTAATTGTGGGGTCACTAAAGAGGATGAACAGTTGATACTTTCTATTATTGCTAAGCTTGGTCCTGATTATTCAGTGTTTGTTTCTACTTTCTATGCTACAATGGATGCTCTTGGAAATGCATACAAAATGCCTTCTCTTGATGAATTTGCAGCTCAACTCACAAGGGAACAAGCAAAATTGGTACACATGGGCACATTGAAGTCTTCTAGATCTCATGCTCTTGTTGCAAAGGAGACAAAGGATTCAAGTGGCATAGGTAAGAAGCAGAACAAGGCACCCAAGTCTAATGAGCAAGGTAAATATTCTCCTTCACATAGCACTCATGAGTCCACATCCTCTTCTAAAGAGGAATCATCTAAAAAGAAGAAGTCAAAATGTGCATATTGTAAAAGATTAGGACATGATGAGCATATATGTTATAATAAGAAGATTGATGAACTGACACACCTTCTTCAAAAGAATAACATTAAGCTTCCCTCATCAATGTCTGGTACTTCTTCAACATCTCAATCGACAGCTCCATCAACATCATCTCAGTCACAGGACACAAGATCTACTTCTGGGCTACACAAGATGAAACGACAAGCACTCTTGGCCTCTACAAGTCTTGCATCTCATAGATGGCTTCTTGATTCAGGGGCATCTCATCATATGGCATCTTCTATGGATATGTTCTCTTCTTTTGAGCCTTGTAATTCACCTCATATATTGATGGGTAACAATACATATAGGAAGGTAAATGGGAAGGGTTCTATTGATATGGGGGAAGGGACCTTCAACGATGTACTTTGTGTTCCTTCCTTGTCCACTAATCTCCTTTCTATTTACCAAATTACTCATGGGGGTCAAGGTAAAACAATTGAGTTTACTCCAGATAGGGTGTACATAAGGGACTTGGACACTAGGGATATTGTTGCTATCGAGATGGTTGATCATTCATCTTGTGTATATTCCTTTTCACATTTTGCTTCAAAAGATGATAATGTTCCTTTGACTGCATCACACACTCCATTGAGTGTGAACCATCATAGTGAGGAGAAGTTTGGTCAATTACACCTTGGTATTCTAGAGACCAGTGCTGAGCTTCCTACTCCTCCACCTCCTGCTCCTTCAACCATTGTTGCTTCTATTCAACAGGATGATCATAGTTTTTCAGATCTTGCTTTGTGGGATGACTATTTGACAAGTATCTCTAACTTGTTCATGGAGTCTCATACTGCAGATTTGGAGGACACTCTTGAGGGGATTTCTCTCCTCTTTGATGACAGTTTCAGTACAATTGTTATCCCATCTTCTTTGTCTTTGGAGGCTCATTCAAGCTTGGAGGATCTTCACTAGTTTTCAGAGGCATACATGTTAATCATTCATGCTTTCTCCTTTCAGTAGGACATGGAGTGGCTTCTTCATCAACTTATGGATTTGTTTCTTCCTAAGGGAAGATGTGTTGCTTGTAGACATTGGGTCATCTTTTGTTTTCAGGCATTCTTCATCAGCATTGGAGCTTCTTCATCATGGGGGGGATATCTTATCTCTCTACTTCCCTCTTATGGGGGGGTATTTGATTGTATATACATGATGCATGTTGTCCTTGGGGGGTATCATTGAGTCCTCCACACATCATGTTTGTTTGTTTTTTTTTCTCTCTTTTGGAGAGGAGTTTTGTCCCATTGGGTTTTCTCCTTTTCTCCGCTTGTGAGAGATTGCATCATTTGCATTGTAAATGGGTACCTAACATGGCCTACTAGCAAGGACCCATAGTCATAGTCTTTGCATAGTTTGCATAATAATCTTCTCCCTAAGTTGCACTTAAGGGGGGGTGTTGGTGTGAATAATTGTCTTGTACCTAGCTTATTCATTCACTAGGTAATTAGGGGACATATTCACATGGTTAAGTTTACTTAGGTAAAAGATTCTTTCTAGAAGTCTTAGTTGGCATTTCTAGAACTTATCTTATCTAGCTAGGATGCATCATTTCCTAGGTGATTAGGTTGTTGGTTGTCTCATGTCATAAGATCATGACATTTGTCAACACCATATTCATTCCTATCTCTCAACCTTGCACATATAAGCAAGGCATCTCATGTACATTTGTAATCAAGCAATCAATCAATCTTGCATTGTGAAGCGAGCTTTCTTTCCATTCTCTCTCTTGTGGAAGTGTTTCAGTCACAACTAATCTTGGGGTTGTTGAGGAGTCACCATTTACTCCTACAAGTGATACACGATGCAAGTGTTCTATGTGCTATAGTTGTCTTCCTTTTCATCACTAATTTCTTGAGGGTTTTATGATGAAAATTGGTGATGTATGATGACCCTTGGAACTCTTCATATTCTCTCCTATGACTCATCATGGATTCATTCCAAGATTTGAGTTTCAGATTAGCGATTAGTGATGAAGTCATTTTGTTCAATCTTTCTTTCATTGATTTGAATTGCTCTTGTGAGCGATATCTTTTGTTCCTTTTATTTTCACGTACATGCATGTTTCTTAAGCTTTTTCTATCCCCTTATCTACCATTGCTGATGAGATATGGAGTTCGAAGCATGAATTGGTGATACACGAAGAGTGATGAAGGTGATCAAGGATGGGCCATAAAGTCGATGGCTGATATTTTATCACATAGATGCTAGCATCATTGATAGGACTTGTGAAAGGTGAAATGTGTCAGCAATGAGTGATGGATACAAGATAAAGGAAAATGTGGCAACATCTTTAGGACATCATCTAAAGCAAGAAAGAAAGTAGTGAGCTGAAAGGGGTGATAGAAACCCTAAAAAATTTCATGTTCCATCTCCAAAATCTTGCTTTAACTTGGGTTGAAGTTGTATCTGAGGCTTAAGGTTTTGTCTCTTGTCACTATTTAAGGGTTTTAGTTACTTAAAGTCTTATTTAAAAAACCCTTTGATTTGGTATCTTCACCAAGGTTTTAATTATCTGTTGACCCCTTGTTGGTTCTCAATCTTTTAAGTCATGTCTTGTGCCATTGAAACTTGTCAATTCATTGGCTCTCTCGTCTTGTTTTACTGATTGTCATGAGTTGGGCCATCATTTTAATTTTTCCTAAGCTAGGCTAGGTATTTCCCATTAAACTTAAGTCATATTTTCCATGGGTGTTATCTTATCGTCCTAGTCAGGTCTCTCTTTTAAGATTATCAATTTTGGCATGCACAGATATGAGGACCCCTAACTACCATTTGATTAATGCACACAAATCTTCATCATTCCCTGCATGTCAATTCCATTTTTTTCTTATTATTTTATTCCCACGGGCTCATGAGAAAAGGCCATGTGTCTTGTATGATTGGTGGACCCAATGTATTTGATAAGGTGTACAATTGGTTGTCGAAGGAAATCAATGGTGAGTGATGAATGATACAACCACTTCTGAAGTGTTCCCTACATCCCCATTTGTTTTTCTTAACCATTTAAATAATCAAATAGGTTGGTGGGTGGATGTCGTGTGTCTATTCAAAACAATGGGCCCAATGGTTTCAAGTGGTCTATCACAGAGTTTTAAAATGAATCAGTGGTCGATAGTGGGTGACATGGATTAATCTTGATCGCTCCTCGCTATCTTGTATGGGTCTCACCTTTACTGCCAGACTCCTAACAAGGAAGCATGCATTTTCCACATGGAGTGATCTAGATGATGTGGAAGCATTGGAGCAAGGGAAAATATTAATTATATATTTCAGCACAGGGCATGGAGAATAAAATGTGCATTACTAATGTAGATATATTGCACATGTTTGAAGATCTTTTAATAGGTCATGGATGTTGTAAGAAGGATAAAGCTGTATGAAATGGTTTTGAATTAGAAAGTGTGTATGAATAAGTTGAGATATTTAATCTCTCCCTTGCCCTGTCTCCCCATTCATGAAAGTTTCACATGGGTTATGACTCATAGGGCAAGGGAAAGAAGACAAGTAGATCTTGGCTACAATGACAAACAAATGGTGGATCGTGCATACAACTAGCAAGTGTTTCCATGTGGATTTTTGTAATTAAGTAAGTATTGTGGTTGTGTACAGTTAGATATTTCATATTAAGATGGAAAAATCTAGATCATCTATCAAATAACACTCCAAAGAGATCAATGGTTGGCATTCAAAACTCAGTTTGAGGGAAAGTGACTCGTTCTGGTTCACGCAAGTGAGCCCTAATAGTTGAAAGGACATCAAGATACCAAAGTAAGGAGTTGCATAATTATTAAGACCTATATTGATGGCATAATTTACCACTATGAAGTATATTATACACACTCAAGGAGATTGTGCTATGGTTTTTCAATATTTTTCAACATCAGAACCAAGGTTGTCAACCTGTGAAGATAACCAATAAGTGAATTATTTCCCTCCCATCATAATTATTGATAAGTTGTGGTTTCTCAAAATTTTGAGTCTATTAGAGTTTTATTGGTTTAACATTTTTAAGGTTTGACATTCATAGAAGAGAATTTGTTAGTTCAGCATTGTGTAATTCATGTCAAAACCTTACAAAAGGCATAAGCCTTGTTCAAATAAACTAGAAACCTTACCTTGTAATACCTCTTGTGTTATGGCTCCTAAAGTAAAAGAATATTCATGTAAAGGGGAAGCTTCTGCTCCTAAAAGACCTTTGAATAAAGACCTTATTGACTAGTTACCACACTCGACCAATTATAAACCTAAGAGCCAACTCCTTCTCAGAGGATTGCAAGTAGTACAGAGTTTGATTGACAAGAAATACTTTATTATGGATTCCAAATTGCCTTATACTAGATGTGAACTATTTTATAGCCGGTTCAACAATAGAAACATGGGTATCCCAATAGGTAACCCTTGGAACTATGACCTGGAAAAGTTGGTTGTACCTAATGTCTATATGGATGTTGATTTACTTAAGGTAGTAGCTACCAACTATGACCCAGTGACAAGGACTATAAGAACATATGAAGGGAGGGAAATGGTCAAGATCACCAAGGTGGAATTGCATCTTTTCTTCAAACACACTAGATGGAGTGATGGAATGCATAAGATAAATTCGAACACTCTTAAGCAGGAGTATGATAAAACTAAGATTGCATTCAGAATCCACATCCTGCTGAGATAACTAGTAGAAATTTTAGGTTGAAGAATTGTAATAGGGCCACATGATAAAAAATCTTTCCTCGTTAGCTATTTTGTTCCTTCCAAAAAAAAATTTATTCTATTTGCCAAATAATTGGTTATGATCCTATCACGAGAATGACAATGGCATGGATGTATATGGCTGCCTATATTCAACACCCCCAATATTGCACACTATATGATTATGTGGGGTTTCTTTTAGAAATAATGCATGAAGGGATAATAAGTTCAAAGAAAGGAGAATTGGGAGTGAGATTTAGTTGGTATTCACTATTGATGCATATGTTTTTGTTCAATGGTGCAATTTAATTTGAACATAATATCACTTTGGAAAGAAGAGAGGGTAACTTGGACTTTCCCATGCAATTGTGGACTACTATTTTAGACAAGGATGATTGGACATATGATTATGTGACATTTTGTAATTTCTTTGCTTCAAAACTGAGGAGAATCTTAATTGCGAGTGTACCAAGAATTCTGATAGGTCTACATGATTTCCTGATACCCAAGGAGAGAAAGCCTGAGTGAGGATTTGATCATAATTGGGGAGATGTTATCCCATACCTTGATTACACTATCTTAAGATTATATGTTTCAATGGTAGCATCTCACTTACTACCAAGGTTTGTGCCAGAGAGAATTGGTTTCCTTGGGGTGATGTAGAAATTAGGAAGTGTAGAAAATGGACACTTATTGAATCAAGGAAAAGCAACATTCTTTCCTATGTACACTTGTTATTCTGATTTTGTAATGACCAAGGGAGGTTGGAGTAAGATTCTTGATAAACTCAAAACCTACCACATGTAGAGGTCAGTTGAGTGGGTTAGATATGACCCTGAAGGTTTTATTTCTTGGTTGAAAGAAAGAAACAAGAGCTCAAAATTTGTACACATTTTCCACTATCTAGAGGGTGTGATAAGAAATATGTTTGACCTCTTGGAGTAGGAAAAAAAAAAGCACAAGGTGGATATCCTTCAATAAGATGCTAAGAAAGATAAAGCAAGAAGAACTTGACTTGAAGGCTCTCCTTGAGACTGAAAATGTAATAAAAAAAGTGGAGCATGTATCAAGGAATTTTGACTCAATGGTGGGCCACCTTAAAACTAAAAGGGTAATTAGTAAAGATAAAGGGAAAGTTGTAATTGTAGAAGAACAGAGTGGAGGAGAAATCCTTACTATGGGAGAAGAATCTACACATCAAGCCCCTAATGAACCAAGAATAAAGTTATTTGTAAGGATAAAGGGTAAGGAAAAGAAAATTGATGCAGGTTATGATCCTTCTCAATGAGGAATATAAGCCTCCTTCTCCTATGCCACAAGTACCACCAACATCTCCTCCAAGACCAATAGAGCTTGAAAGTGTGGACATTGATTCTTCACCACTAAGTGAATTATCACCAAGGGATCCACCATTGAAAAGGACAATGGTTGAAGTGACTGGTCTAGTGGACTATGTTGATGAAGGCTCTAATGATGATATTTTTGTGTTAGAGTGGGAAATACAAGGAGTTCCTAGTACACTAGTAGTAAGGGCGACGTATCAATTAGGTATGAGATTGAGTAAACCTAATCTCACTCGACTCAATGGAAGAGATGATATGCGGGTTGAGGCATGTGTAAAGCTCTAGATTATGACTCATTTATAAAGTATCAAGATTTTATAGAATTTTCAAATAGAGCTAAAAGAGATGAATATGTAAAAATCTTGGTTACAAAGAGAAGTCTTCATCTAGAATTATCATATGCTATCATCTAGAAAAGGATTTTAATTGAAATGAGAGCTAGATTCTGAAAAATGACTGCAAAAGAGGGTCAATAATTGGTAAGGAATAGTGGTATTTTGTTACTTCTAGAATGAAATTTATCTTTTTCTATAGCTTTCATAACAATAAAGAAATGTGACAGGCCTCTCTATGATATAGAAGAAGAAGATTCACTTGCACTATAGGGGTCTACTTTCAATGAGCAATGGGAAGCATATCTGGGCTTTAGCCCCAAGCACAAGAAATCCTGATATTGTTGAGCTTGCACCTAAGTATAGTGGAGTCATAATAATAGAAAGAGTATCAAGAACATCAGTTCTAGAGGTAGAAAATATGTCAGTTCATGTTGCACAATTTACCAGGGCATTTATAGAATATGTAATTGTAGAAAAGGACAAGCTCAGGAAGGATTACAATGATTTCCAAGTTAAGTATAGAAGGCTTGAGAAACATAGTATGCAGTTGCAGAAAAAGGTAGCATTATTGGAAAATAAGTTACAAAGTTGGCAACCTGAGAAGACATAGCAAAATGATGTTGATTCCTCCTCCACTTCAAAAGAGGCAGTACCCCCAGAGTTTACTACTGAAGTAAGTTCTTCATGGGGAATTATACAATACGACATGGGAAGTGTTCCCATTTCAAGAGTAGAACCTAGTACATCTAAAGGGCCCCAGTTTGAAGAAGATATCAAAAGGAAAGAGTTGCTTAGGTAGCTAAGTTAATATAAAGAGAAATGTGATAATCATAATGAGGATATTTTCAAGAGCAACATGAAGATTGTCACTATGTACAGTATTGGAAAATTTGAATAGAAGAGTGAATATTAGGTTGAATATTATTCATTATAGTTATTCATCCATGGAGGATGCTATCAAGAATTTTAATAGTGACAGAGAAAGAGCTATTATACTCATGGAAATTTGGATCCCTAGGAAGAAGGAATTGGTATTGATGTCAATTGGAGCTAAGCAAGATGCCAATCTGCATGAAAAGTTTAAGCCTACTATTCTTCTTATAGGTAAGATTGAAGGATACATGGGAAATATTGAACCATTGGAGAAGAAGATAAAAGAGCTAGTAATATCCTTCCATGAATCACAACATGGCCTTCTTCCATCCATTCTAAGGGATCATTATAGCATAAAATCTCTACAGGAGTGTAAAAATGAAACCAATAAAGCAATTTCAAATGAGTTTGTGTCAATTTGTCAAATTTTGATATAGACACATTGCAGATAAATATGAATATGTTAGCTCATGTTGAGACTATCCTACTAGAATTTGATAAGGAGGCTAACCAGACTGTCACCAAGTATTCACCTTATAGAGAAAGGGTTGATGAAGTCATGAATTTCAATTTGTGCATTGAAGATGAATTCCTAGCATGGAAAGGAAGATACTTGGAAGGAGTGGTGGACTAATATGAAATGGAAGGGTGGTAATTTTAAATTTTAAAGTCTGCAACCATGATGAATAACAAATAAGTGAGAGTTGTATTACATAGACTACATTTAGTATAGATTGGGAATTTGATAAAGTATGGAAAATATAGTGCATCTTCTTCAAGTTGAATTGGTGACAAGGCTATAGATGTGGACCTATCTTTTTTATTTTCTTTTCTCTTTTTGTCATGCTTGCTTTCTTTAACTATGTATGCGTGGGTATAAATTTTAATGTAATTGTTTGAAGATACCTTTTTGAAAATTAGACTGAATCTCCAATGACAAATGAAGACCACTTTAATTTCCACACATATTTCCCACCTCTTGGGAATGCAATGAAATTGAATAGGAAAATCTTAATTTTAAGTGGTCCAATAGGGTATTGACATGTGTATTTTTTGGCCTAAGGCTTGTTTTTCTCCTTTGTTTCTATAAGAAGGAATTTAGGGCTAGAATGTAGGGGTTCATTGTTTTGCATTCAACACTATGAATTGTAAAAGGAATATCAAGCATGTTTGATAGTTTTTCTCTTAAGTATAGAGTTTGTTATTATGAATGTAATTTTGATAACAATATAGAAAATAGAATATAGAGTGATACCAATTTCATGACTATTATCTCTCCCTGTGCTCATTTTATGAGTTATGAATGAAACAAATCTAGGATTCCTTTTGTTCGTCTCTATTGTTTCTCAATGGATGTTTAATTTTATTCCTTCCTATTAGTTCAATGAACTAATGCAAATTCTTTGATGATATTGTTAACTCATAAGAATTAGGTGCTAGGATATTTGTAAGAAGCAATGATCATGGATATAATTGGGGAGTATTGTAAAGAAATGTTTCTTGAGATTACAGGTTGCTATTGGTAAGATGTTGTCTGGTTGCATAAGTTGATATTGACTCCTTGCTTGGAATACCACTATGGCTTTTTTGTGTTGAGTTTCATTTTCTCATACTCTAAGTGTAGGATATCAATAGATAAGCTACCAACTTATATGATGTGCTACATTGTTGAGAAAATTTATGAGAATTATTTGTTGTTGACCATGTATCTAAGTAGTAGTCATATAAATTCCTAAGTATACATTATGGGATCACCCTCCTAGGTTTAACAAAGCCCAAAGTGTAGGAGTAGAAGTCTCACAGCTTTTACTCATTCATTGGCCAATCCCTTTGGAGTACTAAGTATTAGAAATGGAAAAGTCCATAGGTATCTTTGAAGGTCAGTTTGGTTCTTAAAAAATAACCAACAAATTGTCGACTCTACTAGGGACTAACTAAGTCCAAATTCATTAGTTCAGATCTGGTATAGATAGAGTCAAGTAGTTTATTATATTAGTCTTTACTGTCTAAAGAGTAATCGGCTTAAGTTTTGTTATAGGAAGTCATGTCATTCCTAGTCTTAAGCATGGGGTCTTAGTTCATTCTGTCACCTTGTGTTAGGTTATGTTTAAAACTTTTTTCTGAGGTTACAAGTACAAAATCAATGTGCAATCACTTTCTATTTCCGAGTATTCTAGGTGGCAACTCTAAGGTCTCTAATACCAGTATAACAATAAATTCTCAAAAGGAACATAAGAAGAAGGATTCTGACATATTTGAAATTATGAAGAAGTCTATAAGTTATGCAAGCAAGCATGTTGAGTAGAAAGAAAAATATAAACCTTTAAAGAGAAGCAACCCGCCTATGTTAAGAAAAGCTCTAAATCAAGTAAGTTTGTTGATTCCCTTGCTGATGCATCTCATAATTTTAATATTGATGTAAGTATTTTTAGTGTCTTGGAAAAGGAAAATGAAGGTTTAGGTTCTAACATAGACCAAGCATGTTTTCATGTTGAGAAAGTGCTTGATAACGAGCTTAACATCTCAAGAGAGGAAGATAGATGGGGGTTTTTGGGTAAGAATAAGAAATTCTATGATCCTTTAACCCCTGGAATTTTATCTATTTTTAATGGAAATAATTTTAAGCCAAGAGGAGAACCTCCTAATGTAGAACTACACCTTTCTCTTGAGGAAGATCCTATTTATTAGCCTTACTATACTCCTACCTTGAGTGAGCCTAGAGATATCTTAGAAAATGAAGGGGACATAGATAAAGATATGCAAGCAATATAGGAGGAAGAGCTAAGGCTTAAAGAAGAAGAGAATAGACTGAGGGTGTTCAAGGAGAGGGAATATAGGATTAAAGCTAAGAAAATTGAGAGATGCTTGAAAATAAAGACTGGAGAAGATGAGAGAAGATGCTGCTAGGCATAAGACCTTTGAGGAAAATACTTTCAAATTTGTTGCTAAAATGACCAATGATATCCCTGAAATAATAGTCCCAATGGGAATCTCTGCTACTGATACTTATACCACATTTGTCTCAACTACCAAAGTCATAGATCCTCCTGCTACTACTAAGAAGAAATTATTTGTAGATCATGGGAAGAGGCCCATTGATCAACCTAAGAAAACTACCTTCAATACCAGTACCACTACCCATACTTTATCTATTGAAACCCCCACACACAATGCCAAAATTGGTCATATTCTGTCCACTGCACCTCCAGATCTTGATATTTTTAGAATACAGTTGGAGAATGAAAAATTGGAAGAAGATTTGAAGAAACATAAGATAGAAGCTTCTAATGCAGAGATGGCTAGGAAGATTTCTTTTCTTAAAATGTTCACACCTACTCCAGAGGCTTCAATCTCTACACATACTAATAGTGATTAACAAAAGAAGAAGTCGGGAGGACAAACTCCTAGTGGAGGTGGGGGAAATAATAAGAATAAGAGTTCTTATTTTGAAGATAATGAGGGAAACAAGAAAGGAGGTGGTAATAATTAAAGTGGAAAGGATAAGGACAATGGTCAATCTGAAAATAAAAGAAATGATGAGTAAAGAGATGTTCATTGGGATCAAAAATACTAGGAGACCATAACAAGCTGATAGATACCAATTGTTGTGTTTCACTAGAATACTTGTATAACCAAACCCATTTCTTAAAGATTTCAGACCCACTCTAGTGAGATTCTCTAATAATAATGCCTTGAGTGGTGAAGACCATTTAAAATAATTTTCTAATGGTATGGATGGTTTTGAGGTAGAGGCATAGGATTTCATGATGAAATTGTTTAGGAAATCTCTCATTGAAGATGCTTGGGTAAAAGCACAAAGTTGTGCCACACTTTCAGCCAACTTATCAACATAACTCAATTTAAGTATTTCTAACTAAAAATCAATTTTGGTCAAACATATGATCTAGTAAGATTCATTATAGCTAAGTTAGATACTTCCAAAACTTTTTCAACTAAAATTGTTGACTAAAAATATATGGAGCACCACTTTCAGTCTAATTTACCAAAAAAATAAAATTATTTGAAAAACTTGAAATTTCAATAACTCTTGCTAATGTAAATAGCATTTTTTTAAAAATATAAAAATACTCTTTTGTAGATCCATAAGTGTAGTTTTCAAAAATATATTTATTTTAATAGTTTAATTATTTTTTATATTTTATTTTTTGTTTTTACTAAAAGTACATTATCAACACAAAATATTAGGTTGATAACTATGCCATGGAAAAATACTAAAACTTATTGAAAAAATTTGAAAAAAAAATGATGCACTAGATAAAAGAATCTATTTTAAGATGGTATAATTTTTTTTCTATTTTAGATAAATATTTAATATGAAAGTTGGTGTTTGATGAAAGCAGTCATTTTTTTATTCACACACATTTTAATATTTATTTAAAAATATGTATTTATCAAAATTGGAAAAAAATGTATCCATGCACTAAAATTTCAAGTTATATACACACAAATTTTTTGAAAGAAAACTAATAAAATTTAATATAAAAAGTTTGACATCCCATGTAACTTCATTTTTCAGCATTTTATCAACAACTAAATTATAGTTTTAATTTTTTTTAAATTAGTTTTAAATAATTTAATTTTTTTTTTAAAATATAAACATAAAATATACTAAAAATACATTTTTTACTAGTTTACATCATTTCAAAATTCAAACAATATATGCCACTTTTTAGTGATTCATGTTTCAATCATCTTCTAGATAATGCTATATGTTTTAGATTTGAGGAATTCATAGATTTTTTTTATAAACATGGTATACAAGTTTCCTATTCTTCACCCTACCATCCTAAAGGAAATGGTTAGGTTAAGTCCAAAAATAAGAGACTTTTGAAAATCATCAAAAGGGTGATGGAGAAGAACAAAAAGGCTTGGGATTCAAAACTGAAGTTGGCACTCTGGGAAGATAGAGTGACTATGAAAAAGGCTACTAGCCATTCTCCATTTGGCTTGGTATATGGTCTGGATACCAGGTAACCACAACATAACCTATTGAAGATTTATAAGTTTTTTTAAGAATATGATGAGGATATATGTGAAGATATGCAACACAAAATCAATAATTTGATGCACAATTGGATGAAACTAGTAGAGAAGCTCATGCTAAAAATACAAAACTATAGTTGAAAGTAAAACACTTGTATGACAAGATAGATTCTCCTATAAAATTTGAGGTGAATAGTATGGCATTAACCTAAAATGCAAGGGCTAAAGATAAGGGTAAACATGGAAAGTTTGAAGAATTATGGTTAGGCCATTATCTAATAGCCAGTGCACATGTTGTATTTCCTCTAAAGCTTCACAAGTGAACTTTTTGAACTGCCAGTACATGGATAGTTCTTAAATCCATACTTCTCCTAAGTATGTTATGTTTCCATGTACACTGTAGGTTTTTGTACATTTTGTATAGGTTTTTTTTCTTTGGTTGTGTTTGGTTTGGTCTCGATACCTTGTCTAGGTTGTTCCCTAGTTTTTGGTTCACTGTGTTTTGACTGGTCTATTTCTACCATAGATTCTAGGATCTCATCATGCCTACGATAGACATGCATCCCTAGTCAAAGCCACTGATGGAACCCCTAAATTTTTTTGTGTTCCATCTCAAAAATCTTTCTTAAACTTGGGTTGAAATTATATTTGAGGCTTAAGGTTTTGTCTCTTGTCATTATTTAAGGTTTTTAGTTACTTAAATTCTTATTTGAAGAACCCTTTGAGTTTGTGTCTTCGCTAAGGTTTTAATACTTTGTTGACCCCTTGTTGTCAGTTCTTAGTCTTTTAAGTCACATCATGTGTCATCGAAACTAGTCAAGTCACTGGTCCTCTAGTCTTATTTTACCAGTTGTCATGAGTTGGGCCATCATTTTAATTTTTCCTATGTTGGGCTAGGTATTTCCCATTAAATTTATGTCATCTTTTCCTTGGGTGTTATCTTGTCATCCTAGTCGGGTCCCGCTTTTAAGATTAACAGTTTCGGTATGTGTAGATTTGAGGACCCCTAACTACCATTCGATTAATGTAAACAAATATTCACTATTCCCTGCGTTCCCATTTCATTTTATTGCTTACTATTTTATTCCCACGGGCTTAGGGGTGGAGGCCATGTGTCTTATACGATTGGAAGGCCTGATGTCTTTGATAAGGTGTGCAGTTGGTTGTCAAAGGAAATCAACGGTGGGAGATGAATGATGTAGCCACATCTAGACCATTCCCTATACATCCTTTTTTTTTCTTACCCACTTAAATAATCACACGAGCTAGCGAGTGGATGTCATGTGTTTGGTCTAAAGAGTGGGCCCAGTGGTTTCAAGTGGTCTGTTGTAGATTTTTCAAATGAATCAATGGTCGATAGTGGGTGACATGGATTAATCTTGACCACTCTGTACTATCTCGTATGGGTCTCACCTTTATTGCTAGAATCCAAATGAGGAAGCGAGAATTTTCCACATGGAGTGATCCAGAGGATGTGGAAGCATTGGAGCAAGGAAAATATTAATTAAATATTTCAACATGGGGCATGGAGAATAAAGTTTTTGTTACTAATGTAGATATATTGCATGTGTTTGAAGATCTTTTAATCTGGGTCATGGATGTTGTAAGAAGGATAAAGTTGCAGACAATTTTTTTGAATTAAAAAGTGTGTATCAAGAAACTGAGAGGTTTAATCTCAACCATTCCTTGTCTCCCCATTAATGAAATTTTCACATAGGTTATGATTCACAGGGGCAAGCAAAAGAAGACAAGTGGATCCTGGCTACAAGGCCAAAGAAATGGTGGAGCTTACATAACACTAACAACTCATTCCATGTGGCTTTATGTCATTTGGTAAGTATTGTGGCTATGTATAGTTAGATATTTCATGTTAAGATGACCAAATTTGAATCATCTATCAACTAACACTCCAAAGAGATCAATGACTAGCATTCAAAACTCAGTTTGAGGGAAAGTGATTCATTCTGCTTCAAGCAAGCGATCCTTAATAGCTAAAAGGAAATTGAGCTGCTGAAGTAAGGAGTTGCATAATTATTAATACCTATCTTGAAGGCATAATTTAGCATTGTGAAGTATACTCTACACAATCAAGGAGCTCGTGCTATGGTTTTTCAATATTTTTTGATGTCGAAACCAAGGATTTCAACCTATGAAGAGAAGCAATAAGTGAATTATTTCCCTCCCATCAAAATTATTGATAAGTTTTGGTTTCTAAATTTTTTGAGTGTTCTAGGGTTTTCTTGGTTTAGTATTTGTAAGGTTTGACATTCATAAAAGAGAATTTCTTATTTTTTCATAGAATAATTCATGTCAAAACCTTACAAAATTCATAAGCCTTATTCAAATAAACTAGAAACCCTACCTTGTAATACCTCTTGTGTTATCGCTCCTAAAGTAAAAGCATCTTTGTCTAAAGGGGAAGCTTCTACTCCTAAAAGACCTTTCAATAAATACCTCATTGACTAGTTACCACCCTCAACTAGTGATAAACCTAATGGCCATCTGCTTCTCAGTGGATCAAAAGTACTAGAGGGTTTGGTTGACAAAACTACTTTATTAATGATTCCAAATTTCCTTATACTGGATGGGAACTATTTGTAGCTTGTTCAGGAATAGAAACATGGGTATCCCAATAGGTAACCCTTGGAACTATGACCTAGGAAAGTTAAGTGTATATAATGTCTATATGAATGTTGATTTACTTAAGGTTGTAGCTACCAATTATGAACCAGTCACAAACAATATAAGAACATATGATGGGAAGGAAATGGTCAAGATCACCAAGGAGGAATTGGGTTTTGTCTTCTAACTCACTAGATGTAGTGATGAAATGCATAAGATAAATGAGAACACTCTTAAGTAGGAGTATGATAAAACTAAGATTACAGTTAGAGTCCACATCTTGCAAAGATATCTAGCATAAATTGTAGGTTGAAGGATTTTAATAGGTACACATGATAAAGAGCCTTTCCCCATTAGCTATTTTGTTCCTTCCAAATAATTGGTTATGATGTTTTCACGAGAATTCCAATGGAATAGATGTCTATGGCTGCCCATATTTATCACCCCCAATATTGCATAGTGTATGATTATGTGGGTTTTGTTTTAGAAAGAATGCATGAAGGGCTGACAAGGTTGAAGAAAGGTGAATTGGGAGTGAGATTTAACTAGTATTCACTATTGATGCATATGTTTCTATTCAAGGGTACAATTTTATTTGCATATAATATCACATTGGAAAGAAGAGAGGGTAACTTGGACTTTCCCATGCAATTTTGGACTACTCTTTTAGAAAAGGATGATAGGAAATATGATTATATGACATTTCAAAATTTTTTTCCTTCATAAATGAGGAGAGTCTTAATTATGAGTGTATCTAGAATTCTCATATCTCTACATGATTTCTTGAAACCCAAGGAGAGAAGGCCTGAGTTAAGAGTTGATTATAATTAGAGAGATGTTATCCCATACCTTGATTACACTATCTTAAGAGTATATGGTTGAACCACGGTAGCACCTCACTTGCTGCTAAGGTTTGTGCTAGAGAGAATTGGTATCCTTGAGGTTATATGGCAATTGGGAAGTGTATAAATTTGACACTTATTCAATCAAGGAAAAGGCACATTCTTTCCTTTGTACACTTTTTTTTCTAATTTTGTAAGGAGCAAGGGAGGTTAGAATAATATTCTTGATATAATCGAAACCTATCACATGTAGAGGTCAGTTGAGATGGTCAAATATGACCCTAAAGGTTTTATGGCTTGGTTGAAAGAAATAAACAAGAGCTCCAAATTTTTCAATATCTAGAGTTTGTGATAAGAAATGTGTTTTACCTTTTGGAGTAGGAAAAAAGAAGAGCATAGTGGATTTCCTTCAATAAGATGAAAAGAAAGATAAAGCAAGAACAACCTCACTTCAAGGTTCTCCTAGAGACTCAAAATGTAGTACAAAAGGTGAAGCATGTATCAAGGAGTTTTGACTCAATAGTGAGCCACCTTGAAACTAAAGAGGTAATAAGTAAATATAAATGGAAAGCTCCAATTGTAGAAGAAAAAAGTGGAGGAGAAATCCCTAATATGGGAGAAGAATCTACAGCTTAAGCCCCTGATGAACCAAGAATAAATTTCTCTGTAAGGAGGAAGGGTAAGGCAAAGGAAATTGATGTAGCTTTTGATCCTTGTCAACAAGAGTAATATAAACCTCCTTTGCCTATGCCACAAGTACTACCATCATCTCCTCCAAGACCAAAAAAACCTAAAATTGTGGACATTGATTCTCTACCACCAAGTGAATTACCACCAAGGGAGCCACCATTGAAATGGAAAAAGGTTGAAGTGACTGGTCTGGTGGACTATGATGATATTTTGGTTTTAGGGAAATGAATGCAAGAACGAGTGCCCACTGCACTAGTAGTAAGAGTGACACATAAATTGGGTATGAGATTGAGTAAATTTGATCTCACTCAACTCAATGGAAGAAATGATCTGTGAGTTGAGGCATGTACAATGTTCTTAGATGATGACTCATTTATAAAGTCTTAGGATTTTATGGAATCTTCATATAGAGCTAAAGGAGATGAATATGTAAAAAAACCTGGCTATAAAAAGAATCCTTCATCCATAATTGTTAAATGTCATCATCCATAAAAGGTTTTTAAATGAAATTAGAGCTAAATTCCAAAAGATGACTGCAAAAGAGGGTCAAGAATTGGTAAGGATTAGTGGTATTTTGTTTCTTCCAAAATGGGATTTAGCTTTTCCATATCTTTCAACACAGTAAAGAAATGTGATAGGCCTCTCTATGATACAAAAGAAGAAGTTTCACTTGCACTACATGGGTCTTCTTTTAGTGAGCAATGGGAAGCCTTGGCAATCTGGTCTCTATCCCCAAGCACAAGAAATCCTTACATTCCTGAGCATACACCTAACTACAGTGGAGGCTTAATAATAAAAATAGTATTAGAAACATCGGCTCTAGAGGCAGCAAATATGTCAGTTCATGTTGTACAATTCACCAGGTCCACTATAGAATCTGTAACTTCAAAACAGGATAAGCTCAGGATGGATTACAATGATTTGCTAGTTAAGTATGGAAGTCTTGAGAAACATAATATGTAGTTGCAAACAAAGGTATCATTATTGGAAAATAAGTTGCAAATTTTACAACCTGAGAAGCCTAAGCAGAATGATGTTGATTCCCCCACAACTTTACAAGAGGTTGTACCCCAAGACTTTACTGTTGAAGTAAGTTTTTCATGTACAATTGTGTCATACAACATGGGAAGTGTTCTTATTTCAATAGTGGAACTAAGTACATTAGAAGGTCCCCAAGCTAAAGAAGATATCAACAAGGAAGAGTTGCTTAAGAAGCCAAGTGAATATAAAGAGAAATGTGATAATCATGATGAGGACATTTGCAAGAGAAAAATGAAGATTTTCACTACAGTACTGGAACATTTGAATAGAAGATTGAATATCAAGTTGAATAGTATTCACTATAGTTATTCATCCATGCTGGCTAATATTAGGAATTTTGATAGTGACAGAGAAAGAGCTATTCCACTCATGGAAATGTGGATCCCTAGGAAGAAGGAATTGGTATTGATGTCAATTGGAGTTAAGTAGGATTCCAATCCACCTGAAAAGTGTAAACCTACTATTCTTCTTGTAGGTAAGATTGAAGGATGCATGGGAAATATTGAACCATTGGAGAAAAAAATAAAAGAGTTGGTAAAATCCTTCGATGAATCACATCATGGCCTTCTTCCATCCATTATAAGGGATGATGATAGCACAAAAAATCTACAAGAGTGGAAAAATTAAACAAATAAATTTATTTCAGATAAGGTTGTGTCAATTTGTTAGAAATTTGATATGGACACATTAGGATAAATATGGATATGTTAGTTCATGCTGAGACTGTCCTACTAGAATTTGATAAGGAGGCTAACCAGATTGTCACCAAGTATGCACCTTATAGAGAAAAGGGTTGATGAAGTCATGAATTTCAATTGGCCCACTAAAGATGAATTCCTAGCATGGAAAGGTAGATACTTGGAAGGAGTTGTGGACTGATATGAAATGGCAGGGTGTTGATTTGAAATTTTGAAGTCTGCAACCATGATGAATAACAGATAAGTTAGAGTTGCACTACATAGCCTAGATTTAGTATAGACTAGGCTTTTGATAAAGTATGGAAAACATAGTGCATCTTCTTCAAGTTGAATTGATGACAAGGCTGCAAACATGGACATATCTTTTGTCTTTTCTTTTCTATTTTTGTCATGCTTTCTTTCTTTCACTTTATGTGCACGGGCACAATTTTTGACGTAACTGTTTGAAGATTCCTTTTTGAAAATTGGACCAGATCTCCAATGAAAAATAAGGACCAGTTTCATTTCCCCACATTTTTCCCACCTCTTGGGAATGCAATGCAACTAAATGGGGGAATCTTTAGTTTAAGAAATCCAATAGGGTATAGACATGTGTACTTTATGGCCTAAGGCTTGTTTTGCTCCTTCATTTCTATAAGTAGGAATTTAGGGCTAGAAAGTAGGGGTTGATTGTTTTACATTCAACAATATGAATTGTAAAAGGAATATCAAGCATGTTTTAGAGTTTTTTCTTAATTATAGATTTTGTTATTATGTATGTAATTTTGATAAAAATATAGTAAATATAATATAGATTGATACCAATTTCAAGGCTATTGTCTGTCCTTCTACTCATTTTATGAGTTATGAATGAAACAAATCCAAAATTCATTCTGTTCATCTCTATTGTTTCTCAATGGATGTTTGATTTCATTCGTGCTTATTATTTCAATGAATTAATGTAAATGCTTGGATGAGATTGTTAACTCATAAGAATTAGGTGCTAGGATATTTGTAAGAAATAATGGTCATGGATATAATAGGGGAGTATTGTAAAGCAGTGTTTCTTGAGATTGTAGGCTGGTATTGTTAAGATTTTGTCTGGTTGCATAAGTTGACATTTACTTTGTGCTTCAAATAAGACACTGGTTCATGCAAAGTATTCATAATTCCATTTTTTGAGTTGATTCATCAAATAATCACTTTTATTTTCTAAATTTTCAAGTGAATACCACTATAGTTGTTTTTTGTTGAGTTTCATTTTCTCATACTCCAAGTGTAGGATATCAATCGATAAGATGGCAACTTATTTGATGTGCTATGTTGCTGAAAATTTTATTAGAATTATTTGTTGGTGACCATGTATTTGAGTATTAGTCATATAAATTACTAAGTATACATTGTGGGATCACCCTCTCAAGTTTAACAAAGCCCAAAGTGTAGGAGTAGAAGTCTCACAACTTTTACTCATTCATTCACCAATCCCTTTGGGGTACTAAGTATTGGAAATGACAAAGTCCATAGGTATCTCTTAAGATCAGTTTGGTTCTTAAAAAATAACCAACAAGGGGAACCATTCATGTGGTTTTAAAATGAAATAATCAATGATAAGGGTTTGAATATGAATTACTAAATGTTAGTTCACTTGCGCAAGCTTCCTATCAAACATTAATGGTAATATGTTCCATTTTCCAGCTAGAAAGAAGGTAGCTAGCTTTTTTTTCACACATTTAGAATTGCTCAAGAGTAGAGAAGAAATCAAAAAGCTAAGGAAGTACTATGGAAAGATCCATAAAGCAATTACAACAATATTTGTATTAGTTTGTCACTTGGGTAAGTTAATTGTTGTACCTCTTACTATCCAAAATGCTCATTTATGTTATTCTGAAAGGGTAGTAGGGAGTTTGGGAGGTAATTTTCTTACACTTTATTCAATTGAGTATCTTCAATAGGGGTGATGAGTATTGTGTAATGTCTTGGAATACTCTATTCTAAAAGTTGTGCCTTAAGTTTTCATACTAGGGTAGGTCTTCTCAATTGAGATAGTTGTTTACCCTTGTCTTACCACTTTCAAAGTTTGAGTGAGATAGAACCAAGTGAATCCAACATTAGACCTAAGAGAAAACCGAAGAAAAAAATGGTTAAAAGGCTTAAAATCCAGGGCATCTCATCTGCCATTATGCCCAGGCTACTGGCAGTATCTAACCCTACACCAAGTACCCCTGTGACATCTACTAAGTCAAAAAGTGAAAGGTTCATGGAAGGGGCCTCTAGAGAAGTAAAGGGGGGAGGGTCACGAATTGGAAAGAGACCTACAAGTTAGGTTGTTGTGACAACTAGACTAATTGACAATGCTAGTGAAATTAGAGAGTTGGCCTAGCCTCAAAGTGGATGGCAATTATTCTTGTATTCTTTTAATAGATAGAATTCTAAGAAGCCGAAATGTTATTTATGGGGGCTCAACCTTAGGAAGCTGGTGGTACCCAATGTGTTCATAGAAGTGGATGTGATGATGGAGTTTAATAGGAACTATATTCTTGTTGATAGAACAATCGGGAGTGAAAACAAAGATGTAATCCTGGAGGTGACAAGGGATAAGATTGTGGAGATATTTGGTTTGAATCCTAATTATACTATAAAATTTAAGTGAACAGATCTATATGGTGAATATGAGCATAACAATTTTTCATATAGAAATGGATTGCTTGTTTGGCATAGAAGGAGCAAGGAGATATTCCTCCCTAAGGATATTGAGCCTTTTGAATGTGAAGAGTTTGTGAATTATTTCAAGAACACCTATTATTGCGTAAATAAAGTGTTGGCTTGAAATTTTGAGGTGAGGATAACCCTTGACCTATTGGTGATGACAATGGAAATACGAGCTTGTAATCAGAACACTGGTTTTGATTATGATGCCTATGTTATTGATCAAATGCATCAAGATTTCAATAATCTGAAGAAAGGGGTATTCCCTTTGCATTTCCCATATTATTCTCTATTGATGCATATCATGTTGTATGAGGGTGATTATAGCTAGAAAAGAAAATTAAAACTAAGATTGAGGGACAATGAGAATAATGTTTTTCCTGTCCAGATTTGGACACATATAATTTGGGACCAAGACTGTCCCCATTCAAAATATTCCATGTTTGCTACTGTCTTAAGGTTTCATATCCCATCATTTTGGGTGTGGCACCTATTCAAATGATCTCTCCATTAATTAAAAATATCATGTGCCCAATCGATATGGAGGGACCAACTGTGAAGCATAATTGGGAAGATTGGTTTTTGCACTCAGAGTGTACCATGATTAGGGCTTATGGATCTAAGGTGGCATCGTATTGCTTTCCCCTATATGTTTCTGATAGATTGAGCTTTATGGAACTATTGTGGAAGGTTTATTTTATGGATTATGAATTGTTAATAAATCCTAAGAAAGGTACTGTGGTGAGTCTCCATTGTTCTTTTCTTACTTTAAAATCACTACCCCTAAAGGGTATGAGAAATTTGGAATAATGGTGAATAACCTCATATTTCCAATTAATGAGGTAAGGAGATTTGAGCTTGAAATTTTTGTGCAGGGAAAGAGAAGAGAAAAAAATTTATCAGGAATATATCATGAGTTCTTGTACGCATATGATGGATTGATAAACTTGACAAGTGATGACGATGTTAAATCTAGAAAGAAGGAATGGACAACCACAATGGACATTGAAGAGAACATCATAAGGAGGAATGATTTCTATGATATCCCCTATGATGTAATTGAGGATCCTTTTGAAAGAGCTTTTACAAAGCTAAGAGATTACCAAATTGTAATTTCAAGGTAAAGGTGAAAGAAGTTGCTGAGAGAGCACATGCTCTCCTAGAAAAACAACCTTAGGCTACATGGATATACCAGAGAAGCTTGAAAATGTCCAAGAAGTTAGGGGGGAACAAACGATAGAGCATGTGCTTGGTGAGGAGGAGGTTGATATAGAAATTTCCTCCCCCTAATATTGAAGAAAGTCTTGATTTAGAGGTTCCCTCAGATAGAATTGTTCAATGGCAATATGATGAAAAAAAGTGATGATGATCCCAAGATCAAGGATTGTGATGAGTTCCTTACAGATGATAAGTTTGTACAATCTGAGAAATTCAAGAAATTTATGGTTCAACATAGGAGCAAATAGATGAAAGAAAGGATTGAACAAGTAAGGGGTAGTGTTGAACCTTCTCAGTAGGAAGAGGTAAAGAAGGGAGAGGAAGAAAATATCAAGGATGATATTGCAACTATCACTCCCACTTAAGCTAGGAAAATTTTCAAAGATAGTGGATTCATGTTGTTTCCAGGATGCACTATCACCTCAGCCATTGCATATGATGTAGTAAGGAGAGATCCTCAGGATTCAATATTAGAGGAGTAGTTTAAAGACAAGGTGTTTGGAACTACATATAGTCTAAAGTTGTATACTCTTGCAATCTAGTCTATGGCACCCAATACTGGAAAGCATTAAGTCACTAGGCCTATTGAAGAGGTTATGAGGTCCTTGGTGGTGAAAGATATAACACCTATCCAAGTAGATAAGTTAACTTCTCATGCTGAAGTGATCAATGTGACTACAACTCAAATTTCTCAAAGGAAATATGATTCTTTGGTGAAAGAGTATAATAAGGCCTTGGATGAGATAAACAAGATGAGAGACATTATTCAAGCTATCCATTCAATGAGGACACTATCTTTGCCATATTCTTCTACTTCAGACTTGTCTAGACAAGATAGGGAGATGTTAGCTTTGAGAATCACTGATCTAAATATTCAATAAAAGGCAGAAAAGGAAAATGTCAGGAAGGCTAAATTTGAAATTGTTAAGGTGGAAAATTACATTTTTTAGGATGTATTGAAACATAGGGTGACCAAGTTAGTAAACAAAGTTAATGGTGTATGGGCTACCTATAATAGAATTTATGAAGCAAACATAAATTATTTGCAAGTCCAGGAACCCTTCAAGAATGAATGGAGCAAGTGGAGAACTAGGGTAGGTGCTCTAAGAGAAATGATTCCTAAAATGAAGGAGGATCTTGAGGCACTTACGAATATCCTTGAAATATTAAAAGTTTTGGACTTGGTAAATGAGATAACAACCTTTCATGGAAAGCTTGGTATGCAGCTCTAAAGTAAGCTAAAAATATTCAAAGAGACGAATCCAACATGATATTCCTCTAATATTGAATAAATAGAATGAGACATAGCCATTTGACACATGGAGGAGTGATGTAGGAGATATGCTCAAAATGACTAAGATGATAGTAACTATGACTGATTACATCCTACCGAATTTAAATATTGATATGTTGGTAGAGATTGAAACAAAAATGGATACTTTTGTTAGGAAGGCCCAAGTTTTAATTGATGCAAGATATATCCAACATAGTACAAAGGTGCATAGTTTATTGGATGTCAAGTGGCCTACTGAAGAAGAGTACACCACCTAGTTGGAAAAGTATACAGAGTGAGTTTATAAGGGGATGATAATTGATATGATGAATAACAGATAGGAGGGAAACAATGCATAGCCTAAAGTTATATAGATTAGGCTTTTGATAAAGTATTGTAAAAAATTTCTTCTATCCTCGACATGAAATTTGGTGGCATAGAGTGCTAATGTGGATAAATCATTTTTGCTTCTTTATTTTCTTTTCATGCCTTTGTAAATTTTGCTAACTGCGATTGCCCGAGGAGGACACTTTTTGAGTGCATGGAGAATATTTTGAAGATTTCGTAACAAACAAATGATGCATTTTAAAGGTGGGATTGGATCTTTGCAATGAATAGGGTTTTTTGTTGCCTCATGTTTATTCCCACCACCTGAAGGCTCAAATGTAACTGAAAGGGAATATTTATTACAATGGTCCAATAGTATTGTGACATGTGTGCTTTCTAGCCTAAAGCTTGTTTTCTCTTTCATTTCTATAAGAAAGAATTCAGCGCTAGAAGTATGGGGTTCGTTGAAATGCAATTGGAATAGTCAATTATAGAGGGAATATAGAGAATCTTATGTTCTAAGTCTATAGGTATGTATGTAATTTTGATAACAATATAGCAAATACAATGAAGAATGATGTTAATTTAATGGCCATTCTCTATCCTCTATAATTTTTCTATGAGTTATGAATGAATATAATCAAGTATTGTGTTGTTCATCTCCATTTATTTCTAGTGCACATGTAATTTCATTCTTGTTTATTAATTCAATAAATTAGTGTAAGTGCTTGAATGAGATTATTGACTCATATAAATTATGTGCTAGGATATATTGAAGAAGTAGTGGTCAAGAATATTATGAAGAGGTGTTGTAATGTAGTGTTTCTTCAGCTATATGTTTCTATTGTTGAATTGTTATTAGGTTGCATAAGTAAATATTTACTTTGTGTTTAGGATAAGGCACTGGTTTAAGTAAATTGCTCACAATTCAATTGTTTAAAAATATTTTAAATGATTTTCCATTGTAGTAACGTTGCGATGAATGCAACTATTCTCATACTCCAAGTGTAGGATGTTGTCTGAGAGAACTTCCAACTCTTTGGATACTCTATGTTGATGAGTAATTATATTAGAATTATATGTTGCTTACAATGTATTCAAATAGTAGTCACATGAAATCTTGAGTATACATTGTGGGATCACCCTCATGGGTTTCATAGAGCCCAAAGTCTAGGAGTAGATATTTTATTTCTTTTTCTCATTTTTTGGACAATCCCTTTAGAGTATTGAGTATTGGAAATGGAAAATTCCATATGAATTTCTAAAGATTAGTTTGGTTCTTTAAAAAAATAGCCAACACTAGGTATCTCTCTCAAGACATAAAATAACAAACAAACCACCAATGAGCCAAACTTGAAAATAAATTTCTTTGTTTTAGTCTGGTTCAGGCTATCCGTAAGTTGCTATCAGAGCAACTCACACAAGTCATAAACCCCTCCATTAACCACCATTTCATGTGCAATGTGACTTGTTGTAGCCAACACCAAATTTCCTTAGTTTGTAAAATGTATTTTCTGACCAATCATAACAACAGTGTACCTCATAGTTTGGTTTGTGATAGGCTTTTTTGTAAGTGCTCTTGCATCATATGTGGCACAAGTTAATTTCATGACTAGATCATTCTTCATGACTTTCACTACTATTATAAGTCTATTTTCACAAAGCCCAGTAATAGCCCTAATGACTTCCTTACTAATTACTCCACCAACGCTTTTCCATAAAAAAAATTTGTGCACTCTCCTAAGTTTCATCCTCAAAAATTTTACAAACATATCACCATAAAAGTATAGGAACCTGTAAAAACTGCCCCAACGAAGAGGAGAAATTTCTGCACACATTTTTTTTTCCTTAAACATCAAGCAAAAAGGATTTCATAGAAGGTTAGAATTTTATAAAGCATAATGGAGATCAGCTTAAGTTGTTTCATATCATGTTAGTTACATAATCCACTAGTACAACTTGCTGCATTAAACCATAGGAAGCTTTGAACTGGCTTGTACATACCTTCATGGATGAGTTCGAGTTATCTCTACTTCCCCACTTACTCTGCTCGTGATGGGGTGCAAACTGATCCCAACCAAGTGAATTCCAACCCTATCCACCCCTCCAAGCAGATTATGTGGCTCGTGGTGAGAGAGAGAGAGTTGTCATTCCAACCCTTAGGCTTACGTGTAGATATGGTGTCCTAGTGACCCTCTTCTCGAGGTGCACCTAACAATAATAAGCTTATAATTCCTTTAAATAGCTATAGGGATTACATAGGGGGTTATTCTACCTACTTCATCTTGTTTGGAATCTGCCTACCTACTGTCCATCTATTAGCTAAGAAAACTAAGGTAACCATTGTTGGCATAGTTGCTCCTAGAATAATAACCATCTCGAGCATAGTACTACTTCTAGACTCTTGTCCATCTCGAGCATAGTGCTGCCCCTAGACTACTGTCCATCTCAAGCTTAGTGTCACCCCTAGACCACCATCCATCTCGAGCATAGTACTGCTCCTAGACTATGGTCCATCTCAAGCATTGTACTGCCCCTAGTCTTTTATCCATCTTGAGCCTAGTACTTCTCCTAGACTACTGTCCATCTCGAGCAAGTACTAAAACTTAGCTCAGGCTTAGCATTGGACTGGAAGTAGGTTCCCAACCCAAACTTAGTAGATTTCATCCAAATTGCAGCCATGTTTAGAAAACTCACTCTTCGTCCTTTTGTGAAGAAGTTCTAATTCATTCCATCCTTTAGGAATGTTCCTAATGCATGGGCTCATAAGGGCTACACTCATCATAATGCCACCGATGAGTTTAGTAAGAATGCCCTATCAATCAACCGATCATAACATATATTAAGAGGTGGATGGATGGATGTCTTTTCAGCCTACCAAGCAGATGGTAATGAGAAAATTTTCCTAAGGCCAGAATCAAGCATATTAACCATTTATTCGTACAAACTAATTCCCCTAATGTTTGAAAGAAAAAAATCAGACCATTAAAGTTTAATGAAAAACACTATTCAAGAGAGGTTTACCGAGTTGTTTGTGGAGATATATGTGGAATATTTATACACATATATATTTATTCTCAAGGAGATTGCTAGCTTCTGATGGACCTAATTTAAGAAAAGTTTAGAAATAAATCATGTTACTATATAGCCTTAAAATGAATCATAGACAACTTCAAGTTGTTATCTAGATAGTGTACCTAACTGCTTGTTACTGGCTAATCTTTGAGTGCCAAAGATGGAATATATTGTCCATTCCAAATTTCACAGTTTCCTTTTGACTTTTTAACTTTACAAATTGGAAACTATAAGAGCTGATCACTACACATTTCCAGCTAATACTTGTTTATAACAAAACACATGTTTTTCCAGTTATGCCCCATTGTAATGTATATGCACATATTATGTTTATAGCCTCAATATGCAACAACAACCCAACCTTAGTTTGTATTAGCAAGTGACAACAACAGCCAAAATTTTTTCCCAACAATAAATATGTACTGCCAAATGTATGTGGCAACAAGATGTATGAACCGTTTGTAGGTAACAACAATTTTGACACAACAACATGATTATATAGCCAAGTATATGTGACAATAAGATGTATTAGCAACATGTTTGTAACATAAAGATTGCCTTAGTAATATGGATATACAGCCAAGTATGTGTGAAAATAAGATGTATTAGCAGCATGTTTGAGCAGCAAGACTTGTCATAGCAATAAGCATGCACAACAAAGTAGGTTTCGTCAGTATGCAGCAACAAGATTGTAAAGGCAGCGATGTAACTGGGTTATAATGGTAGTATGTATGCACTACAAGGTAACAAGATTCTAATAGGTGGTTGTATTGATGTAAGGGATGCCCAATATAGAGTCTTTGATGGGCTTGGAAATAAGATCACCAACTCTTTTACCATATTTTATGCTTTCTTACAAATCATATTTAAAGGAACACCTTTAACTCTTCTAAACAGCATAATATTTCTACACTTCACATTCAACAAGAGCCTATGCCTAGCATAATGTCTAGTAAACGATTGGAAAAGCAAGCCCATAGAGTGGCTGTGATTGAATGGCTCAAGGAAGTTGAATAAATAAATATATATAATAATATATATCTAGTTAGATAACAGAGTAAGAAAGTCCTCTGCAATTCTAAGTAAAATGCAAGCCTTGTGTGTGTGACAACAAATCTTTCCTCAAATTCTCAAAATGACAGAGTAACCATACAAAAAGGAAATTTACAAGGGTTTCAACTTTCAACAGAAAATAATAACTACAAATAAGAAAAGAAAGCTTGCACTTGAGAATAAGATGCCTTGAATCAGCAATACTCAAACCCTAGTCGCCACCAACACACACTTCTGCTGCGCGCGTCTTCCTTCTTCTTCTTTTTCCAATTTTCTCCTTGTAAAAATGAAATGTTGTCAGATGTTTTTAAAGATAGAATGGGTGTGTTTCTCCATGGCATGACATTCAAGCTTCATCCCGCCATTTTTCAACTGCAGGGGTCGCCAGGCTTAAAAAAAAAATGTTTTGATGTCCTTTTTTTTCTACTCTGCCTCATCTCCAGATACATTTCTTCCTCTCCTTGGTCGATGGTTGCTGATAACCTCCCTGCAACGCCATCTTTGTCACCTTCCTTTCTCGTGAAAGCATCTCCTCCTTTTTATGTGTCCTTCTCCTTCCTTTCCTTCTTGCTCGATAATAAAACTTATTTCATTTTTATTTTATTTTTTACATAGTTTGATGGGGATTATTTTAATCGCCCTATATTTTATTTCAAGTGTATGGAAATTACTATGACGTGCTTGCCACAAATTAATTTCATTTTATTAGTTTTAGCTATCCCAATATAGTTTATTTTTTTCTTATTTAACTTATTTATCTCTCTTTCCTTTTTTTTTCTTTTTTTTTTACTTTTATGTATTTATTTATTTAATTTTAATTTGCCTTTTCATCATAGAACTTTAATAAATTTACCACTTATGCATAGTCAAATAGTTGAAGTTTGTTTTTTTTAAGTGAACCTATTGGCTTTACTCAGCCAAAACAAATAACTATAGCAACAATATATATATATATATATATATATATATATATATATATATATATCAAAATCCTAGGTAGACTAAACCTCAGGGTGACAAAAACCATAGGCAAAGTCTAACTCTAGAATGACATACTGTTATCTTTCTCTCAACAAATGGAACCACATAATCCACCTCACTTTGCACCCTTGGTACCTGCATCCAACGACAATCCTCACACAAATACAATAGCCAATACATTAGTACACATTAATCCAAACATTCCATGCTTTAAATTTAACAACATAATAAGATTGACAATCACATTTAATAGCAGTAGCATCAAGGTTCACATTTAACTCACACACACACACACACACTGATACATATATCCACACATTGGCCTCTAAAGTTCCACCCCTAGTCCAAATTACATTGGGGCTAGGGGTCATGCAAAATAATTATCAAGGTATTGAGGGGTTATGACATACTCCCCCCCTTAGGATTAAGTCAGCTCAGCTTAATTAAAAAAGTATGGATAGTCTAGTTTCATTACATTTTCATCTTCCCAAGTAGCTCCTTGTTCCCCATATTGGTCCCATAGGACCTTAACTTGTTGGATAATTCTGTTGCGCAATTGCAGATTGCGCCTATCTATGATGGCAAGTGGTTCGAGGTGGATATCTCTGGGATCTTCCACATGCAGAGCCTGCCAGTCAATTACATGTGAGGGGTCAACAACATATTTCTTAAGCAAGGATACATGGAATCCATTGTGTATGCGAGAGAGAGCTGGCGGAAGAGCTAGCTAGTAAGCTACATGACTGATTTTCTCAAGTATCTCGAAAGGCCCTATGAATCATGGAGCTAGTTTAGCAGCCTTGCCAAACTTTATTGAGCTTTTGTGCGGTTTAACATGTAGGAACATCTTGTCTCCTACTAAAAATTCCCTTGGTGTTCGCTTGGTATCTACATAACTTTTTTGCCGATTTGAAGCCTCCTGCAATCTTTCTCTTATAACTTTCACCTGAGTGTCATATTCCTATAGAATTTTCGGCCCTATAGTTACTTGATTTTCTAAACTGTCCCAACCTATAGGCATTCTACACTTTCTACCATACAATGCTTCAAACAGTGCCATTTGGATGGAAGAATGGTATGAATTGTTATATGCAAATTATACTAGCAGTAGATACTCTTCCCACTTAGTGGGCTGATCCATGGCATACATTTTGAGCATGTCCTCCATAACTTGGTTAACTCTTTCAGTTTGGCCATTCGTTTCAGGGTGGTAAGCCATACTAAAATTGAGTTTTGTTCCTAATGTGGTCATAAGGGAGGTCCAAAACCTAGAAGTAAACAACTTATCCCTATCTGAAATGATTACCTCAGGCATCCCATGTAGCCTAATGATTTCCTTTATGAATATTTTAGCCAAAAGTGGGGCATCATCCTTCACATTGCCTGGTATGAAGTGTGCTACCTTGGTTAGTTTATCAACCACTACTAAAATATTATCATGTTGATGCCGAGTTTTAGGCAATCCTGTCACAAAATCCATGGAGATTACTGACCACTTATGTTGTGGTATATCATGAGGATATAGTGTTCCCGTAGGATGACAGTGCTCCACCTTAACTTGTTGACATTCAAGACATTTGGCGACATAGCTAGCTATTTCCTTTTTCATTCTTGGCCAAAAGTAATGAGTTTTTAGGTCTGCATACATCTTAGTCACCCCAGGATGTGCTTGATAAGGCACATTATGGCCTTTTGCAAGAATTTTCGTTCTCAAACCACCCTCTTCTGGCACATAAATTCGGTTCAAATAACAGAGAATTCCATCGTTTCGCACATGGTACTCAGATGGATTAATCCCTCGTTGTATTTCTACCCTAATTTTTTGACAAAAGGGATCTAGTTTCTGCACTTTCTTGATCTTTTCTGGTAGTTCAAACTTCAACTGTGAGATTGCAACTAGTTTAGCCCTTCGACTTAAGGTATCTGCAATACGATTTTCTTTTCCTTTAACATATGAGATATCTATCTCATAGTTGCTTAAGAATTCTAACCACCTTCTTTGATGTGCATTCAAATCTAGTTGGGTGAATAGATATTGGAGTCCTTTATGATCAGTGTTCAGCTTGAAAGGTCTTCCTACCAAATAGTGTTTCCATACTTTCAAGGCATGCACGATTGCCGCTAGCTCTAGGTCATGGGTGGGATAATTGAGCTCGTGATCCTTCAATTTCCTGGACTCGAAGGAAATAACTCGCCCATTTTGCATTAACACTCCACCTATCCCATCTAATTAAGCATCCGTCCAAACTACAAATTCTTTATCCAGATCAAGCACTTGCAAAATTGGTGCAGTAGTAAGAGCTTCCTTCAACTTCTAGAATGCAATGTCACATTTTTCTATCCATTCAAACTTCTTCCCTTTTCGTTGAAGGGAGGTTATGGGGTTAGCTATCTTGGAGAAGTTCTCTACAAACCATCAATAGTACCCTACCAAACCAATGAAGCTTCTTACTTTGGTCACATTTTTAGGAATAGGCCATTCTACAATTGCTTGCACCTTGGCTGGATCCACTGCAATTCCTTGGGCCAATATAATATGTCCCAGATAGTGTACCTTAGGCTGAAAGAAAGAACATTTGGAAAATTTCCCATATAATCTATGGTCTCTCAACCTTTGCAAAACTATTCTTAAATGCTCCTTATGCTCTTGCAAATTTTTAGAGTAGATTAAAATGTCATCCAGAAATACTAGCAAAAATTTGTCCAAGTAGTCATGGAAAACATGGTTCATGAGACTCATGAAAGCTGAGGGGGCATTGGTTAGGCCAAAAGGCACCACCAAAAATTCATAATGGTCATACCTAGTTCTGAAGGCTGTCTTTGGAATATCTTCTTCCCTGATTCTTAACTGGTGATACCTTGACCTTAAATCTATTTTGGAGAAAATAGAAGCTCCCTTCATTTGATCAAATAAGTCATCAATTCTAGGTAGGGGATATCTATTTCAAATGGTTACCTTGTTCAACATTCGGTAATCGATGCACAACCTCAGTGTTCCATCCTTCTTCTTAATGAATAGCACCGGAGCTCCCCAAGGAGACACACTAGGTCGTATCAAGCATTTGTGCTGTAGATCTTGCAACTGCATTTTAAGCTCTTGTAATTCAGCAGTGTTCATTCTATAGGGGGATTTTGAGATAGGCTCGGCCCTTGGAACTAGATCTATTGTGAAATCCATCCATCGCTTAGGAGGTAATCCTGGCAATTCTTCAGGAAAGACATCACAGTACTCTTGGAGAATTGGATGGTCTTCAATGCTAGGTGTGGGATCATCATTACCCTCTTCTACCTTTACTAGATAGATTTTACTCCCCTTTCTCACTGCCCTTTTTACTTACATGGCTGAGATCATTCTTACCACCATAGGTCTCCTAATCCCCTGAAGAACCACTGACCTCCCTTGGTCATCTAGACATTTGATCTTCTTGTTGTAGCAATCCAACTTGGCTTGGTGCTTTTGGAATCAATCCATCCCAAGGATTAAATCATAATACCCTAACAGAGTGACCCATAGATCCACCTCGGTCCTTATAATCCCTAGGTCAATTTTAGCTCCTCACAAGCTAGATTTGATCTTTTGTGTCTTACCCGACCCAAACTCAACCTCCATCTCCTCTCTACTAAGACTCTTATGATCAATTTTACATCTTTGAATAGCTTGGGAGGAAATAAAACTATCTATGGCTCCTAAATCTGCCAGAATATAAATGGGTTGGCTGAGAAGTGTACCTTGAAGTTCTATCAATGGAGCTTGCTGATCCGCTTGACGATTATCCATGGCTGCATAAATTCTGGCAGTGGGTTTGGTGGTTTTGTTTGGATTCTTGGGACACTCGCTCATATAATGATCACCTCCGCATGTCCAACATCCACTCACTGGTCATTTTCAGTCTTCCTTGCCTCTCTTGGAATCACCTTGTGCCTCATGCCTAATTTTTTTTTGCCTTTTGTCTCCTTTATCCTTTTGACCTTTTGACCCATGATTTTCCCTATAATTTCGCCCCTCTTATTCTGTTGAGAAGCCTTTCCTTTAGATTTAGCTTCTTGATTGCCCCTCTACTTATTATTGGAGTGGTTGGAGGTATATGGCTTTTGTTTGCGTTCCTGCTTGCTCTTATGCTTTTCTTCAGCAACCAAAGCTACCTCCACTGCCTGGTTTAAACTTTTAGGTCGAGTGAGCTTGGTTGCGTACAAAATATTCTTATTCAATCCCAAGATAAACTTGTTCACCTGATCCTCTTCTTCCTTCATATAAGGCACATGACGGAGTAAACTCATGAATTTGGACTTATACTCAGCTACCATCATTCCCCCTTGGCGCAGTGAATGGAATTCGGTCATCTTTTGGTCTCTATGATGAGCAGAAAGGTACTCCTTGTGAAACTGCTTGGTGAACTTGTCCCAGGTTAGTTGACTGATGTCATAATTTTTTATTTCCACCAAATGTTCCCACCAAAGCGAGGCTTCTCCTTCTAGGTGATAAATGGAAATCCTAGCCTTAATGTTGGAACTTAATTCTATCAACCCAAAATACTTGTTCATTCCAATGAGCCATGCTTCAGCAGTGTCCCCATCTCCAATCCCATCAAACTTAGGGGCTTGCACTTTCTTCAATTCTCAAATCAGTGGGTCCTTTCCCACTCCTCGTTGTGACTCTGATCGATAGTGACTGTAGGTGGGAATTCTGGAGCTGCTCTCATGTTCTTGACTTGTATTCCCATTGTGCTCCCTATCTAACTCTTCAGTTCCAATTCCAGTGTTATGATTAGTTCCTAGGCCAGTGTTCTGGTTAGTGCCTTGCTCCTTTTGCCTTGTTAGTTCCTTGATTTGCTGCTCCTGTGATGCTATTTTTGCACGAAGCGTATTTAATTCAGCTTGTAACTCTTTAGGTATGGTAGGAGGTGGAGACGATGCACCCCTACTTGCATGCAGCATTTCGGCAAGGCTAGGAATTGTTCCCCTCCTCAAATTTCTCTTCATTGAATTTGTTTGGTTTTGTGAAAGAAAGGAGAGTGTTATTTAAGTGTTTTTGTTATTTTGTATAAATCTTGTCTTAGAATCAAGGAGAAATTCATACTCATCCTAAGATTCACATCCTTAAATGTTCCATTCTCATTCATCATAACACCTTGATAAATAAGCATACATAAGTCTATATTTATATATCATTAGTAGTTGGAAACATTTACAAAAAGTGAGACAATGTTTATTTAGTACTAGTTCATCATCTTTTACATAGTTTCAGTTACAGAGTAGATGCCTCCTCTTCGGGTTCTTCCTCATCGAAAGTCCCCATAGTTATAGACATATTGGCATGAACATGGTTGTATTATGCATTTGCTTCCTTAGAGAGGATTGGAGCATTGCATCCACAACCAAAAGGGAAGTCCCTAATAGCGGATGGTTTGGTTTTTGGCTTTGGTTGAGGGCATCCCTTTGGCACTTCATGATTGGCCATTTGCTTTCCCTTATGGATTTTTAGTCACTTAATACTCTTTTCCAATGGCTCTGTGTCAGACATGATTTCAATTTCGATCTCAATTTTTTGGATGTGTGATATTAGTGGTCTTGGATCCTTCTGGGTTATTTTGTTGGGGATGTTTCCTCGAGGCCTTCTTCTTCCCCTTTCCCTGCTTCCCTCGACCCATGAATCTCATTACCAAAGAGTTGTATTAGTACAATGAAAGAGAGAGAGAGCACTTAGGTCCTAGTGTCAAGTTCTAGGCTCTGATACCAATGTAAAAACTGCCCCAACGAAGAGGAGAAATTTCTGCACAAATTATTTTTTTACTTCAACATCAAGAAAAAAGGATTTCATAGAACGTTAGAATTTTATAAAGCATAATGGAGATCAGCTTAAGTTGTTTCATATCATGTCAGTTACATAATCCACTAGTACAACTTGCTACATTAAACCATAGGAAGCTTTGAACTGGCTTGTACATACCTTCATGGATGAGTTCGAGTTATCTCTGCTTCCCCGCTTCCTCTGCTCATGATGGGGTGCAAACTAATCCCAACCAAGTGAGTTCAAACCCTATCCACCCCTCCAAGCAGATTATGTGGCTCGTGGTGAGAGAGAGAGAGTTGTCATTCCAACCCTTAGGCTTACATGCAGATATGGTGTCCTAGTGACCCTCTTCTCAAGGTGTACCTAACAATAATAAGCTTATAATTCCTTTTAATAGCTATAGGGATTACATAGGGGGTTATCCTACCTACTTAATCTTGTTGGGAATCTACCTTCCTGCTGTCCATCTATTAGCTAAGCAAACTAAGGTAACCATTGTTGGCATAGTTGCTCCTAGACTAATAACCATCTCGAGCATAGTACTGCTTCTAGACTCTTGTCCATGTCAAGCATAGTGCTGCCCCTAGACTACTATCCATCTCGAGCTTAGTGTCGCCCCTAGACCACTGTCCATCTTGAGCTTAGCACTACCCCTAGACTATGGTCCATCTCAAGCATTGTATTGCCCCTATTCTTTTATCCATCTTGAGCCTAGTGCTTCTCCTAGACTACTGTTCATCCCGAGCAAGTACTAAACCTTAGCTCAAGTTTAGCATTGGACTGGAAGTAGGTTCCCAAACCAAACTTAGTAGATTTCATCCAAATTGCAGCCATGTTTGGAAAACTAACTCTTCATCCTTTTGTGAAGTTCTAATTCATTCCATCCTTTAGGAATGTTCCTAATTCATGGGCTCATAAGGGCTACACTCATCATAATGCCACCGGTGAGTTTAGTAAGAATGCCCTATCAATCAACCGATCATAACATCTATTAAGAGGTGGATGGATGGATGTCTTTTTAGCCTACCAAGCAAACGGCAATGACTAGATTTTCCTAAGGCTAGAATCAAGCATATTAACCATTTATTGGCACAAAATAATTCCCCTAATGTTTGAAAGAAAAATATCAGACCATTAAAATTTAATGAAAAACACTATTCAAGAGAGGTTTATCTAGTTGTTTGTGAAGATATATGTGGAATATTTATATACATATATATTTATTCTCAAGGAGATTGCTAGCTTCTGATGGACCTAATTTAAGAAAATTTTAGAAATAAATCATGTTACTATATAGCCTTAAAATGAATCATAGACAACTTCAAGTTGTTATCTGGATAGTGTACCTAACTGCTTGTTACTAGCTAATCTTTGAGTGCCAAAAGATAGAATATATGTTCCATTCCAAATTTCACAGTTTCCTTTTGACTTCTTAACTACACAAATTGGAAACTATAAGAGCTGATCACTACACATTTCCAGCTAATACTTGTATATAACAAAACACATGTTTTTCTAGTTGAGCCCCATTGTAATGTATATACATATATTATGTTTATAGCCTTCATATGCAACAACAACCCAACCTTAGTTTGTATCAGCAAGTGACAACAACAGCCAAATTTTTTTCCCAACAATAAATATGTACTGCCAAATGTATGTGGCAACAAGATGTATCAACCGTTTGTAGGAAAAAACAATTTTGACACAACAATATGATTATACAGCCAAGTATAGGTGACAATAAGATGTATTAGCAGCATTTTTGTAACAGAAAGATTGCCTCAGTAATATGGATATACAGCCAAGTATGTGTGAAAATAAGATGTATTAGCAGCATGTTTGAGCAGCAAAACTTGTCACAACAATAAGCATGCACAACAAAGTAGGTTTCATCAGTATGCAACAACAAGATTGTAAAGGCAGCGATGTAACGGGATTATAATGGCAGTATGTATGCACTACAAGGTAACAAGATTCTAATAGGTGGCTATATTGATGTAGGGGCTGCCCAATATAGAGTCTTTGATGGGCTTGGAAACAAGTTCACCAACTCTTTTACCCTATTTTATGCTTTCTTACAAATCATATTTAAAGGAACACCTTTAACTCTTCTGAACAACATAATATTTCTACACTTCACATTCAACAAGAGCCTATGCCCAGCATAATATCTGGTAAGCGATTGGAAAAGCAAGCCCATAGAGTGGCTGTGATTGAATGGCTCAAGGAAGCTGAATAAATAAATATATATAATAATATATATCCAGTTAGATAACAGAGTAAGAATGTCCTCAACCATTCTAAGTAAAATGCAAGCCTTGTGTGTGTGACAACAAATCTTTCCTCAAATTCTCAAAATGACAGAGTAACCATACAAAAAGGAAATTTATAAGGGTTTCAACTTTCAACAGAAAATAATAACTACAAATAAGAAAAGAAAGCTTGCACCTGAGAATAAGATGCCTTGAATCAACAATACTCAAACCCTAGTCACCACCAACACACACTTCTGCTGTGCGCCTCTTCCTTCTTCTTTTTTTCAAATTTTCTCCTTACAAAAATGAAATGTTGTTAGATGTTTTTAAAGACAGAATGGGCGTGGTTCTCCATGGCATGACATTCAAGCTTCATCCTGCCATTTTTCAACTCCAGGGGTCGCCAGGGTTAAAAAGAAATGTTTTGATGTCCTTTTTTTTCTACTCTGCCTCATCTCCAGCTACGTTTGTTCCTCTCCTTAGTCAATGGTTGCTAATAACCTCCCTGCAACGCCATCTTTTCTGCCTTCCTTTCTCATGAAAGCATCTCCTCCTTTTTTTGCATCCTTCTCCTTCCTTTCCTTCTTGCTTGATAATAAACCTTATTTCATTTTTATTTTATTTTTTACATAGTTTGATAGGGATTGTTTTAATCGCCCTATATTTTATTTCAAGTGTATGGAAATTACAATGACCTGCTTGCCACAAATTAATTTTATTTTATTAGTTGTAGCTATCCCAATATAGTTTATTTTTTTCTTATTTAACTTATTTATCTCTCTTTCCTTTTTTTTTCTTTCTTTTTTTACTTTTATGTATTTATTTATTTATTTTTAATTTTCCTTTTCATCATAGAACTTTAACAAATTGACCACTTATGCATAGTCAAATAGTTGAAGTTTTTTTTTTTTAAGTGAACCTATTGGCTTTACTTAGCCAAAAAAAATAACTATAGCAATAATATATATATATCAAAATCCTAGGTAGACTAAACCTCAGGGTGACGAAAACCATAGGAAAAGTCTAACTCTAGAATGACATACCGTTATCTTTCTCTCAACCAACGGAACCACATAATCCACCTCACTTTGCACCCTTCGTACCAACATCCAATGACAATCCTCACGCAAATACAATAGCCAAAACATTAGTCCACATTAATCCAAACATTTCATGCTTTAAATTTAACAACATAGTAAGATTGACAATCACATTTAATAACAGTAGCATCAAGGTTCACATTTAACTCACACACACACACACACACACACACACACACACACACACACACACACACACACACACACACACAGATACATATATCTGCACATTGGCCTCTAAATTTCCACCCCTAGTCCAAATTACATCGGGGCTAGGGGTCATGTAAAATAATTATCAAGGTATTGAGGGGTTATGATAGAACCTATTCCATACATCTAGTTTCTTCTACACTAGGTTTTCATTTTTTTGATTCACAAAATAAGCATCTCTTAACAATTCCTTTTCACATTGAGTCATGAGTTCTTGATGGGAAAATTCTTCCAGTTTTCTGTCAATGTATATCTTTGTATCTTTAGTAGACAAAACACTACTTGGGGTATGTGAAAATTCACCCATGGGGTCCACTTCATAAACTTTCCATGAAAATATTTTCAACCTAGGTTGGGGTCTCCTTGAGGTCTCAACAACAGTTGGTGTGGCCATGTTTCCTTAATTCTTCTAAAATGTGTTTATAAGAAATGCTTCTCATTCAAACCAAATAAAGTATTGATAACTGTAAATAACTCTTTCAAGCATCAACAAAACTAGGGTTTGATGCCAAGTACACTAAATTGTCTTAAAATTGTTTTAACATGCTCCACTTTCTTCCAAGTAGTAAAAGTGATTTAATTCAACTTGATCTTGCACTTTATGTTTTAACTATTTTCCGTAATTTACAGTAATTACATTTCACCTTCAAAAAGTTGATAGACTTTGTGAAATACACTGTAAACCCTAAAAGGCTCTACAAATCCTAAAATTTGCATCTTTTCTGCCAATTTTTTTTTCAATAGCTTATGTGTTCCATTCTACAACACATATCTTTGTTTCACTACTTGAAGCCTCTTATATCGGGGGTTAGATAATTCTGTAACTACTCCCCCTAAAGCCACTACTAGGTTTATTTTTTAGAAGTATCTACACTAGTTGCAAGTACATATGTATTTGATTCATCCTTATTCTTAGATTTTTCTTTTTTCTTCCAAATCTTCTCCATTTCCTTTCTCACTTCTTTAGGATCCACTTTGTTCATAGGTTTGTTCTTTTGTTTTGGATTAGGTTTCTTCCCAATTTATCTTCTATATAATTTTGAGATATGCCCTAGTTTATTGCAAGTGTAGTACACAACATTTCTTTAACCAAATTGATTTAAATTTATCCTTGATCTACACTGGTTAGCTTTATGTACAAAAGTATAACATATATAGCAATAGCCTTGAATATATTGATCCATTCTACCAGTATTGAATCTATTCATCATTATATAACTTCTACACTCAATAGCTCTATGCCCAAACCTCTTGCAAGAAAAACATTGTCTACCAAAGAATCCAATATTTTGATTCATTCTACTCCTACATTTTGTTGCCCTATGTCCAAATTTATTGCATCAGAAACAAATATCATTAAAATATGGGTACCTTTGAGCATTAGGATGTCAAATAGGAATCCTTTTGGTATTACTCATTTGGTTCTTGAACTATTTTTAATTTCCTTGAGCTTCCTTTGATTTTCAGCTTTGCTAGGAATTAGATTTTCCCTTCAACTTTGTCATTCTTCAAGTACTAGACCACCTTTATCCTTAGCTTATTTCTGAAATGAGATCAACTCATCAAGCATTGTAGTACTTGTTTTGAATTTTTCTTCATGGGATATTGCTTTCTTCAAGTCAGATCTTAGAGTTAGCACTTATTGTTCAAGCTTTGTACATTCATCAATTTTATTCTAAATTTCATCTTTCTTTCATTGTTCAATTATTTTCTTTTCTTTTCTTCCACTTGCACCTTTAGTTATGTGATGTCTTCATCAGCTTTCTTCAACTGATCACTAACTTCTCTATTCCTTTCTTTGAATTTCTTGATTTTCTCTCTTATATTTCTAATGCATTCATTTTCTTCTTTCAAGTTTTATTTCAGATTTTCTTTCTCATCTTCACTTTTATCTAGGTCTTTAAGAGAAATATGGAGTTCTTCAGTTGTAAAGATCTCTTCCAGAGGAACATGATACATTTTTTAAACCATGTTTTTAAACTTCAAAAACTTCCTTAAGCTATTAAAATTTTCCAAAGGAACCATGCTCTAATACCAATTGTTGAACACCCAAAATATTGAGAGGGGGGATGAGTCAATATTTTATTGAGCTATTTAATTGCTAAAAATTCAATAATCCAAAACATATTTAACTACAACTATAAAAAAGAACATGAAAAGAACCATAACAACACATCACAAATGAACAACATGATTTTTATGTGGAAAACCCAAAATGGGAAAAACCATGGTGAGGATTAGCTCAGAATATGTTATAACTAGTTATAAGATATTACAGGGCACACTACTAGGACTGAATCTCCTTGACCTAATGAAACACACATTTTGTGTGTTGAGTTCAGATCCAATTAGGCTCCATAATACAAAATCCTACTTTGGTGTGTAGGTACACATCAAATGCATCAAATGCATACAATTTCACACATTAGTCACACATAATTCTTATTACTTTTTTGCTTGTTACTCAGTACACATACATACATCTATATGTCTCTCCCTCAACAAAAAAAGATGTTTCATATAAATAGATTATTACAGCTACATTCATCAATTATGTCAGCCTAATTAGATGTACACATACTTAATAAAAATGTAGCATGTCAGCTCAACCTAGAACACCTTTTCAATAAACCAAAATGTGCAAAGAAAAAACTAGGTTGTCCCAAACCTAATAAGGAAGTCTCTAAATGAACAATGAAGCACACACTACATATATGCATTGGCCAAAATAAATCTTATGCCAATTTGATCTAGAGGGATACTTGATGTCAAAAATTGAAGTGTCCCATATGCTCCAGTAATTGTCGCCAGATCAAAGTGCTTGAAATTATAAATCCAATGGAACTTGAATGGGCTTAAAAGGAGTCTGTACGCCCAAGTTATGGCCGCTCAAACTTTGGATCAAACTAGTACCTAAGGGTGTTAGAAAAGCAAAAAAAATAATCATCTTGAAAATCAACAAAAATGACATCAAATCGAAGAGCTTGATGACACGAACCCGATGATGTTCGTTTCATCAAAATATGACATCATATGCCCAACATATCACTAGACAAAGTTTGGTTGACCAAGTGGACCAAGGTGGTACGACTAATGACATCATCATGACATCAACACAATGTCGTAGCAGTCTGTATAGTACGGATTATGAAGTGGACCAATCTCAGGCTTACATGTGTCTATTCATACAATCGACCATACAAGTGACATGGAATTTCATACATCCACATGTCAGTCATGTGGCACCTCTTGTGGTAGACATGTGGCTTTTGTAGGTGATTGGACAAATGGTGTGGCAGTTGAGTCAGCAGCTAGGTGGACTTATCACAAGTCCACACATGGACCTCCCTTCAACGGATGTTTGGAAACTCTCCCAAATGGACACGTGGCATCCCATCATAGTGATCCTCCTCCCTTCGTCATTGGAATAGTTGCATAGTTTTCTAAAAATATGTTAGGGGGTTGGACCCCTTAACCTCTTCATCCAAAACCATCACCCATGGCCATCACGCCATGCATTCAACTTCATCCTACATATGCATGCATTCAGTTTTGTTATGATTAAATTTGAAATCGGTTGTTAGAATGGATGATTGGGGGAGTTGAACCTTCGACTTCCCCAGTCCCAAAATATAAGCCCACTGTTAGACCATTGAATGCTTATGTATATATAATGGGCTGATTTAGTTTTAAAGAAGAGTGGAAAATTGATAACCCCTTATTTTAAAAATTTCACCCATCTATTAAAAAAATTCAAATCCTATAATCAGGTTAAAATAAACCTCCTAAAGCTCGATAATAACATGTTAAAGGGATTTAACAAACTATTGAAGATTTGAGGATTATTTTAAGGGGGGATTATTGTTTTTTTATGTAAAGGAAAGGGAGATTATGGGATATTTTTACTTTGTAAAGGTTTTAGGAAATGTTTTGTAAATCATTTGGTTATCAATGAAATTGGGCCATTTTTTTGTATAAAAAGGGGTGAAAGTGGGAGAGGAGGCATTTAGAAATTTATTAGGTGATGATGCTAAGAGAGCTACATTGAAGAGTTGAAGCCATTCTTGTAAGTTGAAGGATCGTTATGTTGCCAAAGTGTTGGAAGGGAATGGTTATGTTTTGAAATTGTAATCTTGTTCTTGGAGGATAATAGGATTGTTCACTCTGTTGGAGAGGGACCCAGAGATGTAGTCCAATCCAAAAAACTCTATTATAAATTTTGTTTTGTCTTCTATCTCTTCTCTCTTTCATTCTGTTGTCACCTTGTTATGCTATGTTGTTTAAGTATTTATGTAATGCTAATTTCATTTGTAAATATTAAATCAATTGTTGTAATAGGTTAAGAATTCATTAGTATTTTTCGTAGATCCTAAAACATATCATGTTTGGTATCAAAGCTTTGTGTGACTAGTATTACAAAATTGGATGCTAGCATGATCCAATAACTAGGGAAGTGAAGGCAAATTAGAAGAATTCCATCCTGAGATTGACAAACGAAGGACTTTGCCAACAATGGATGAAATTGAAGCTAGGAAAAGTACTGAGCAAGAGCTTGATGATAAGTCTTTTCAACGAGCCTTTTTTGACATGAAGGCTATGGTGGAAGAGCTTTATGTGGAAAAGAAGAAGTATGAAAAGGGGGATTCTTCAAAGTGAGAAAAGAAGGAAGATTGAAAGGAAAAAGAAGAAAAAGCTCTAGAAGCTCCATATCCTCCATCTTCCCCTTCTTCTGCATGTTTCCCTTCTTCTTCTTCCTCTTCTACCACTATTAATCCTTTCAAGAGAAATTCTAAGCCTATTATTAAACTAGATGTAAAATTTAAATTGCTTAAGTACTATGGGGAGTTAAATGTAAAAAAGTTAGATGATTGGATCCAACAGGTAGAAGTGTATTGTAGGATTCAATTCCTTGAAGAAGATGCTTCTATGATCCAGTTAGCCACTCACTAGCAGGGAGGTACAACCCTCACCTGGTGGGAAGTAGGACTCAGGAGGAAATTGCTTGCCATGGTAAGGTTAATATGACTTGGATGGAATTTTTTGCTGCCCTTAAAAAATATTTTTACCCTTTGGGTTATATGCAACAATTAACAATGAATTTTCAAACCTTTAGGCAAGGTAAGGGTTAGTCTGTCCACGATTACACCCATGAGTTTAGAAAATGGGCTATTGCTTTAAATGTTCCATTGTATACTAAATATACATTACTTAAGTACATAGGTGGTTTTCATTCTTACTTGAGGCATACTATTCTAATGTTGAGTCCAAATAATCTGGAGGATGTGTCAGTCCAAGCCACTCATTTAGAGTCAAGGGGTAAGAACACTTTCAGTGATAACTTCTCAAAGAAACCATTTAAGTCAGAGGGGAAGTTTAAGGGTAAAGAAAAAGACAAAGATAGAGGCAATGGGAAAAATACAACTATAGTTAAGAAGGAGGATACTAAGCCCACATTCTCCCATTACAAGAAATACGGGCATGATGATTCAAATTCTTGGAAGCTGCATCCCGAATTAAGTCTAAAAAAGGAAATAAAGTGAAGCAAAAGATTGCTGCAATGATTCGACAAGATCTTCGATCCAACTCTGGAGAGGAAATTTAGATTGTTGCTACTAGGGTCCAAGGTAAAGGAAAAGGTATAATTCTATCTTCTGATGCAAATGTTTCTAATGCAAATGTAGGTACAAGTAAAGTGTCTACTCCTCCTAATGCTGATAAACAACAAAATGAATTGTTTCATATTCAAGTTGTAACTAAGCACACTAAGATTGACACACTGTTTGATATGGGTTATCAAGTCAACTTAATATCTGAAGAGGTGGTAAAGAAATTTAATCTAGCTACAACACCTCATCCAAATCCATATCTGCTTGGATGGGTTTGCAATGATTCTCAACTGCAGGTAACAAAACAATGTAAACTGAAATTTTCTATCACTGTAAACTTTGTTGATGAGGTAGAGGTAGATGTCGTTCCTTTGGATATTTGTGGGCTTGTGTTAGGGATTCCTTATCTGTATGACATAAAATAAATCTTTTATAGGTAGGAGAATAAGTAACATCTCTTTAAGAATGGGATAGAATACATTATACGTGCACACAAAGTTAAGGCTAATCTTGCACTAGTTAATGCTAGTCAGATGAGACTGGTGGTCAATTCTAGTAATAACTTTGTATTAATGCTTTTAAAACCAAAAGAGGATGGAAAAGATGAAGCATTTAAGGGGTGTGATCTAGAGCGTAAAGTTGAGATGGTAAAAATAGTTTATGTTTATAATCACTTATTTCAGGAGCCAAAGAGGTTGCCACCTAAGAAAGAGATACAACATGAAATCCAATTAATGCAGGATGTGGCTCTTCCAAACAAATGGCATGTATCATTTATCAATTTTTCATAATGAAGAAATCAAAATGAAAGTTTAGGAGTTGGTTGAAAAAGGAGTCATTTGTCCTAATACATCTCCTTATGGTTCTCCAATTATGTTGTTTCCAAAGAAGGATGATTCTTGAAGAATGTGCATCGACTATCGAGCTCTAAACAAGATAATGGTAAAGAATAGGTATCCTCTTGGGTATGTGCATGATCATCATGGAAAAAAAAGGCCCTTAAGTGGTGATGAAATTAAAACAAATCAGAGTTAGGCAACTTGATGTAAAAATATGAATAAGTTATCTATATTATTTCAAAAATATGTAAGAATAGAATCTGTAGCAAATTGAATGTATTTTCTAAACTACTAGGTTTATTTAAAAAAAAAATCGATTTGGTGAAAATTTGAAATTTCAATACAGTAGTACTTAAATTTCAGGGAAAAAATAAGAAGTAGGTGTTTCTTTGACCACCCTAACCACAATAAAATGATAATATTTTTTTATAAGATATTAGATATAAGTAGAGGACTCATGTATCAATGTGATGCATATTTTTTTGTAATTTTTTTCCAAGTAAATAATTAATTATGATTTTTTTATTACAAATTTTAAAAAACATAAAAAATTGTATGTCTGACCACCTTAACTTGGTCAAAACTTCATGAAATTCAATTTTCTTTTTTTTAATCCTATAGTATGCAAATCATAGAATGTGACACATATTTTGGATTCAAAAACTGTGATCCCATTTGAAAGCTGTAGATATTTTTCAATCAGCCTATCAATTAGGACTTTAGTCATAATTCAAATAGAAAGTGAATAATAATTATTTATTAAATTCAAAGTAAAGCATAATTTATAATGGTGGAAGGTTGAGAATATCCTTTAAAAACCCTTTTCATTTCATCATTTTTTGGTAAAAAAATTCGTTAGCCACATACCTTACACATACCCATCATATCACCACTTTTTGTCCCATCATGATCCCACACATAACCTCTTCCCCAAATTGATGATTTACTTGATCAGTTAAAACATGCAGTTTATTTCACTAAGTGAGACTTGCATAGTAGATATCATTAGATAAGAATTGCAGAAGATGACATTTGGAAAATAGGATTTAAGACAAAATAGGGATTGTTCGAATGGTTGGTCATGCCTTTCAGACTTTGCAATGCACCAGCTACATTTATGAGAGTCATGAATGATGTCTTTCATCCTTTTATTGATTATTTTGTCATAGTCTATCTAGATGATATTCTTGTATTTAGTCGAACTTGGAAAGATCATGTAAGTCATGTAAAGAAATTTTTTGATATATTGAGAAAAGAAAAACTCTTTGTAAAGATGTCTAAATGTGAATTCACTAAGACATCCTTAATGTACTTAGGCTATGTCATAGGTGGTGTTCAATTGAAAGTAGACCCTGTGAAGGTCAAAGCTATATAAAAATGGCCTAAGCCAAGTACATTCAAATTAGTTAGATGTTTCTTAGGTGCAGTTCAGTAATAGAGAAAGTTCATTGCAAACTTCTCCTATATTGCATCACCAATGCATGCATGACTAGTACAAAGAAAATTTTTTAGTGGGGAGGTCCATAGTAGAATGCCTTCAACACTTTGAAGGAAAATTTGAGCACAACACCAGTTCTCACTTTACCAGATGTACACCAATCATTTGAGATCAAGACAGATACAAGTGGATTTTCTATGGCAGCAGAGTTAATGCAAGGAGGTAAACCAATCTGCTATCACTCTAAGACCTTTATAGGTGTAGTAATTAACTATCCTACTTATGATAATGAACTTTATGCACTAGTTTAGAGTTTTAAAACATGGAAACACTACTTAATGGGGAAAAAACTATAATCCACACTGATCACTAGCCACTTTAGTATTTTCATTCACAATCAAAACTACAACGAAGTAGGCACTTCAGGTGGATGGGTTTTCTTCAATAGTTTCATTTGGTAATTAAGTACAAGAAAGGTACCCATAACAAAGTAGCAAATATTTTTTCTAGGCCTCCTATTATGAATGCTTTGATTATCCTTAAAGGTAGTTCCATGATACATGAAAGTTTTTAGGAACAGTATGCTAATGATGAAGACTTTAAGGAAATATATTTAGCTCTCATTGTAGAAAAACATGTAGAAGAGAAATATTACAATGTGCAAGATAAACTGTTGTATAACTTGGGAATGTTATGCATTCCAGAAGATGAACAAGTGTAGGTAATCAAAGAAGCACACAACTCATTGATTGTTGGAAATTTTGGGGTAAGAAAAACAATTACTCATCTACAAAAGTATTTTTATTGGCCTCATCTACAATACATTGTAACTAAGTATATTAGAGGTTGTGTCATGTTTGCAACACGTAAACCTAGTAATAGGAAATTGGGGTTGTACACACCTCTACCTGTACCATCCTTTCCATGGGAAAGTGTTTCAATGGATTTGTTTGGGGGGTTACCTATGTCTAGGAAGGGACATGATTACTTGTTTGTAGTAGTTGATTGGTTCAGAAAAATGTGTATCTTAATGCCTTGTAAAAAGTAGGTCACTGTTGAACTGACAACTCAGATGTACTTCCAATTTGTATGGGTTCATTTTGGGTTACCTACTTCTATTTTATCGGATTGAGATTCTCTATTCCTAGGGGAATTTTGGTTAGCTTTGTGGGGACTCATGGACACCAAACTGAAGAAGAGTACAACCTTCCATCTGTAGACCGATGGACAGATAGAGGTAGTAAATAGGATAGTTGTGCATCTACTCAGAGGTTACTGCAACAAACATCCCAAGTTGTGGTATGAGAGTCTTCATTATGTGCAGCATGCTTACAACCATGTGGCACACTCTTTTACAAAGATGTCTCCTTTTGATACTTGATTCGATTATGTGCGCAAAACATTGATGGCTTTTTCTTTTGGGAAAGATGATGTTGAAGATGGATGCAATGATTTAGAGAAGGATTTGAAGTTCATCAAGAATTTCTAAGAAATTTATCAGGAAGTGGAAGCACAGTTGGAGAAGATTCAAGCCAAATACAAGGCTTGAAATGATAAGCATCACAGTGATCACCATTTCTAGGTTGGAGACAAAGTTTGGTTACATATCAACAAGGAAAGAACGTAAGGAGAAGGAAGGAATCTCAAGCCTATTCTATATGATCCCTTTGAGATCTTAGAAAATATTGGAACCAAAGCCTTTCACCTTAATCTTCCTCCATACATGTACATCTATTCAATTGTCAATGTTGAGAATCTAAAGTTCTATGAGCCTCCAATGACACTGGATGAAGACACATATATTCAAGTTCCATTAGTTGATATTTCACCAGAGTACATGTCAGAGTTTCTAGAGGATGTCATCTTAGACAGGAAAGTTAGGACTTCACAAAGAGGAGCTATTGAATACCTCAGAGTGGGACTGAAGGGGATGAATCCAAGCAAGGAAAAATGGATGGAGATTGGTAAAGTGAGGGAACTTTACCCTCACTTTCTTTCTGAGTAATCAAGCTTTTAGAGGTCCAAAAGCTCTCTAGTGGGAAGGACTGATCCGGAGGGATACTCGACGTCAAAAATTGAAGTGTCCCATATGCTCCATTAATCATTGTGAGACCGAAGTGCCCAAAATTATAATTCCAATGCAACTTAAATGGGCTCAAAAGGAGTCTATACACCCAAGTTATTGTTGGTAAAATTTTTGGTCAAACTAGTACCTTAGGGCATCAGAAAAGCAAAAAAAATGAACATCTCAAAAATTGATGGAAATGACATCAAATCAAAGAGCTCAACAACACGAACCCAACGACATTTGTTTTATCAAAATTCAACATTGTACGCCCAAGATATTGCTAGTCAAAGCTGGGTTGACCAAGTGGGCCAAGGTGATACGGCTAATGATGTCATCATGACATCAACGTGATGATGTAACATTCCGTATGGTACAAACCATGAAGTGGACCAATATTAGGCTGACACATGTCTATCTGTACGGTCAACCATATAAGTGACATGGAATTCTATACATCCACGTGGCAATGACCTGGCACCTTCTATAGTGGACACATGGCTTTTGTAGGTGACTGGATGGATGGTGTGGTAGTTGAGTCAGTAGCCAAGTGGAATTATCACAAGACAACACGTGGACCTCTCTTTGGCAGACTCATGGCAACTCTCCCTGGTGGACATGTGGCACCCCATCATAGCAATCCTCCTCCCTTTGTCATTGGAATAGTTGCAGAGTTTTCTAAAATTATGTTAGGGGGTTTGACCCCGTAACCTCTTCATCTAAAACAATCGCACATGGCCATCACACCATGCATTTGAATTCATTCTACATATGTGTGCGATTGGTTGTGTTATGATTAAATTTGAAATCGGTTGTTAGAATGGATGACCGGGGCTCGGTCGAACCTTCGACCTCCCCAATCCCAAAATATAAGCCCACTATTAGACCATTGAATGCTTACATATATATAGTGGGCTGATCTAGTTTTAAATAATAGAGGAAAATTTATAACCTCTTATTTTAAAACTTTCACCCATCTATTAAAAAAAATCAAATCCTCTAATTTGTTAAATAGGTTAAAATAAATGTCCTAAAGCCCGAGAGTAACATGTTAAAGGGCTTTAACAAACTATTGAATATTTGAGGATTATTTTAACGGGGGATTATTGTTTTTATATGTAAAGGAAAGGGAGATTATGAGATATTTTTACTTTGTAAAAGGGTTAGGAAATATTTTGTAAATCGTTTGGTTATCAACCAAATTGGGCCATTTTTAGTATAAAAAGGGGTGAAATTGGGAGAGGAGGCATTCAAAAATCAATCAGCTGATAATGCTGAGAGTGCTATATTGAAGACTTGAATCCATTCTTGTAATTCAAAGGATCGTTATGTCGTTGAAGTGCTAGCAGGGAATGGTTTTGTTTTGCAATTGTTTTGGTTTATGGGATATTTTTACTCTGTAACTGGGTTAGGAAATATTTTGTAAATCATTTGGTTATCAACCAAATTGGGCCATTTTTTTGTATAAAAAGAGGTGAAATTGGGAGAGGAGGCATTCAAAAATCAATCAAGTGATGATGCCGAGAGTGCTACATTGAAGACTTGAAGCCATTATTGTAAGTCGGAGGATCGTTATTCCTCTGAAATGCTAGAAGGGAATGGTTTTTTTTTTTGTAATTGTAATCTTATTCTTGGAGCATAATAGGATCAGTCGCTCTATTGGAGAGGGACCCGGAGATGTCTAATCAGACAAACTCCGTTATCAATTGTGTTTTGTATTCTATCCCTTCTCTATTTCATTATTTTATCACCTTGCTATGCTATCTTGTTTAAGTATTTCTATTATGTTAATTTCTTTTGTAAATATTTAATCAATCATTTTAATAATTTAAGCATTCATTAGCAATTGTTATAAATCCTAAAACAAATCACAATTGCACAAACACTGAGAAAAATACTGTGAGTCAAACTATTTCATCTATAACTTTTGTTCCTTTTAACAAAAACCACTGAAAAATTATGCACAAATGCACCAAATAGTCATGATCATCATATTAAAATATTATGAGGAAATATTATACTAAGAGAATTTCTAGACCAAATTACCAGTTCAAAATAATAGAGATAGTTTTTCTAGATTGAAAAAACTATTACCAACCAATGCTGGTATCAATGACAACACATCAGAGGCTTCTTATTCATTCTCCGAACAATTATAAATCTATTTTTTTTATTACATCTTCCCATAAATAAGATTTAACTTATCCCGCCAAAAAATATATCCCTATATACGTTGATGAAAGTGTTCCATTACTATAACTCGATATATTAATAATTTTTCATTTTAAAATTTAACTGGTATTAAATAAGTAAATATTTTATTTATCCACATGTTCAGTTTGGCCCACTCCTATGCTAAAAATATCAACTACTTGAATCTTAATTATCTCTCTTTATACCATATTCAAGGACCCATATAGAATTGTATCCTGTGAAAAGCTGGTAGGAAATAGTTTGGAGGCTGGGTGCCACTTCTATCCCTTTCCACTAAGCTGTCATTCTCAACTTTGATATATGGAAACTAAAAGGATCTGCCATAACAATAAAGAGAAATCATGATAATGGATCCAATTGAGTAAGGACTCTATGCCATTGGAAAAATGACAAGGAACCTTGTTCATGACCACTAAATATCTTGAGGTAGATATGCAATAAAAAATTCAATTCAACCACTTTTCTTCAAAATCCATTTTTCCATACTTTTCATCATTAAAACTACCACCAAATATTATCGTATGCTTTTCTCAAATCTAGCTTCAGCATCATGCCTTTTCTCTTTTATTTTTAAAATGTGTGGATGACTTAACATCTGCTATTATTATACCATTAATCATATTTATTTTTGGAACAAAACCACTTTGTTGGTATGAGATGATACAGAGTAGTAGTGTTTTAAGATGATTTTCCATCACTTTTGCAATTATCTTATATATTATATAGCATAGGGGTATTGGCCTATAGTCAAAAAATGAGTTGAAATTTTCCTTTTTTGGTATAAGAATAATATTTGTGTTATTTAGATCCCTAAGAATCTTAGTCTTCATCCTTTATTCCTCCACCATTTCATATATTTCCTACCCTAATAAATACCAACATGTTTTCTAGAAAAGAGCATTAAACACATCAGACCGTGTGCCTTATCTAGGTGAATTTGAAAGGCTTCTTTCACTTCTTCCCTTGGTAAAATGATAGAGAATTTAATTGTCTTCATGGGAGATTACTTTTGAATGAACAAGACAATTAAGAGGCGGATGAATAAGTTGTATCTAATCAGAACATCAAAACCATCAATAGTAATAAGATCCACATGCATTCAAAACCCTTATTTTGTCAATATGATTAATCATGAAATTGATACAATACAAACTAAAATAGCAAAAAAATACACAAGAGAACACTATATTTATGTGGAAAACCCAATGAGGGAAAAAAATTGTGAGGATTAGCTCACAATATAAGTAATTGCAAAACTGGTACAAAAAGGGCTCACTTCCAGAATAGGACACTATCCAAAAGGGCTCACAATAAGGGCTCACTACCACAAAAAGAAAAAGAAGATATAAGAGAAATATTACAAAGAGAACACTTTCTCAAATCAACAAGGAATCAACTACAATGCTCCAACACTTTGGTAGTGGGTATGTGTAGGATCATGATGGGCCAAAAAGTGGTGATATGATTGGTATGTGTACGATATGTGGCTGACGACAATTTTTTTACCCAAAATCAATGAAACAAAAAGAGTTTTTAAAGGAGATTCTCAGCTTTCCACCAAAATAAATTATTCTTTACTTTGAATTTAATAAATAATTATTATTCATTTTCTATTTGAATTACAACTAAATTACTGATTGATAGGATGATTGAAAAACATCTATAGCTTTCAAACGATATCACATATTTTAAATCTAAAACATGTGTCACATTCTATGCTTCGCATACTATAGGATTTTTAAAAAATTGAATTTCATGAACTTTTGACCAAGTTAAGGTGGTTAGACATATGAGTTTTTATATTTTTTAAAACTTGTAATAAAAAATTCATAATTAATTATTTACTTGGAAAAAAATTACAAAAAATATGCATCACATCAGGACATGAGTCCTTTACTTATATCTAAAATCTTATTAAAAATATATTATCATTTTATTGTGGTTAGGTGGTCATACAGACACCTACTTCTTATTTTTTCCCTGAAATTTAAGTACTACTACATTGAAACTTCAAATTTTCACCAAATAGATTTTTTTTTCAATAAACCTAGTAGTTTAGAAACTACATTCAATTTACTACAGATTCTCTTATTACATATTTTTGAAATAATATAGATAAATTATTCAAATTTTTATATCAAGTTGCCTAACTCTAATTTTTTCTAAATTTCATCACCACTTAAGGGCCTATTTTTTCCATAATGATCCTACACATACCCTAGTCTTGTTTGAAATAGTTTGGACACCTTTGACTCACTCCATTCATGAATCCAATACTTTTGATTTCACACTTCTCTGCTCAAATTCACATCATACACATCACTTTTATTGACCTTACGTCTAGCTTTCTTCTTCATTCAACCTCTCTCAACTCACAAAAACTCCACTCTTATTTACATAAACCTCAAACTTAAACATCTTCTCTAAGGTTAGCATTCGATTTGTTTTTGTGTCACCAAAAAATGTATAGATGGACATTTTTATGCTCACTTGAGTATCTCATGGACTTTGGCTTGATTTCCCCTAAATTTAATGTTGTAATGTGGTCAACACATTCACATTAGATCTTGGACCCTCGAAAATCATTAAGAATTCTAGGATGTCTTGTAAAAGTGTTGTGAAGTGTTGTAACCCACTTTCACACTTTTCTAGGACCCTCTCATTATAATTCACTTAAATAACCCCCTTTTGTTGCTCACCAAGTCTTATTTCAAAGTGTTGTAAAGAGTTGTAAAAAACTCTCATGCTTTTCTAGGATTGTCATCACTATTTTGACCCTTTCTTATGTTTAAATGACCTCTTAATACACTTTTTGGCTATACTTAACTTTATTTTTGAGAATATTCCCATTAAAACTTATTAAATACACTTTAATCCCCAACACCCAATAAAATTTCCTTCGTGCAACCAAGTCACCATGTGGGGTGAGTTAGTCCCATTGGGCACAAAAATAAAAATAATTTTAATTTTCTAGTGAGAATTTATTCTATTGAGCTTAAGGTCAGCCTATGATGTGTTATTTTTGGGAAATATTGGAAAATCAAGTATAAATAAAGGCTTTTCCCTTCCTTTTTCTTCTCCTAATCTCCTACAATCTTCTATTTTCCATTTAATTATTCAAGCAATTCATTAATCATTCTCAAGCACTCTCAGCATCATCAAGCATCCATTAGAGCATCTTATTGCATATCTTCATATTTCAACATCAAGATTTTGGTGAGTTTGTGACATTGCATGTTATTTATTCATCATTCTCTCTTTTTTTTTCATTTTATTTCATTTTATAGGGTTTGATTACCAAACCGAGGTTTGAAAAAGAAAAACCCCTATTATCTAACTCTTACCCCTTTTTCCCCTCTTTGCATGTTTGTTTGCAAGTCTTGTATGTAGATTTGTCAAAGAGGAACGTGTTAAAAAGTGGTCAATAATCCATCAAAGTCATTCAAGTCAACAAAGCCCTAATTGGAGCTTGGATATCTCTCCTAGCCCGTCTTCTGTAGAATTTGAACTAGACAACTGTTAGGAATGGAAGTGTAGACCAAAATCTACAAATTCATGTCCCAAATTTCCTAGCATTCCCAAGTGGAATAAGTTTCCATTTGTGGCAAATTAGTCCCACTACTAGGCCTGAAAAGTGGTTTCTACATTTTTAGATACTCATTTTGTAGATTCCTTTTCTGGAAGAATCTCCCTCAAACTTGACTAAGTCACCCATATTGGAACAAGTTTCCTTGTTTTCTTCAACATCAAAATCTATAGGATTCTAGAGACTCTCTACATCAAACTTATGATTCTAGGTGCACCTTTCCAATCTTGTTTATTTTAGTAATTGTTTACTTACACTCTTAGTTCATTTTGCATACATCAATTTGTTTTCAAACAACTTGCATATGTTAGGTTTTCCATTAATAATCATCTTTCTTTTTTATTTTATTGTTGTTAACATGGGTTTTGGTGCCCTCATGTTCACTTTCACTTCTAGGGTCTTTCACCTCAAAGGAAAGCAACAGGGTAAAAATTGGCTATGTTCACACTCAAGATTAATGTAAAATGAATGAAATAGGCTTGGATGAGATTATCTAAATGCAAAGGACTGATAAAATATATTGATTTGGTATGAAAAACTACAAAATGCAATTTTTTTGAAAACACACTGTGATATACATAAGGAACTAAAAACATAAACAAACAATAACAAAACTTAATGAAACTGAATGAGGTGCACCCAAAGGCTAAAATATAATGTGGAGAGGTTTTACAGTGATCTAGAGTTTACTATTGAATCCCACTGGGACTCATTCACCACAGATGATGAATTAGTCATGTTTTTGGTGGAAACTGCCAGAACAGGTTTTGGGATACCGGGAACAAAAAACTTGAAAAATAAATTTTTCCAGCCTAGCAGTGGGACTCATTCACCACAAATGGAAAATTACGCCACCTGTAATGGTCAACTTTGTGGTTCCTAATCTGCACTTTTCTACCTAACAAGTTGCTAGATCTGAATCTAGAAAATCTGATGGCAAAGTGTTCTCCAAGCTTCAAATAGGGTTTTTTTTACTTTGAATGATATTTGGCAATTTTATGACACTTTTAAGACTTACCTCTTTGAAAAATCTGCATACAAGACCTACAAAACACACATGCAAAGAGGGGGAAAAGTGTTAAGGGTTAGAGTATAGGGGTTTTCCTTGGTCAAACCTCGGTTTGGTAATCAAACCCTTAAAATTGAAATAAAATAAAGAGATAATGATTACTAAATAACATGAAATTTCATAAACTCACCAAACCTTTGATGATGAAGTTTGAATATATGCTCCTCCAAGATGCTTGAATGCTTGATTGAATGATTAATGATGCTAGAATGCTTGAATACTATGATGGATTGAATGCATGAGTGAATACTTGAATGAATGCGGCTTAAAATGAATAGAAAGTTATATATTTATACACAATTATGCCCTAATTTCCCAAAAAATATAGCACAAGCCAACCTTAGGTCTTAAGAAATAAAAAACTACCAATAATTTGAATTTATTTTGATTTTTGTGCCAAGAGGGACTCATTCACCCCTAATGGCGAATGGGTCCCAATAAAGGAATGTGAATGGGTGACGGGAATTAGGTTTTCTTAAATGATGTTTGTCAGGTTTATATTTAGAAATGCACTTAATCAAGGCCTATAAGTGCATAAAGGGGCCAAATAAAGCATAAGAAAGGTGTATTTATTTATTACAAGCCTAGAAAAGCATGAAAATTTGTTACAAGAGTTCACAATACTTCAAAATAAGACTTGGTATGTGATAAAATGGGGGCATGTGAGTGAATTATAATAAGAAGACTCTAGAAAAGTGTGAGATTGTGTTACAATACTTCACAACACTTTTACAAGACATCATAAATTTTTAATGATTCATAAAGATTCAAGACCTAATGTGAATGTTTGGGCCACATTGCAACATTAAATCAAGTTAAAATTAAGCAAATTAAGTGCAAGGAGGGAGTGATGTAGAGTGGTAGGGATAGCAAACACCCAACTATGATGGCAAAGACACTCAACTTAAATGCTTCTATCAAATACTCTTACATGGAGCCTTAAACTCCATTACTCCTTTAGAGATCAGCCCTCTCACACCTAGGGTTCACAATTCATACCTCTTACAGACCTTCAAAACATTGAATCATGTATTTTTGGATTAGAATAAGGTATGACAACTTCCTAGCACTTAAGTTTCAACAAACTTCCACAAATTATGGTGAATTAGGCACTTTTCTCCCTTAATGCTAATAGCCTTACCCGATAGGATAGTCAATATAAAATACACATCGAGGACTTTCAAGAAACCAAACCTATAGATTTAAACATCCAAAATGGAACTCTACCAAGTCTCAATACCATTTCCCATGACTATGAAGGCACAAACTACAATAAGCCATTCTACCGCTACTCCAAGAGACCTAATTCACAGACCTACACTTGGGTCTTGACTATCTAGGCTCTCCCCTTCACCCCAAAGCCAAGAATAAAACTCCTACAGGTTTTCCACATATTTTACCATCATTCCTAAGTGCGTCTTACCTACATTCTTTAGAATAAATAAAAAACTCACTTTTTTTGCTTGTCAATTAGGCTTGCCACATAGAGATGTCAAGCCAAAAACATTGTACCACTTCATCCAATGAGCCTGCCATTCTCCAATACCTTGAGGAAATATTATTACAGCCTCAAATCTTCCATCCCATAAGGATTTTTCCATTTTACAACATGGGAATGGAAGAAATCCATATTTTTCTCTCAAAACCCTAATTTTAAAGGTTTTCAGACCACCCGGGAGTAAAATTAAGATATCTCCCTTATTACTCAATTAGATCTCACAACTTCAACTCAAAAATAAATATTATTCAATTAAATTTCCAAAAATTACACTATTCAAGAATAAAAAAAATGTATAGATCGTACCAAGTACAGGGTCAACAAATTCTATAGGAAAAACATGGGGTTGAGACCACCCAGTAGTAAAACAGGTATAACTCACTCAATTCTCAATGAAATCATGCCATTCCAACGCCAAAAGAAAGGCTATACAATTATCTATCCAACCATTATAGGTTTAGAGCATGGAACAACACATACAAGCTATACAACGTAGAGGATCAACAATTTCTTTATGCAAAACACAGAAAACAACTTCTTAGAAACTCCTTCCAAACTTGTTCAATAGCCTTGCCTCAACCAAGAGAGGCATATTTGAAGCCTGCTAACTCCCTCAAACATATTCCAACTTCCATTTGAGTCAGTTGGCTATTGTAAACATAATTAGACTTCATTTTTTTACTCTTTAATGCCTAATTAAGGCAATTTAGACAATTTTCACCAACTTGCCTACAAAGATGCTTCCAAAATATGTGAAAGGCATCCAAAAAAACTCAAATGAGCAAGGTGACTCCCCTCAAGTGTCTAGTTACATCACAGAATCCTTATTTCATTAATTTTCAAAAATGTACTAGACTTACAAAGGAGGATGGAGACCTTGTTTGTACAAAAAGTTGGTCATCAAGACCAAAACTCCACCAAATCCCTAGGATACCTATTAAAAAGCAATGAAATGGTCCATTACACCTTGTTACAAAACATAAAAAATGATTCTAGGTCCCTTAGACCCATGGGTGCTCTTGCACCAGTGAGAAAACAATAAAAAGTATAAGGGTTACTTTTTTTGTGTCCACATTTAGCCCCTAGTTTAGTGAGAGGATGAACTTGCTTTAAACTCACACTAAAGTAGAAAAATACATCTCAAGAGGGGTTCCATTGAACTAATGCTTAGCAAGATGAGAAAACAATGAGCAAGAGCGATGATCAAGCCCTCAGGATGAAGATCCCATGGAAAACTGAACATAAGCACAAAGAATGCACATGAAAGTGAAAGAGAGGAAAGGGAAAGAGAAAGATGAAAGAAATAAATCAAATAAATCTTCAATCATTTTTCCAACCCATTGTGGATCAGATCTAGGCTATTTGTCAAAAAATAAAATGCATACTCACTCTCAGGTGACAGAACTCATGGTTTTTTGTTGGGTGAGAAAGCCCGAAAGGTGAGAAACATACACTCATGACTTGTAAGCACTCACAAAAATAGAGGTGGCTATGGGGAAATTCATGCCTCAGAATGGGCTTCCCACTCAACCATATAAAATTTATACCTCTTGATAACTTTAATAAGGCACCACAAAGGAAAATGTCATTTTGTGTTTCATGAGACAAGCAAGGCTTCATATGCTTAGAAGTCATGAGAAAACGTGATGGAACCATAGGCATGGAACCTTTGTTATGCAAGGTAGCCATACAAATGAAAAATTTAACATGAAAAGAATGTTCAAAAAGGTCTTGCTTAGTTCATGTGAGGTCTATAACATAGGGAAAATTGTGTCTAATGTCTCCAAAAGAGGATTGATCAAACAATAGAATATTCACAAGTTGGGGGATGAAATGCATCACATTAGGCCACTAAGAGGAATGTAATATGATAAGATAGATCATGCTAATGGATACTATAACCAATGTCATCCACAAAGTGAAAAACACATCATATGAAACAAGAAGGCTGCACTAAAAACCAAGAAAAAGAAAAATGTGAAATGAATAATGTGAATGTATTCGCCCACTTTAAAGTAATTTCTAAACACCATTGTGTGAGAAATTACTTTAAAGTGGTGAATGAAAAATGCTAAAATAAATAAGACATGAGAGCCAACTTGGAAATCCCTATGCCAAGTCATAAGTTTTCAAGTAAGGCTACACCATGCAAATGAAAAAGGTACAAAAGAAAGAGGGGTTGACCCCAAAATGAAAATGAAAAACACATAAGAGATCTATGGATTTGGGATTAGTATGTTTGTTGTTGCAATGTTTTGATTAAAGAGCTTGAATTGCCATCATTCCCCAAATACACATAGAACTAGAAAAATGACACAAAGAGAGTGAAAACAAAAGAAACATAATCTATTTTTGGGTCAAAATGGAAGAGACATAGGATGTCTCAACACTTTACATAATCCCAAAAAGGAAAACGTAAAACAAAAGGTGAAAAGAGAAAAGAAAAAGGAAAAGTGGAAAAGAAAGCCTTATGGGTCAACATGAAGGAGACATTTCAGTCTTAATGCCTTGCGTCATCCACAAAAGGAAAACACAAAACAAAAGAAAAAAAAGAAAAGTGAAAGACCTTTTGGGTCAACATGGAAGAGTGTCTCATAACTTTGTGTCATCTCCAAAGGAAAACATAAAACAAAAGAAAAAAAAAAGAGAAATCAATGTATGACATATAGAAGAATGAAGGGACAAATAGAGGAATTTCACAAAGAGAGAGAGAGAACATCAAACAACACATCATGAGGGGTCACATTACACACATGCAATCACACCAAAAAAAATAAAATACTAGTAATGTTGTAAAGGTAAGTCAACCACCAAACAAGTCATCCACTTCCTAATCTCAGTTAGGATAAGGAGAAAGTGAAAAACATAGCTAGGAGACAAGGAAAAATGCATTACTAGGAAAAGGCTAACAAAATCTTGGCCCCATTGAGTGCAAGGAAAGAATGAGTTGAGAAATGTGATGGGATAGGTCATGCAATAGTTAGAGTGGAAGATTCTACAACTATTTCATGTTAAGGAGTGGGAAAGTGTACTATGGGATTATGGGATAGTAGTTAGTGTCATCAAAGTGGTACTTACTCAGTATTTCCTTCAATGTCCAACACTCATTGTTGCGGTGTCCAAGAACACAATGGTATTTACAATAGGGTACATTAGAATCTTTAGGTTGTAATATGACGAGACCTCTGTTTAAAATATTTTACAGTTTCCTTTCACATTCAGTTGGTGTATGGAGGAGAAATTTTAGTTTTTTCAACTTGTAAGGTCATTTACATTTACTAGATTCAGCATTTTCATGAATTTAAGGAGGAAGAGGAACCATGGGGATTCTTGTATCCTTATGATTGTCATTAGTCATGGGTTGTTCAGGAGGAAAAAGGATGTTTGTCTGGGGGAGATTCAAAGATCACTGTTCCATCATTATGAAGCCAAAGATGCTCTCTAGAAGGCTTATGGTCATGAGGGGGATCATGATAGATTATCGAGTATGTGCAGGATCATGATGGAAAATAAAGTGGCAATATGATGGGTATGCGGCTGACGACTAGTTTTTTACCCAAAATTGATGAAATGAAAAGGGTTTTTAAACAAGATTCCCAACTTTCCACCGATATAAATTATGCTTTACTTTGAATTTAATAAGTAATTATTATTCATTTTCTATTCAAATTATGACTAAAGTCCTGATTGATAGGCTGATTGAAAAATATCTATAGCTTTAAAACGGTATAACATTTTTTGAATCCAAAACATGCATCACATTCTATACTTCGTATACTATAGGATTAAAAAATTAAAAATTGAATTTCATGAAGTTCTGAACAAGTTAAGGTGGTTAGACATACACGTTTTTAGATTTTTTAAAACGTTGTAATAAAAAATTAATAATTAATTATTTACTTGGAAAAAAATTACAAAAAAGTATTCATCACATCAGGAAATGAGTCCTCTACTTATATCTAAAATATTATAAAAAATAATTATCATTTTATCTTGGTTAAGGTGGAAAGATAGACACCTACTTCTTATTTTTTTCCTGAAATTTAAGTACTGCTGCATTGAAATTTCAAATTTTCACCAAATAGATTTTTTTTTTAAAAAAACCTAGTAGTTTAGAAACTACATTCAATTTGCTACAGATTCTATTTTTACATATTTTTGAAATAAAATAGATAACCTATTCAATTTTTTACGTCAAGTTGCCTAACTCTGATTTTTTTAATTTTTTTGCAACTTAAGGGCCTATTTTTCCCGTGATGATCCTGCACATACCCTATCCCTTTTGTGTTTTCTTTAGTTGTTGCTTACTCATAACGTTGATGGATTTCATGTTCAATTGTTATGTCAAATACTTGCTTGATTAAGATGATAAAACCTTTGCCATAAGTTTCTTCAAGGTTCATTGGAGTACTAGTGACATTGTTATCATAGAATGGTGGAGGAGTTGGTTGTGTAGAAGAACTAGGTCCACCTAAGGGAGGGAACCTAGGTCCTTTGTTTGTTTTAGAATTGTACCATAGAAAAATGGATCATTGATATTTTCATGGCCTTTTAGGTATTTCTCTCATGATGCTTGGCCTATTTTTCTTAGATTTAATGTTGCAATGTAACTTCTACATTCACATTAAGTCCTAAACATTCAAATTATGACATCTTTTGAAGGTGTTGTGAAGTGTTGGAACAAATTTCTACACTTTTCTAGACTCTTCTCATTACAATTCATCTAAAAATCACCTTTTCATCACTTATCAAGTCCTATTCTAAAGTGTTGTAAAGTCTCATAATAAGATTTCATGCTTTTTTAGGCTTAATTTCACTATTTACACCTTTCTTATGCTTTATTTAATCCCTTTATGCACTCATAAGACTAAATTAAGTGTATTTTTGAATGTAAACCTAACAAATAACATTAAATGTGACTTAATTCCTGACAACCACTTACAAGCCCAAGGTGGGACCCATTCCCCATGGGTGGCAAATGAGTCCCTCTTGGCTCCAAATTCAAAATAATTCAAACTTCCTTTAAGGTTTTTATTTAAAAAATATTTATGTCAGCCTATGGTGCAATATTATTGGGTTATTAGGGCATAAGTGTGTATAAATAAGTTTTTTTCATTCATTTTTCCATCTCCCCATTAACTTCCATTCACTCATTCAACATCAATTAGCATTCAACCACTTTGCATCATTCAATCAAGCATTAATCAAGCATCTTGGAGCAAGCATTGACCTATCTTTATATTTCTTCAACAAGGTTTTGGTCAGTTAGGGACATTTGGATGTTGTTTATTCATCATTCCTTGCTTATTTCATTTCATTTCTTTATTAAGGGTTTGATTACCAAAGTAGGATTTTTCTAAGGAAATTCCCTATACTATAGCCCTTAACCATTTTTACCCTTTTGCATGTGTGTTTGCAGACTTTTGTATGCAAAATTTTCAAGCAAATAGATGTTGAAAGGTGTTCAAGAATTCAAGAAAGTGTTTCAAGTCAACTAAACCCTATTTCAAGCTTGTAGACAACCTATAGTCCATTTTCTGTAGATTTGACTCCGTCAACCTGAAAAGAAGGCAAGTGTAGATTTGGAGTTACAAAATTGACCTTTGATTTCAAAGAATTTTGGAGGAGGACTGATTCACCATTAGTGGTGAATGAGTCCCATATTAAGGGTATTTGCAACATCATCATGGAAAAAAAAGCCCTTAAGTGGCAAAAAATTTAGAAAATCAGAGTTAGGCAACTTGACATAAAAATTTGAATAAGTTATCTATATTATTTCAAAAATATGTAAGAATAGAATCTCTAGAAAATTGAATGTAATTTCTAAACTACTAGGTTTATTTAAAAAATAAAAAATCTATTTGGTGAAAATTTGAAATTTCAATGTAGTAGTACTTAAATTTCAGGGGAAAAAAAGTAGACGTCTGTTTGACCACCTTAACCACAATAAAATGATAATATATTTTTATAAGATTTTAGATATAAGTAGAGGACTCATGTCTAGATGTGATGCATATTTTTTTGTAATTTTTTCCAAGTAAATAATTAATTATGAATTTTTTATTACAACTTTTAAAAAATATTAAAATTTGTATGTCTAACCACCTTAACTTGGTTGAAATTCATGAAATTCAATTTTTCTTTTTTCAATTCTATTGTATGTGAAGCATGTTTCTGATTCAAAAAATGTGATACTGTTTCAAAGCTATAAATTTTTTTCAATCAACCTATGAATCGGGACTTTAGTCGTAATTCAAATAGAAAATGAATAATAATTATTTATTAAATTCAAATTATAGCATAATTTATATTGGTGGAAAGCTAAGAATCTCCTTTAAAAAAAAATTCGTTTCATCAATTTTGGGTTAAAAAAAGTCGTCAGCGACATACCATACACATACCCATCATATCGCCACTTTTTGGCCCATCATGATCCTACACATACCCTTAAGGTTGAAAAGGGTGATTTTGTCAGATTCCAGTTCCTGACTGTTAGAAACCTATTTAAGGAGATTTAACCAGTAGGGGGACTTATTTTTTGTCAGTGGAAAATGAGTCCCACTGGTCATAAACAGTGATTTTTCCAGCATTCCAAAATCTTCTCAAATCTACAATTTGTCTTTAGGTGCACTCCTTTCAGTCTCTTTCATTTTTGAGTTCGTTTGTGCATGTTTCTTGTTCATTCTTGCAAACCTCACCATGTTTTCAAACATTGCAGATTTCATTAGTTTTCCATTAATAATGAGTTAATTACATCATTTAGTTGCATTTACAACATTGCATTTAGTCTTAATAACATCATACAATCCTTTATTTTAGTGAACCACTTCAATTTTGGGGTTCTATCTCTCTCCTTTTAGGTGAAGGATCCTGAGTGCAAGAGAAGTCTATAGAACACATCAAAATTGTTGGTTCATTTTGGTGAGCCTACATATTGAACACTTTATCTTTCTGATTTCAATTGCATATTGTATCTTAGACTTCCTTTGCATCAACATTCAATTAGGTTTTGTTTTGTTTTTACATCCTAGGGTTTCTAAAATTGCATTAGTGAAAGACTCATATAGCCTTCATTTTTGAATATTGAATCATTAAAAAATTGAAAATCTGCATTTGCATCCTCAGTTTGCATCTAAAAAGTATTAAAATCACTTTAATTTTTTTGAAAAACACAAAAAAAATCTCATACCTAGACTCATTCCTCACCCTAGGTGAATCAGTCCACCAGGACATTTTAAAGTACATTTTCAGGCATTTTCTGGGTACTTACTACATTTCTGTTTTTTGTTGTTGTTTTTCTATTTCAATTTATAGAATTTTTGTTATTTTCATTTTTTAACTCCTAGATTGCATTGCATTTGCATCCACCTTACCCTTTGTGGTACTTTTATGAGTGTTTCGTACCCCATTGATAATGCTTATGTGAGACAAAGTTCTAGACTCATGGCTTCCCGTGATAGCACTTTCGTTTTGGACCTTTGGATCTCAAGAGCTCCTACTTCTGGTATGGACAATGGTGCATTCGACATGGATAATACCACTCATATAACTTCACCTTCCTATCCAATGCATGTTGACACACAAAGTAGTTTCATTTAGCAAGATAAAGTCATTAGTATTCATTAGGATTTTGGCACATTTACAACAATATTTATCCCTTGAAAAAATTTCCACCACTGCCATACCTACCATAGAAAACCTTCATTGTGTGATTGAAAGTGATGATGGCTTACAAGTTATGAAAATAATTGTCGAGATATACAACAAACATGTTCCTTCCACATCCCAATCAACAAATATTGTTGTGAGCCAAGGAGGATCTCACATTCCTCCTCCTTCAACCACAACATCCATACCAACCTACACCACTCCTCAAGTTACAACAACCATGCAATAGGTTAGCCATGTGACCCCTTCTTTCGCTATTCCAACTAGCATTCCTAGTTCTTTTGTGGCATCGAATGTTCCCTTTTCCGCCTTCACCCCTCTTAGTGTTCCTTTCACTTCTCCTAACATAACATACACTCCGTCACCATTTTACCTTCCACTTCATACCAATTACACCAATTCCATCATTACACAACTCTTTAAAACTGTTTCCTCCATGCAACAACAAATATCCACCATTATCCAAAGTCAAAATGCTCCACCCAAATATCATGTTTGTAGTAGCCCATTATCCTTAGATATTTTATGCACATAGATGCGATAAGGAATTGAAATTCCTAGGTTTGAGAAGTACGGAGGTAAAGGAGATGCTACTAATCATGTCAATTCATATACAACCTTGTGTAGTGATTTTGTCCTTGATGATAAGGTATTAGCCAAACATTTTCCTATGACCTTAAAGGACACTGCATTGGACTGGTTTTCAAACATACCCAATCATTCAATTTGATCATTTAATGAACTTGTGGATGCCTTTATAAGTCACTTCCAAGTACATATGACTCCTAAAAAGACAATGGATGATTTAATGAGATGCAAACAAAATACAGATGAAATAGTAACTGATTTCATTTCACATTATCAGTCATTGTATGCTCAAATTGATGTCAATATTTTTGACTCACATCTCTGAAAGATGTTTATCGAAAACTTGCATACTCACCTTTAGGATAAGTTAAATATGATGAAATTTCCTTCACTCATGCATTTATGTACAACCCTTTGTGACTATCATAGCTTGGTTACTAGTCATGATTCAAAGTCCACTTCTAACCGAGATGAGAAGTCTAAACAAAGTAACAAAAAAAACACACAAAACTTTTGAAAACTAAGCAAAGGCTTCTTACAATTCAATCTGCCTCCTCAACAACGAACTCAACCTATTCCAAGTCAAGTGGCAATTGTTAAAGCAACGATGCCCTTTACCTATGGGGACCCAAAGAGACAATTTACCCCCTTATCTGATACCCTTGATAACATAATAAATCAATTGCTCCAGCACTAGATGATCACTTTTCCTATCGTTAAACCACTTGATACCACCAAGCCTTTACCACGCACCTTTAAACCAAATGCTTATTATCATTTTCATCTCCAAAATGGATATGAAACCAAACAATGTAAGTGTCTCAAACACTTAGTTCAAGACCTCATCGATTTGGGTCATTTTGCTATTATAGGTATCAATGATCAAGGCAATAAGTCCATTGCACCCCCTAATCAAAATTTACAAATCTTTACCAACCCCATTCCTAAACACAATGTTTCATTTGTCAAGGATAGTAAACCTTCAAACACTCATGTGATGAAAATTCATACAAACAATGAGCAACATGATATTACTCCAAATGTTACCCAAGTTAATCCCACGGATGAACTTGTGGGTAGGATAGATTTTGTCCCTCATAAGGGCCCAACCACCAAATATCTTGATATTAATTTTTCTTTTCATGATATACTTAAAAAGCTTCCCGATGATCCTCTTTACATAGCTAGCATAATCTATGATAAGCCCAGCAATAGGATATTAATAGATCCACTTGTGGTGAGAATGTGATCATAGAATAATTTTTAGTCTTACATGAGCTTTATCGAGAAGATTATGATAAACCAATTGCATGGATTAAAACACATACTAGTTTTGCATGCCCTACAATCATATCGATCATACTCCCATTACAAACAGGACACAAATCTTTGGATGTAACTTTTTCTATTATTCCACTATCGAATGAATTTGATTTGTGGCTAGGTCATCCTTGGCTTCACTCGATGAAAGCGGTCCCTTCAGTTGTTCACAAATACTTGAAGTTTCCACATGGTAATAAAATATTTACCATACACCATAGTGGTTTTCATCCATTTTCTTCTAAAGGTAATTTCTCCCTAGAAGCCTATTGGCCTGAACCTATGGAGCCCATCACTCCTCTTAAATATATCTTTTTCATAGCCTAACAAAAATTCAAAGCCAAAGGAATAGCTGAGTTGTCTCTTTGTTTGATGTCCCCATCCACTTCCACTCCTCCAATCATAGATGAGATAATGCTTCAACCTGAATTTGAAACTAAACAAACAATACAACCCCATATGCAACCAACCATACACACTCCCCCTTCCTCGTTTAAATGACCAAGAGAAAATTAACCTAATCCTGTCATGCCTCCTTGCATTAAACAAATTTATAAATCCAAAGAGAAAGTGATTGAACTATCTTCTTCGGTTTCTTCCATTCTTCCCCTATGGTGGATCAACCATATCTTACCCCTTAATAGCTTCAAAATAAAATTAAATGAAACCATAGTGCTAGGGAGTGTAGGTGTCATCATCATTTCCTTGCTCATCAGTCACAAATGGAAGAAAATAAAGAAAAAACACCTCCACCTTTGACAGAGGCAATAAATGATCACTCTCCTCTTCCTGACCCACCACAAGATAGTATAGTCCAACCCTCACAACAAAATGATCTAATCCAACAACTGCAACTCCTGATACATCCTTCCTTGGAAATCACCCTTCGTCCTCCTATCTTAATCAATCTTGATGATGATGACTAGGAGATAAAAATAATAGATGAAGATGTGCATAACGATCTAAACACTTTATTTTCATCTACCATGAGCTTAAATGATAAATCTTCTACACCAAGTGAAGAACCTAGTACATCACCTAGTTCAACACTTGTAATTCTTCCTTTGGACAGTCAACCACTCTCACAATACACTGACCATAATTGGGAGGTGGATGACTTTTTAAATGGTTGACTTGCATTCACCTTGCTAGCCTTGTACATTTCACTTTCCTTTTTCTTTTCTCTGATTTCATTTTATGTGTGTATCATGTTCCCCCATAATGTGTGTTTGATGTTCTATCTCTCTTTGTACACTTCCTCTATTTGTACCTCTATTCTTCTATATGTCATACATTATATTTTCTCTTGAATGGCTTTTGTTTTGTGTTTTCCTTGAGAATGCAATGTATCTTCCATGTTGGCCCAAAAGGTCCTTTCTTTTTCACTTTTTTTTTGTGTTTTATTTTTGTGGATGACACAAAGAATTGAGATGCCCTATGTCTCTTCCATGTTGACCCAAATGGTCCCTTTTTATTTTTACTTTATCTTTCCTTATGGTTAAGTTCCTTTTAGGGATGACACATGGCATTGAGACATAAATGTCTCCTTCATGTTGACCCAAAATCTTTCTTTTCGTTTTCATTTTCATTTTCTTTTTTCTTGGGTTTTCCTTTTGGGAATGATGCAAAGTGTTGGGATCACAATGTCTCTTCCATGTTGACCCAAAATAGACTTTTTTTCTTTTTTCTTCACTCTCTTTGTGTCATTCTTCCAATTCTATGTTTTTTGGGGAATGATGATAGTTTTGAGCTCTTTAATCAAAATATTGTAGGAAAAAAAAATACTCACCCCAAATATATAGATCCCTTATGTGTTTAGTGTGTTCCTTTCTGTGGGAAACCTCCCTTTCTTTTTTTTTTTTGTGTGTTTACATGAAGTAACCTAACTTAGAAACATATGACTTGGCATAGGAGCTTTCCAAGTTGGCTCTCATGTCTTGTTTTATTTTTGCATTTCTCCTTTGCTACTTTAAAGTAATTTCTCACAGAATGGTGTGTAGCAATTCCTTTAAAATGGGGGGCATACATTGGCATCATTTCTTTTGCATTCTTTATTCTTATTGCAGCCTTGTCATTTCATACCATCTGTTTCTCACTTTGTGGATGACATTGGGTGTGATGTTCTTCATAAGTGTGATCTATCTTAGCATATTACATTCCTCTTAGTGGCCTGATGCGACACAATGCATCCCCTAATTTATGAATATTATATTCTTTGATTGGTCCTCTCTTCGAGACATTAGACACAATTTTCCCTAAGTGATAGACCTTGGATGAACTTAACAAGACTCCTTTGAACATCTTTTCCATTTTACACTTATACATTTTACATTTTTACATCTTTTCCACCTTGCATAATCTAGCTTGCATCGTTGTGGTACCTTCCTCTTTGATCATGAGTTCTAAGAATACAAATATTTTCTTGTCTCATTAAGCACAAACCAACATTTTCCTTTGTGGTACCTTGTTAAAGTTATCCGGAGGTATAACTTTGATATGGTTGAGTGTGAAGCCATTCAGCGAAACGACTTTCCCCATAGCCACCTATGTGTTTATGAGTGCATACCAACTAGTGTATGTTTTTCACCTTTTATGCCTTCTCACCTGAAAAACCACCATGAGTTCTATTGCCCCAAAGTGAGTATGCATTTTCTTTTTTTGGACAAACAACCTAGGTATAATCTACAACTATCTAGACAAACGATCAAAGCTTGATCCAAATTTTCCTTTTTCTATTTATTCTCTTATTCTTTCACACTTGTGTGTTCCCTTGTCCTTATGTTTAGCTTTCCATGGGATCTTCATCCTAGGGGCTTGATCATCCCTCTAGATCATTTTCATTCCATCTTGCTAGCATAAGTGCATTCATACCTCCCTCTTGATGTGCATGATTACTTTAGTGTAAGTTTGAAACAAGTTCATCCTCTCACTAAAGTGGGGGTAAATGTACCATAGAAAAGTGGATGAATGGAATTTTCATGGCCTTTTAGGTCTTTCTCTCAAGATTCTTGGCCTATTTTTCTTAGATTTAATGTTAAAATGCAACTTTTGCATTCACATTAGGTCCTAAACATTCAAATTATGATGTCTTGTGAAGGTGTTGTGAAGTTTTGTAACACATTTCTACACTTTTCTAGACTCTTGGCATTACAATTCATCTAAAAATCACCTTTTCATCATTTATCAAGTCATATTCTAAAGTGGTGTAAAGTCTTGGAACAAGATTTCACACTTTTCTAGGCTTAATTTCACTATTTACCTTTCTTATGCTTTATTTGACCCCGTTATGCACACATAAGACTTAATTAAGTGTATTTTTTAATGTAAACCTAACCAATAACATTAAATGTGACTTAATTCCCAACACCCACTAGTAATCCCAAGGTGGGACCCATTCACCATGGGTGGCGAATGAGTCCCTCTTGGCTCCAAATTCAAAATAATTCAAAATTGCTTTCAAGTTTTTATTTAAAAATACCTTATGTTGGCTTATAATGAGGTATTATTGGGTTATTAGGGAATAAGTGTGTATAAATAAGTATTTTCATTCATTTTTATATCTCCCCATTCACTTGCATTAACTCATTCAACATCAATTAGAATTCAAGCACTTTGCATCATTCAATCAAGAATTCTTCAAGCGTTTTGGAGTAGCAATTGACATATCTTTAGATCTCTTCAACAAGGTTGTTGTGAGTTTAGGACATTTACAATTTTTTTATTGATCATTGCTTACTTATTTTAATTCATTTCTTTATTAAGGGTTTAATTACCAAAGTGGGATTTGACTAAGGCAAATCCATATACTCTAACCGTTAACCATTTTTCCCCTTTTGCATGTGTGTTTGAAGATTTTTGTATGCAAATTTTTCAAGAAAATAGGTGTTGAAAGGTGGTCAAGAATTAAAAAAGTGTTTCAAGTCAACTAAACCCTATTTCAAGCTTGGAGACCACCTACAGTCTATTTTTTATAGATTTGACTTCGTCAACCCAAAAAGAAAACAAGTGAAAATCTAGAGTTACAAAATTGACCTTTGATTTCATAGACATTTGGAGGAGGAATAATTTTCCATTAGTGGTGAATGAGTCCCACCTTAAGGTTGAAAAAGGTAATTTTTTTAGATTCCAGTTCCTGACAGTCAAAAAACTATTTCAAGAGATTCTACTAGTAAGAGGACTAATTTTCCATCAGTGGTGAATGAGTCCCATTGGTCATCAACAGTGATTTTTCTAGCATTCTAGAATCTTCTCAAATATGCAATCTATCTCTAGGTGCACTCCTTTTAGTCTCTTTAATTTTTTAGTTCATTTGTGCATCTTTCTTCTTCATTCTTCCAAACCCCACTAGGCTTTCAAACATTGCATATTTCATTAGTTTTGCATTAATAATCAGTCAATTACATTATTTAGTTGCATTTACAACATTACATTTAGTCTTAATAACATCATACAATCCTTTATTTGAGTGAACCACTTCAATTTTGGGGTTATATCTATCTCATTTTAGGTGAAAGATCCTAAGAGTGCAAGAGAAGTCTATAGAACACATCAAAAATGTTGGTTCAAGGATGTAAATACCCAAACATATTAGGAGGTGATACAGTAGGAAGGTTTGATTGTTTCATGGATGGATAAGAGGATGCATTGCTTCGAGGTTGTCAAAGCATTCATTTAAGAACTTCTTCATGTTGTCATCATCTTCTCCAGGGATGTCAACATCATGAGGGGGAAATTCATGAGGAGTTGAAGGAGCATGAGGAAGCTCAAGGTTATTATTAATAGTTCCAAAGGCACAATTTGACATGTCCACTAAAGATTTTAATGGCATCCAAAACTTATTAAAGCAAGAAGTCATGATGCAAATGAGTGAAAGAAAACTAATTGCAAGAAGTTGAATAAAACAACTAATATGGAAATAGGAACAGAGATGCAATAATAGAAAATAGGGTTGCAGAAAATGTTTTGAAAATGATAGAAATTATAGTACAAAATGTGCAACTGGACTAATTTGTGCAGGGTGCCGAATGAATCCAAGGATGATTTGTTTTGGAATTTTTCAAAAGATGAATTTTATGCTTTGAAGATTGTTTGATGTAAAACTATGATGTAGATTTAGAATTTCAGTTTTTTTAAATTTTTTTTAAATGCAATAATGAAATCTAAATGATCTTTTGACTAATGCAATTTTGAAAACCCTAGGATGCAAAATAATGCAAAACCTAATGCAATGTTGATGCAAGCTAGTCCTAGTATGTAAACACACTTGAAATTACAAGTAAAGTGTTCTAAATTTAGGTTCACCAAAATGTAAATATGTATTTTGGTACCCTAGTGTTCTATTTCACTTCTAGGGTCTTTCACTTAAAACGAAGGGAATACAGTAAAAACTGGTGATGTTCAGACTCAAGATTAATGTAAAATGAATGAAATATTCTTAGATGAGATGATGTAAATGCAAAGGAATAATAAAATAGATTGATTTGGTATACAAAACTAAGAAATGCAAAGGGTTTGAAAACACACTATGATATGAAAAAGGAACTAAAAACATAAACAAACAATAACATAACTTAATAAAATTGAATGAGGTGCAATTGGAAGCTAAAAGATAATGTGGAGAGTTTCTAGAATGCTGTAGAGTTTACTACTGAAGCCCACTAGGACTCATTCGCCATAGATGGTAAATTAGTCTTATTTCTGGTGAAAACTGTAGGAACAGGTTTCAAGATACTAGGAAAAAAAAAATTTAGAAAACACTTTTTTTATCCTAGAAGTAGGACTCATTCATGACAGATAGTGAACTAGTCCACTAGTCCACCTAAAAATTTCTGAAAAGTAAAGGGTCAACTTTCTGGGTGCTGATCTGCACTTTTCTACATGACAGGTTGTTAGATCCAAATCTAGAAAATCTGATAGGAAAGTGTTCTCCAATCTTCAAATAGGTTTTTGTTGACTTTGAATGATATTCAACAATTTTATGACACTTTTAAGACCTATCTCTTTGAAAAATTTGCATACAAGACCTACAAAACACACACGTAAAGAGGGGAAAAAGTGTTAAGGGTTAGATTATAGGGGTTTTCCTTGGTCAACTATTGGTTTGGTAATAAAACCCTTAAAAATGAAATAAATTAAAGAGATAATGATGAACAAATAACATGCAATGTCATAAACTCACCAAACCCTTGATATTGAAGTTTGAAGATATGCTACTTCAAGATGCTTGAATGCATGACTGAATGACTAAGGATGCTAGAATGATGGAATACTATGATTGATTGAATGCATGAATGAATACTTGAATGAATGGGGCTTAAAATGAATAGAAAATTATATATTTATACACAATTATGCCTTAATTTCTCGAAAATACATCACAGGATGACCTTAGGTCTTAAGAAATAAAAAACCTGCCAATAATTTAAATTTATTTTGATTTTTATGCCAAGAGGGATTCCTTCATCCCTAATGGAAAATGGGTCCCACTCAAGGCATGCGAATGGGTGTCATGAATTAAGTTGTCTTAAATGATGTTTGTCGGGTTTATATTTAAAAATACACTTAATCAAGGCCTGTAAGTGCATAAAGGGGCCAAATAAAGCATAAGAAAGGTGTATTTATTGATGACAAGTCTAGAAAAGTATGAAATTTTATTACAAGACTTTACAACACTTTAAAATAAGACTTGGTAAGTGATAAAAAGGGGCTATATAAGTGAATTATAATAAGAAGATTATAGAAAATTGTTAAAATGTGTTACAAAACTTCACAAAACTTTTACGAGACATCATAAAGTCTTAATGATTCATAAAGATTCAAGACCTAATGTGAATGTGTTGGCCACATTGCAACATTAAATCGAGGTAAAATCAAGCCAATTAAGGACAAGGAGGGAAGAAACAAGAAAAAGTAGAAGGGTTACTTTTTTCGTGTCCATAATTACATTTAGACATTATATTTAGGCATATTGCATCCATCCTTGCATTGATTTTGAGTGTAGAAGTTACAAATTTTGTATCCATTTCTCTCCTTTTAGGTTAAAAACCATAGAAGAGTTAGACATCCCTTGGATACCAAAATCAGTGTCCACAGTTGTATTTACAAATTCAAATTATGTCAGCACTTAAAAATTCCCATGATGGATTGGAATGAAAGGGGAAACAAACAACTCTTTTAACCAAGACCCAAAATTAACTCTAAAATGTCATGCTATGCATCTATTAGTACTTGAAATTTTTTTAATGTAGTGTGGACATGAGGACAATTATTACCTCTGAAAACACATTAAATATTAAGTACATGCTTTTGAATCTTTTGATACACCTAACCACAAATACTATTGAAACAAACAAGAGAACAAAACCATTAACTCTCCTTCAAAACCACAAGGAATTAAAATCAACTATGGATAAATGTAGAGCAAATGCATTTCTCCTCAACACCTTTGTACAACACTACAAAACTAGTTCTCATATTGGTAAACACAATTTCCTCTCACCAACGATCTAGACCAAAAATTATAAATAAAACAAGCTCTGAGAACCTTGAAAAACATACTAAATATAGAGAGGCATAGCATCAATATAGAAGAAACCTAGAGCACAATCCAGAGCACATTCTAAACACTTGCACATTACTATTTTCTCTATTTATCAAATTTTCTGAAAAGCACTTCGAAATCAAGTACCAAAGGAATAATCTCATCTCATTACCTCATTCTAACTCATCTCTAAGCATTTCAAAAAAAGGAAGCTCTATGTAATCACAACACTTCCCCAATATCTCAACTACACATGCACAACTTGCAACAACCCGTTTTCCTCTTTTCCTCAATTTTATCAATATCCTTGACAATTTCATCATGCAACAACTTCCTTAACACAAATTTGACATCAATGAGAACACCAATTAGTATATATCTTGTTGACATGAACAAAAACACAATCATACTTAAAAAATATCCCCCTTTGTCATTGATGGAAACACATGATATGAAAAAACATCAAAGACAACACATCTCTGAATGCACTTTCTTTCCTCCCTGAATGATTTGACAATATGAACAATGTCTTCCACTTATACTTTACACTTTTTCACATGATAATTTCTCCCCTTTTGACATTAATGGAAGAGGAAAAAACTTTTGCAAAATTCTCCTCATTTTACACTGAAGCAAGATGCTTTATCTAAATACTCGCCCATAGGAGTATACCCAAAAAATCAACAACTCAATGGAAACACATAATAATTCCTACTCCCCCTAAGAGGTACCCACCAACATCAATCTAGATAAAGAATAGATCCATAGATCCACTGGACCAATGCATCTCCATATGCATCTAGTTCAATGAAGGAGGGGTAATAACCCCCAACCTCTCCCAAAGATACTCAAAAGTATCCTTAGAAAGATCCTTAGTAAATATGTCAACAATCTTATCCTTTGTAGGTACATACTTAAGTTTCACAACATTCTCCATAATGATCTCTCTAAAAAACTGATACCTAATAGATATATTATTTTTCCTTGAATGCATCACTAGATTTTTTGAAATGTTAATTGCACTTCTATTTTCATAAAAGATAGATATAGGCTCATCATATAAAACTCTGATATTCTTTAATGTTTGTCTCATCCACAACACCTATGTACAACATGGTGTTGGTGCAATATACTCAGCCTGTATAGTAGACAAAGAAACTGAATCTTGCTTCTTACTCAACCATGACACTAATCTACATCCAAGAAATAGTGCACCACCACTTGTACTTTTCATGTCATTAACACAACCAACCGAAATCCATATCCTTAGGATGTCATAAGCCATAATCTAGAGTGTCTCTTTGTGCCATAGAAAAATGGCCCCTAGTCATTTTCATGGACTTTTAGGTCTTGTTTCATGGTGTTGGAACTATGTTTCTATGATTTAATGTTGTGGCATGGCTTGAACATGCTTATTTAGGTACTAAAACTCAAAGAACAACGTCTTGTGAAGGTGTTGTGAAGTGTTGTAAGACATTTCTACACTCTTCTAGACTCTAATAATTACAATTCACCTAAAAATCACCTTTTTATTCATCAACAAGTCCTATTTTGAAGTGTTGTAAAGTCTTGTAACAATCTTTCACACTCTTCTAGGCATATTTTCACTATTTATGCCTTTTTCATGCTTTATTTGACCCATTTTATGCTCTCATATGCTTAATTAAGTGTATTTTTTAGTATTATCCTAAAAAACAACATTAATTACAACATATTTCCTGACACTTGATTTTAGGTCCTAGCTGGGACCCATTCACCATGGGTGGCGAGTGAATCCTCCTTGGCCCCAAATTCAAAATATTTTAAATTTCCTTTCAATATTTTATTCAAAATCACTTGATTTCGGCATGTGATGAGGTATGAACAAGTAACTAAGGCACAAGTGTGTATAAATATGTGATTTTCACCTCATTATACATCTCCTCATTCAAGCATTTCATCTCATATTTCAAGCATTGAAGCATTCTAAAACATCAATTCAAGCACTTTGAAGGAGCCATTAAGATTACTTCAGATTTACATCATCAAGGGTTTGGTAAATCAATAGAAATTGAATGTTCTGAGTTTATCATTCCTCTGCATTTCATTACTTTATTAAAGGTTTGATTACCAAAAGCAAGGTTTGACCAACGAAAACCCCTATTCACTAACCTTAAACCATTTTTCCCTATTGCATGTTTGTTTGCAGACTTAGGTATGTAGATTTGACAAGATTTTTGGTGTTGAAGACTGGTTTACAAGTCAATTAGGTGCTTCAAGTCAACTTAAGTCTATTTCAAGCTTGGAGAAGGTTTTATATCCATTTTCTATAGAATTGACTTCGACAACCTAACAAGTAGTGATTCCCAGATCTGGTGTTGCAGATTTGTCTCCTTATCTTTTAAAAATTTGCGAGGTGACTTATTTTCCACCTGTGGAAAATGAGTCCCATCTTAGGACTGAAAATCTTAATTTTGTCATATTTCGGATCTCGACAAACAAAAACTTTCTTTCGATAGTTTTTCACCAAGAGGAGGACTAATTCACCACCCTAGGAAAATAAGTCCCACTATGAAAATTTAGTAACTTCCACCAGCATTTAGAACATTCCAAATTCATCACATTTTAACCAGGTGCACTTAGATTCATCCTATTTCTTTCTATTCTACATAATTTCTTCATTTACTTCATTGTTTGCATATCATAGTTTGTTTTCAAACATAGTTTCAATTTCACTTTTTCATTCATTTTCATACATTCGGATTAGTCAATTTCATTAAGGCCCCAAATTCAGAAAAGGAATTAATTTCCTTTCAATATTTTATTCAAAATCCCTTGATTTCGGCATGTGATGAGGTATGAACAAGTAACTAAGGCACAAGTGTGTATAAATATGTGATTTTCACCTCATTATACATCTCCTCACTCATTCAAGCATTTCATCTCATATTTCAAGCATTGAAGCATTCTAAAACATCAATTCAAGCACTTTGAAGGAGCCATTAAGATTACTTCAGATTCACATCATCAAGGGTTTGGTAAATTAATAGAAATTGAATGTTCTTAGTTTATCATTTCTCTGCATTTCATTACTTTATTAAAGGTTTGATTACCAAAAGCAGGGTTTGACCAACGAAAACCCCTATTCACTAACCTTAAACCATTCTTCCCTATTACATGTTTGTTTGCAGACTTAGGTATGCAGATTTGACAAGATTTTTGGTGTCAAAGATTGGTTTACAAGTCAACTAGGTGAATCAAGTCAACTTAAGTCTATTTCAATCTTGGAGAAGGTTTTATGTCCATTTTCTATAGAATTGACTTTGACAACCTAACAAGTATTGATTCCTAGATTTGGTGTTGCAAAGTTGTCTCCTTATTTTTTAAAAGTTTGTGAGGTGACTGATTTTCCACCCATGGAAAATGAGTCCCATCTTAGGACTGAAAATCTTAATTTTTTCATATTTCAGATCTCGACAAACAAAAACTTTGTTTCGATAGTTTTTCACCAAGAGGAGGACTAATTCACCACCCTAGGCAAATAAGGCCCACTATGAAAATTTAGTAACTTCCACCAGCATTTAGAAAATTCCAAATTCATCACATTTTCACTAGGTGCACTTAGATTCATCCTATTTCTTTCTATTCTGCATAATTTCTTCATTTACTTCATTTTTTGCATATCACAGTGTGTTTTCAAAAATAGTTTCAATTTCACTTTTTCATTCATTTTCATACATTTGGATTGGTCAATTTCATTTAGTTAACTTCATTTAGGTTAGACAACATAACGCATAACATTATTTGAATGAACTAGTTAGGATTTTTGCTCCTATCTCTCTCCTTTTAGGTGAAAAACCCTAGAAGAGTTAGAGTTTTTCATAGGATCCAAAAAGATACGATTCACTATTAAATATCTTGATATCGTCTTTAATATCACACAACATGTGTTTCTCTAGGATCTTCTTGAAATATAGCCACAAGAAAAATTTCATGCATGATATCCGATCTAGTAGCAGTTAGATATAACAATCCACAAATAATAGATCTATATTTTCTTTGATTAGCCTTTGGTGAATAATCATATTTTCTCAATTTACAACCAAACACCATAGGATTTCACATCAATTTGGAATCATCCATTCCAAACATCTTCAACATTTCTTTGACATACTTAGACTGTGAAATAAAAATCCCTTTATTTGTTTGATTAATTTGTAGCCCAAGGAAGAAATTCATCTCCCTAAACATTGACATTTCAATCTCTTTTTACATCTCTTGAAAAAATTTCTTACACATAGGTTCATTTCAACCGAAGATAATATCATCCACATATATAACCACTATCAAGGTTTTGTCTTCCTCAATTTTGAAATAGAGATTACTATATATGGTGTCGTTATTGAATCCTTGATGTATCAAATATATGTCCAATACTGCATACAAAGCTCTGGGAGCTTGCTTCAACCCATATAGTTCCTTCTTCAATTTAGATACCATATACATTTGATCAAATAACTGAAATCCTTGTGGTCATTCCATGTAAACTTCTTCTTCCAATTAACCATTCAAAAAGGTAGACTTAACATCCATCTTATAAACTTTAAAGTCCTTGTATGCTGCAAAGTCCAAAAATATTTTGATAGTTTAATCCTAGCCACATGAGTGATTGTCTCCTCAAAGTCTATTCCTTCCACTTGTGAGTAACCCTTACACACAATTCTTGCCTTATTCCTTACCATTTCTCCATTCTCATTCAGTTTGCTTCTGAACACCCACTTAGTTCCAACTGTATTCTTGCTTGTCGGTCTAGGAACTAATTCCCAAGTCTATCTTTTCTCAATTTGCATAAATTCTTTCATTTCCTTCATCCAATGTTCATAATTTCATGCTTCACTCACTATTTTAGGCTCAAATTTAGTACATAAATATAGATTTACCTTAAATTCAACTTATTTTCGTCTTGTCAATACACCATTTCTTTTGTATCTAATGATTTTTTCTTCAAAATGATTCTTTTGCACAAACTTATGGATCTTAGGGGTCTTCTCCGGAGATTTTTCCTCTCCATTTTTCGCTTCTTCTTCATTATATTTTTATCCTCCTACTTCTCTGCAATCAAGCCCATCTAACACATAACCATCCACTGCAATTGAGTTATGCAAGATTTCATCAACCTTAATATTTGAAATTTTGACTATCTTTCTCAGCCTTTGATTGTAACATCTGTAAGCTTAGGTTTTAGTAGAATATGAAAGGAAGATAAATTCATCAATCCTTGCATCAAAATTTCCTAATTTTTCATCTTCTCTTTTGATATAACATTTTCCTCCAAATAATCCAAAGGATTTCAGAGTAGGAATCCTTCTAAACTATAACTCATAGGGAGTCTTTTTTCTATTAGATTTGGCATGTACTCTATTCAGTATGTTAATAGTAGTATGAATTTCATCTCTCTAGTAGACTTTCTATAGATTTTCCTATTTCATAATAGTCCTAGAAACTTCTTGAATCATCTATTTTTCCTCTCAACCAACCCATTCTTTTGAGGAGTTATAGGAGTAGACAAATTCCTCTTTATTCCATGAACTTCACAAAACATGATAAACTCATTTGAGGTGAATTCATCACCTCTGTCAAACTTCAAACATTTTATTTTTAGATCCATTTCATTTTTGACAATAGCTTTATGGGTATGCGCAGGATCATCATGGAAAAAACAGGCCCTTAAGTGGCAAAGAATTCAAAAAAATCAGAGTTAGGAAACTTGACATAAAAATTTGAATAAGTTATCTATATTATTTCAAAAATATGTAAGAATAGAATTTTTAGCAAATTGAATGTAGTTTCTAAACTACTAGGTTTATTTAAGAGAAAAAAAAATCTCTTTAGTGAAAACTTAAAATTTCAATGCAACAATGCTTAAATTTCAGGGAAAAAATAAGTAGGTGTATGTCTAACCACCTTAACCACAATAAAATGATAATTATTTTTTATAATATTTTATATTTAAGTAGAGGACTCATGTCCCGATGTGATGCATATTTTTTTGTAATTTTTTTCTAAGTAAATAATTAATTATGATTTTCTTATTACAACTTTTAAAAAATATAAAAAATTGTATGTCTGACCACCTTAACTTGGTCAAAACTTCATGAAATTCATTTTTTTTAATCCTATAGTATGTGAAACATATAATGTGATGCATGTTTTGGATTGAAAAAATGTGATACCATTTGAAATCTATAGATGTTTTTCAATCAGCCTATCAATCAGGACTTTAGTTGTAATTCAAATAGAAAATGGATAATAATTATTTATTAAATTCAAAGTAAAGCATAATTTATATTGGTGGAAAGCTAAGAATATCCTTTAAAAACCCTTTTCATTTCATCAATTTTGGGTAAGAAAAATTCATCAACCACATACCCATCATATTGCCCCTTTTTGGCCCATCATGATCTTGCACATACCCTTATATGCCTCGAATTTATCTAGTGCGTGAAAATTTTCTCTAACCAAAGTAACCCATGTCATTCTAGAATAATCATCAATCAAAAGTATAAAGTACCTGTCATCTTCTAGACTTCTCACTCTTGTAGGATCAAAAATATATGTATGAATTAATTCTATTACTCTAGTAGCAGATTGTTCCTTTCCCTTGAAACTACTCCTCACTTGCTTTCCAAAATGACAATCTCTATAGACAACATTGATAGGTTTCTAATTCTAGGTAGGCCTCTCATTGCATGAACTTAACTAATTCTCACCAAATTATTAAAATTAATATGGAATATCCTCTAGTACCATAGCCAACTGTCACTAATTTATGACATAAAGCAATGACCATCAACACCCTTAAGTTGATAAATGTTTCCATCTATTCTCATACCAGCGACAATCATAGTTTTGGGCCCTTTTCTGATCTCACATGTTTCATCCTTAAACAAAAGATTGTATCCCTTGCTACACATTTTTTCACCACTCAAAACATTATCCCTTAAACCATTAAGGGTATGTGCAGGATCATGATGGGCCAAAAAGTGGCGATATGAAGGGCATGTGTAGGGTACATGTGGCTAATGACTTTTCTTAAGCCCAAAATTGATGAAACGAAAAGGTTTTTGAAAGGATATTCTTAGCTTTCTACCAATATAAATTATTCTTTACTTTGAATTTAATAAATAATTATTATTCATTTTCTATTTGAATTACGACTAAAATCATAATTGATAGGCTGATTGAAAAACATCTATAGCTTTCAAATGGTATCACATTTTTTTAATCTGAAACATTCATCACATTCTATGCTTTGTATACTAAAGGATTAAAAAAAAACCAATTGAATTACATGAATATTGACCAAGTTAAGGTGGTCAGACATACAATTTTTTATATTTTTTAAAAGTTGTAATAAAAAATTCATAATTAATTATTTACTTGGAAAAAAATTACAAAAAAAATATTCATCACATCGGGACATGAGTTCTATACTTATATCTAAAATCTTATAAAAAAAAAATTATCATTTGATTGTGGTTAGGATGGTCAAACAGACACCAACTTCTTATTTTTTCCCTGAAATTTAAGTACCTTTGCATTGAAATTTCAAATTTTCACCAAATAGATTTTCTTTTTTAATAAATAAACCTAGTAGTTTAGAAACTACATTCAATTTTGTACAGATTTTGTTCTTACATATTTTGAAATAATATGGATAACTTATTCAATTTTTTAAGTCAAGTTTCCTAACTCTGATTTTTCTGAATTTTTTGCCACTTAAGGGCCTCTTTTTTCCATGATGATCCTACGCATACCCTTAACATAGTAAACATTATTAGTGTTATACTTTCCATCAAAATTTATTGATCCCATTCAACAAATCTTAGCTTTTGAATCATGTCCAAATTTAACTAGTCCTCAATCATATTTTTCAAGTTTAGCAAACTTACTCTTCTCTCTCATCATGTGATTAGAGAAACCACTATCAAGAACCTAGTAATTATTATCCTCTTTAACATGAAAAGAAGATATAAAGCTACCTGTAACCTTATCCTTCTTCCCTAGAATACATTCCTTCACACAAATTTTAGATTTAGTACAAATATTGGTTCTTCTTTTATAGCTAGAAGAAAGCATTCATTTTATTTGAAGTCTCCATAATCAGATTCATCATCAGATATATCAACATCTTCTCTATCATAGTAACCTTTCTTAATCATCTTTCCATTATTCTCCTTACTCTTATTTTTTACAACTCTCTTCATAAATCTAGAATCATAATGACTTATATGACCATAGCTAACACATTTGAAAGGTAATTTACCTTTTTACATACTGGTTCCCTTCTTTATACTTACAAAATTAGCTTCCACATCATCAAGATATTCCTTATATGAATCTTCAACTTTTTTTGATACTCTAGCTTTGAAAGCAGTCTCTACAGCTATACCATTATTCAAACCCTTTTTCCTAATTTCAAAATAAGTTAGTGTACCAATCATATGATCTATAGAATAAGTATCAAGATATGAAATTTCCTTAATACAAGACACCTTTCACTATAAGAATCAGGAAGAGATCTAAGAACTTTCTTTACCACTTTAGATTCTTTGACTTGTGCACCAAGACCTCCCATTGCTCTCACCAGCTCATCAACTCTTTGCATGTATATTTTGATTGTTTCATCTTTGTACATATGTAGGGTCTCAAATTTTTCCTTTAAATTATACGACTTTTCTTGTTTTCCTTTTTCATCTCCTTCATAAATGCTTTCTAGCTTATCCCAAACCTCTTTAGTAGTCTTCAAAATCATAAATTTTACTAATTCAAAATTTTAAACATAATTCACAATAAAAATATTTTCTTAGCATTGAGCTCATGTTGTTTGATATTTTAACTTTTACATGGACCATTTGTGGGTGGATTATATTTAGTTTGATAAACCTTTTTAATCTCCAATCCTTGAGATGTTAGATATCCTTCCATCTTTGTCTTCCATAATGCATAATTTGTGTCATAGAATCTAGGGCAATCCAAAGTAACCTTATTTGCTATATTGGACCTACCTCAAGATGTTAATCTCTTCTCCAAGCAATCTCGCTTTGATACCAATTGTTGAATGAATAGGATAACAAAGAGGGGGGTGGATTAGTTGTATCTAATCAAAAAATCAAAACAACCAACCATAATAAGCTACACATGTATTCAAAACAAATTTTTTTTAATGTGATTAATCATGAAATATAGATAAAATAAAATAAAATAGCAACAACACACACAAGAGACCATTATATTTATGTAATACCCCTCATGTTGCTGATACTCTTGATACTCTTTGATACTCTTTGGTAATCTTATGTGTTGGTTTGGTTGGTTTGTGATGGTGATTAGTTTACCAACTTGGTTGTGTGTGGATTCATTGTTTGGTTGGTTTTTTGCACTTGGCATTACTTATGATGTTCGATGATACATTATGTGGTGATTATATTATTTTCTTATGCTATGGTTTCTGTAATAATATATGCGTGATGATGTTGTGATTCTATGTTGCTACAGCTTTTGATGCATTTTCTAATGAGTCTTGGTAAAAGGATGGAGTAGCATCACTCTCTTGTGAGTGCCCTGCTACCCCATGATTTCCTTTCATGGTGTGTCTGCAATGATGATTTACATGTTACTTGATGTTTGTTTGTATGTAGAAATTGTAGGAACAAAGTCTTGATTTAACCTGCTTCGGTAGGATAGGGCGAGCATTAAATTAACCCAATGGGTATGATGTTGAAAAAGGGAGTTGATAAGGAAGTGTCCCTATCCCAAATCCGTCACCTCATTGTGAGTTTTTTGTCATGGTCTTGGCCTTGTCTTTGTCTTAGTATTGTTGTTGTTTATTTATTTTATTTGTGGATAGTTGGTATTTAATTTATCCTTATTTTATATAGGATTAATTAATGTTACCTTGTAGATATGATTAATTTTATGTAATTGTAATTTAGTTAAATGTTGGATTTAAAATATTGTAAATTAAAAGATATTTAATTAATTAAAAAGGATAGAGTAATTAATTTAAATAAGTAATGCTTGTGATAATTGTAATTGTCTTTTTCAAAAGATAATATCATGTGATGATAATTGTGAAATTAATAAATTTTTAATTAAAATTTGTGAGATAAGGACGAGCTTTTAAAGCTAGAAAAACAACCAATGGATGGGTTGTTTTTTTTTTTAAAGGATCTTTTTTTTTTTTCCTTATTTTATTGTGAAAAAAGAGAAGTTTCTACACACACATAGAGAAATGGTTTTTGGTTTTGTCTGGAAAAGAAAAAAGATAGGTTTTTGTGCTTCTCTGTAAAAATTATTCTTGAAAAAAAAGAATAGATTATTGATTGAGAAGTTAGCTAAAGAAAGGAATTGGAAAGAAGAAACTGCAGAGGGATTCTATTTTTGGAAAGGAAGAAGGCTGTTGTGTTTGGATTTGTCATCAAACGAAGAACCATAGGTTCTTTTCGATTAATTTATTTTTTTGTTTTTGATAGTTCTCTAAGGGAAAATAAAAATCATGTCTACCATTCTTTAAATTAAGAACTATGTTTTTAAAAAAAAAAAATTGCTTGTGTTAAACCCTTAAATATTCTATAGAAAATTAGTGAGAAACCTTCTGATTTCCTTCAATAAACCTAGATTTAAAATTCTTGTTTGAAAATAAAATCAATTAATTATGGACATTAAACTTGTATGCCCATATTTATTTGTAGGAAAACTGAATTGTTATTCATATTTTATTTGTTTTCTATTTGGTGGGCGCATATATATATATATAATTCTATCTTTCTTTTAAAAATAAATAAATAATAATATTTTGTTAAAAAAAATACAGAGGTCTGTGAATTTATATAATTTATATTTCGTATTAAAAATATATATGAAAGAATTTATTATTTTTTAAAATATAAATAAAATTTATTTTATGTGGGGGAGTGGTCGACTACTACCATACCACCCCAACTCCTATGGTACCGTGTGCAGATCATAGGTTGTGCACAACAACCAAGTTTGCACACAACAACTAAGGTTACTGGATGCAGCCATGTGGGCTGTGACCTCTACATAGGGAGGTACGTTGTACAGGCTGCGTGGGTTTGTACTTAAAACTTGTGTTTAATTCAATTTTTTTATTTAATTTGATTTTTTATATTATATATAGATTATATATATATATATATATATATATATATATATATATATATATATATATTAATATTAATATATATATTAAATTTAATATATACGTATATATATGTGTGTGTGTGTGTGTGTGTGTGTGTGTGTGTATTTATATATATATAGCTGTAAAATTTCAAAGATTTAATATGGGTAATTTTATAATATGTTTTAAATGCATGATTTTAATAGATGTTTTATTTATATATATATTTATATAAATGGTTATATATGTGGAAATTATGGAATAAATTAGATAATGTTAAATTTGCAATGTTATAGTGTAATTGAGTAAATTCGAATTAAAATATGTGATTTAAGTTAAGTTGGATATTCTTGAGAAAATTTATTTATTTGTTTCTTGGTAAAATTATTGTGTATCAAAATGTGTTATATGGCATTGTTTTACGTATTGTGTACTCAAGAGATTATTCATTGAATCAATTATGGGTTTAACTTAATTAGGATTTTGTTTTGTGGGAAAAACCCTTGAGTTAGTTTATCCTTCTGTAGGAGCTTAAGTTATTGTTAGGGACTTCCAGAGGTGAGGAAATTGATGTTTCATATTTGATCTTTTAATTTGATATTTGTACCCATTTTGGAAATAGTCTTGACTTGAGTTTACACATGGGGTTGTACTGTTTTATGGATGTTGTTTCATATGATTTTGGAAAGATGGTTTTATCTTGTGGACGTTCCATTTATTGGTTCAGTGTTCTTGTGGTACAACTCCTTGGTGTTGGATTTTTTTTTATGTTAGGTTTCTATGGGGAGTGTCTCTACATGGGGGTCAATGCACAAAGGGGTTGTCAGGGTAACCCACATTAGAGTTAGAGTAATAAGTGATCACCTAAGTAATTAATTAGGGGGTGGGTAGTAAAACATTAATAAGATAATTATGGATGCCTCATCCACCTATTAGGGATTTCATAGACTAAAGGTGGGTTGAGAATGCTGTGGTTGGCATGATCATTGCCTCGTCCTCACAAGAGGTTAACAGTTCCGCATGAGTAACCCTATGGAGTGATGCCTTGAGATAGGCTATCAGGATAACCATAGATGGAGGCAACACCTTGTGATAGGTTTTCTGGATAATCCACGTAAGGCCATGAGATGACACTCTCCTCTAGCATTCCTTTTGAGTTGTTTTATTAAAATGCTCTGGAAATGGTCTATTGTTTTGTTTTGGAGATTTATTTCCGTTATGAGATATTTTTGTGTTATCTTGCTTTTTGTGTTTGGAGTTTAGTCTTGCCTTACTGTTTGGATGTGCTTGGTCGGAGATCCTTCCTTATTTACTCCCAGCATAGGAGTGGTTGGGTGGAACGTGCTATGCACCCTATTGGGTCCCCTTATGATTTAGTTGTACCATTCAGTGCAGTGTTTTGCTGATGCAGTTTGATCCAAGATTCATATGTTATCAGATGTATATTTGTACTCTAAATATATTTTATGTATTGATGTATCACTCCCACATGTGTTGGGTAGATTTATGATGTAATTTTGTATATGTGTTGATTGAGATGTACTATCAGACTAATGTAATGTATTATCATACCATGTAAACCATTCTTGAACTACCATTTGTAAATACTATTAATGTTATGTTGTATCTATGGAAATATGTAATTAATATCTTCATGACTAATTTATTATATTTGCATGTATGGTTTTATATGGATTATTCTTATCATTTTGGTTATCGTGAATGAATTTGTTAATAATGATGCATGAATGAATGGATTGCATAATTGTTAACTTAATGTTCTTTTGTTAACTTTATTATGGGTTGGTTTAGTAATGTCACCTCGTGTACCCCAAGGGACTTAGATGTGCAACTTGAAATATTGGTTATGTTGGAAACCTTAAAGTGCATTCCTTATGTTTAAAAAAAAATTGTTGTGTTTTTAGTTGTTCCTTTGGGGTTTGCACGACGGGGCGTTACAACTTGGTCTCAAAGCCAAGGTTGCTAATGCTAGGTTCTCTGGGTATTTTGTGTTCGTTAGGCAACCTTTGTGTTAAATCTTGATCTTACATAACCCTAATTGTTGTGCAGGATCATGCCTTGAGGTAGAGGTCATGGCTGAGGAAGAGGCCAGGGTGGTGTTTGTGGAGCCAACCACCAAAGTCCATCATCACCGAGTTCCCATGGTTTAGTGCATGAGGAATGATAGTCCTCAAAACAATATGTCTCAGCTTGATGAAACAGCTTGGTTTGGATGTAAAGTTGCAACACCTTATGGGGGAGATTCTTGATTAGTTGGGACCTAGGTCGGAGGAGGAGAAGCGGGTCAAGAGAGAACGGGAAATTTCTTCAAGGTGGAGGGAAATAATGGCAGATCTGGATGGACTGCTAGTAGGTCATATGAGAGACTTGATGAGAGCACACCCGCCTACATTCGATGGTTCTGGAGGAGGTCTAGAAGTGGAAACATGGTTAATCAATTTGGATTGATCCTTTGTGATGCACGCCTATGGTAGCAATACCAAAGCTTGGTGTGTAGTCATGCATCTGTGAGGCTTCACATCCACTTTGTGGTGGCTAGAAGAGAAAAATTTACATCTGGATATTAGTGTGGTCACATTGGAGCTATTTTTGGAAAGGTTTAGGGCTCACTTCCTTTCAAATCATTGGAGGCAATGTAGGGCATATGATTTTCATGACCTTAAGCAAATGTCGATGTCCATTGAACAATATGAGTGACAATTCTATGAATTGAAGCAATATGGAGGAATCAGTCATGATGAGGGAATGTTGGTTCAACATTTTGTTTGGGGCTTAAATGCCTGAATTAGTGGTGGAGTTATTGTCTTTGAGCTGAAGACAATGGAGGTAGTAGTTGAGAAGGCTCATCTAGTAGAAGAAAATTTGGCAATTGCATTGGGAGGACATACAAGAGTTCAGATTGGTAGTGTTCCAACATCAGGTTTTGGTTCTAGAGGTGGACAACGTCAAGCTGCAGGGTCTTCTAGGAATTTTTAGGCACCCTTTAAGGGTTGTCCACAGTAGCAGCATCAATCACAGCCCAAACAAAACAAATAATAGTCTCAGTAGGGAGACAAATCTCATAACAGGAAGAACCAAAGTTTGTAGCATAATAGACTTGATTGTTTTCTACAGCCTACACAAAGCACACAATCGGCACCTTCATGAGGAAATTTTCAACATTCAAGTGCACCATTTCGTGTCAAAGGATTTGGGTGAGGTACAAGTTATTTCTCATGTGGGAAGCAGGGACATATTTCCAGACAGTGTCCACAAAAGAGTACTTTAGGTTTTAGTCAGAAACTAGTTGCTTCTGAGCCGACAGTGGGTGATGTGGGTAGAGAACATTAGTTATTTGTGGCAATGGGAAATCGTCAAGCAGAATTTTAGGGCACTGTGATCAAGACATTAGGTGTGTTGCATGACACTAGTATTTCCATACTCTTTGATTCCAGTGCATCTGACTAGATTTTATATCTCCTTCAGTAGTAGAGTGATGTAGATTGGTGGCATCTAGGCAAGGCATAAAATGGTAGGTTGAATTTTCATTAGGGTCAAAGGTTGTAGTAGAGAAGCTTATTTAGGGTTGTAGTCTAGATATAGGGGCATTGACAACTAGGGTGGACCTTCAGATCCTACCACTTGGCTCGTATGATGTTGTCTTGGGAATGGATTAGTTGAGTGCACATCGTGCAATGATAGACTGTTATCATAAAGTAGTGGGTTGCATCGATGATTCCCGAAAGGAGGTGGAGAACATGGGAATTCAAAGGCCCATTTCATTGCGAATGATCTCTACCATGCAACTAAAAAGGTTATTCTGGTAGGGTTTTCAACTTTTTGCAGTAGCAATGAGTGATCTTGAGTCATAAGATAGTCGAGGAGTGTCATTGGATGATTACCCACTCCTTAAGGGGTTTTCTAATGTTTTCCCAAGTGAGATACTGGGTATGCTGCCAAAGCAGGATATAGATTTCAGGATTGATCTGGTACCTGGAGCTTAGCCTATATCTCGAGTTTTGTATCAGATGACAACATAAAAGCTTCAAGAGCTCCGTCTACAATTGGAGGAGCTGTTGGCTAAGGGGTTTATTCTCCCAAGTGTTTCCCCTTAGGGAGCACCCATAATTTTTGTAAAGAAGAAGGATGGTTCTCTTCATCTCTGTATTGATTATAGGTAGTTGAACAAAGTAACAGTGAAGAACCAATATCCCCTACCCAAAATTGATGATATTTTCTATCAGATAAAAGGAGTGAAGATATTTTCTAAGATTGATCTCAAATTAGGGTATCATCAGTTGCAGATTGTGGAACCAGATATTCATAAAACAACATTTCACACTCGATATAGACATTATGAGTTCACTGTGACGTCGTTCGGGTTGAAAAATGCACCTTTAGTCTTCATGAACTTAATGAATGGGGTGTTCCGAACGTATTTGGATAGATTCATCCTTTTGTTTCTCAACAATATTCTGGTTTATTCCAAATCTATGGAGGAACATGAGGAACATCTAAGATAGGTGCTACAATGCTTAAGGGAAAAGTAGTTATATGCCAACCTAGAAAAGTGTGAATTCTATAAGATTGAAGTTCAATATTCGGGTCATGTCATTTCAAGTGAGGGAATTTTTGTTGATCCTGCAAAGATTTAGGCCATTGTGGATTGGCCCGTACCCATAAATGTCTCAGAAATTCACAATTTCATGGGACTACCAGGCTATTATCAGTGGTTTGTCCAAGGCTTTTCTAGGATTGTGCATCCCATTACCTCTCTCCAGAGGAAGGGGAAGAAATTTCTTTGGTCAGATCAATGTCAGTTATCATTCCAAACTCTTAAGGAAAAGCTGACTAGTGCACCAATTTTGGCAGTACTAGATCATACAGGGGAATTTTAGTATGTACATATGCTTTAGTTCCTTTTAGGGAATAAGCTCGAGTTGCATACAGATCATCGTAGTCTACAATACATCTTCACGCAGCCAAACCTGAATGCAACACAAAGAAGGTGGATGGAATTCTTGTGTGAATATAATTTTGAAGTGAAGTATATCCAGGGTAAACAGAATGTGGTGGCAGATGCTTTGAGCCGAAGTAGAAATGAGATTGCTGCAGTGGCTCTCGAGGGTCATTTGAGGAGTCAAATCCTCACCGCTCTTGCCTCAAAAAATTGGTATCAAGAGGTGAAATTTGAAATCGAGTCGGACAGAACTCTAGAAGGAAATTTTTTTGGATACTCACTAGATTCTAATGGTGTCTTGCACTATGCGGGCTGAATATATGTACCTCCTGCAAAGGGTCTTCACACCCTAATCTTGACTGAAGCCCATGACGCACCTTATTCAGCACATCCTAGAGTTAAAAAAATGTATGCGGATTTGCGCTCACTATATTTTTGGGCAGGACTGAAGTGTGATATGGGTGATTTTGTGGCTAGATGTCTAGAATGTCAAAGGGTTAAGGCTGAGCATCATCATCTGATAGGTTTTTTGCAACCTCATCTTGTTCCAGAATGCAAGTGGGACATTATCTCTATGGATTTCATTATCAGCTTGCCTATGTCTTCCAGGCGGCACGACGCTATCATTGTCACTATGGATATATTGACCAAGGTAGCCTATTTCTCTTCTATCCAATCTTCCTATACTACTTCTTTGGTGGCCAAGGTTTTCATCGAAGACATTGTTCAATTGCATGGAATACCATGAAGAATCATTTTTGATAGAGATCTGGTATTCACATATGTGTTATGGACACCTTTACAGCAGTCCTTAGGGACTCAATTGAACTTTAGTTTTTCCTACCATCCTGAGATAGATGGTCAGACTGAGAGAGTCAATCAGGTGCTTGAGGATATGCTCTACATGTATGTCATGGACTAACAATCACATTGGGAATATTATCTGCACTTGGTCGAGTTTTCCTACAACAATGGTTACCATAGTTCGATCGACATGGCTCCTTTTCAGGCTTTATATGGTCATCCTTGTCATACCCTTTTGAGCTAGGATTGGTTAGAGGACAAGGTTCTTCTTAGACCCGAAATGCTTTGAGATATGGAACAACAAGAAGCTTGCATCCAAGAGCATCTTATAACAACTCAAGATAGGAAAAAGAAGTATGTTGATGCACATAGAATTGATCACCAGTTTGCAGTTCGTGATCGGGTGTTTCTTCAAGTACATCAACAGAAGAGCCATATTCAATATGGAAAGGGTTCTAAGCTTGTGCCCCGCTTTTTAGGGCCATTTGAAGTGTTAGAAAGAATTGGTCCTATCGCCTACCACCTAGCCTTGTCACCTAGTCTGTCGTGGATTCACGATGTTTTTCATGTTTTAGTCCTTAAACCATATTATCCTGGTGTTACTCACGTACTTAATTGGAATGCTCTATAGGTCATGGACGGGAAACTAGCTCTTGAGCCCATGGCCATGCTACAACATCGAAGACTTGTCCTTAGGGGTAGAGATATTAAACAGGTGCAGATTCAGTGGGACCTGAATGACAAGACTTCGGCAACATCGGACGATGTGTCTCATATTAGAGAGGCTTACCCATATTTATTTACTGGCTTCCAGGAGTAAGCCATCTTCTAGGGGGGAGGATGTAATACACCTCATGTTGTTGATACTCTTTTGTACTCTTATGTGTTGGTGATTAGTTCACTGACTTGGTTGTGTGTGGATTCATTCTTTGGTTGGTTTTTTGCACTTCACATTACTTATGGTGTTCGATGATACATTATGTGGTGATTATATTATTTTCTTATGCTATGGTTTCTTTAATAATATATGTGTGATGATGTTGTGATTCTATGTTGCTATGGTTTTTGATGTATTTGCTAATGAGTCTTGGTGAAAGGACGAACTAGCATCACTCGCTTGTGAGTGCCCTGCTACCCCACGATTTTCTTTCACGGTGTGTCTAAAATGGAGATTTACATGTTACTTGACATTTTTTTGTATGCAGGAATTGCATGAACAAAGTTTTGATTCCACCTGCTTTGGCAGGACAGGGCAAGCATTAAATTAACCCAATGGGTATGATGTTGAAAAAGGGAGTTGATAAGGAAGTGTCCCCATCCCAAGTCTGTCACCTCATTGTGAGTCTTTATGTGTCATGGTCTTGGCCTTGTCTTTGTCTAAGTATTGTTGTTGTTTATTTATTTTATTTGTGGATAGTTGGTATTTAATTTATCCTTATTTTATATAGGATTAATTAATCTTACCTTATAGATATGATTAATTTTATGTAATTGTAATTTAGTTAAATGTTGGATTTAAAATATTGTAAATTAAAAGATATTTAATTAATTAAAAAGGATAGAGTAATTAATTTAAATTAATAATGTTTGTGATAATTGTAATTGTCTTTTTCAAAATATTAATATTATAAAATCTAAAGATAATATCATGTGAGGATAATTGTGAAATTAATAAATTTTTAATTAAAATTTGTAAGATAAGTGTGAGCTTTTAAAGCTAGAAAAACAACCAATGGATGGGTTGGATTTTTTTTTTAAAAAGATCTCTATTTATTTTTCCTTATTTTATTGTGAAGAAAGAGATTTTTCTACACACACATTGAGAAATGGTTTCTGGTTTTTTCTGGAAAAGAAAAAAGATAGGTTTTTGTGCTTCTCTGTAAATATTATTCTTGGAAAAAAAAAAGGAATAGATTATTGATCCAAAAGTTAGCTGAAGAAAGGAATTGGAAAGAAGAAACTGCAAAGGGATTCTATTTTCGAAAAGAAAGAAGGTTGTTGTGTTTGCATTCGTCATCAAACAAAGGACTCCAAGTTCTTTTCGATTAATTTATTCTTTTCTTTTTGATAGTTCTCTATTGGAAAATGAAAATCATGCCTTCCATTCTTTAAATTGAGATCTATGTTTTAAAAAAAATTAAAAATATTGCTTGTGTTAAACCCTTAAATCATCTGAAGAAAATTATTGAGAAACATTCTGATTTCCTTCAATAAATCTAGTTGTAAAATTCTTGTTTGAAAATAAAATCAATTAATTATGGACATTAAACTTGTATGCCCAAATTCATTTGTAGAAAATTCAATTGTTATTCATATTTTATTTGTTTTATATTTGGTGGGAAGATATATATATATATTATTTTGTCTTTCTTTTTAAAATAAATAAATAAATAATAATCTTCTATTAAAAAAAATATAAATAAAATTTATTTTATGGGGGGGAGTGGTCAGCTTTCGTCGTACCACCCTAACCCCTCTAGTACTTGTGCAAACCATAGGCTCTGCACACCAGCTGAGGCTACTAGATGTAGCCATGTGGGTTCTGGCCTCCCCATAGGGAGGTACGCAGTACAGGCTGTGTGGGGTATATACTTAAAACTTGTGTTTAATTCAATTTTTTATATTATATAAAGATTATATATACTTATATATATATATAGCTTTAAAATTACAGAGATTTAATACAGGTAATTTTATAATATGTTTTAAATGCATGATTTTAATTGATGTTTTATATATATAAATGGTTATATATTTGGAAATTATGGAATAAATTAGATAATGTTAAATTTGCAATGCTATAGTGTAATTGAGTAAATTAGAATTAAACTATGTGATTTAAGTTAAGTTGAATATTCTTGAGAAAATTAATTTATTTGTTTCTTGGTGAAATTATTGTGTATCGAAATGTGTTATATGGCATTTTTTGACATATTGTGTACTCTCAAGATTATTCATTAAATCAATTGTGGTTTTCACTTAATTGGGATTTTGTATTGTGGGAAAAACCCTTGAGTTAGTTTATCCTTCTGTAGGAGCTTAAGTTATTGTTAGGGACTTCCAAAGGTGGGGAAACTGATGTTTCATATTTGATCTTTTAATTTGATATTTGTACCCATCTAGGATATAGTTGTGACTTGAGTTTATATGTGGGGTTGTACCATTTTATGGATGTTGTTTCATATGATTTTTGAAAGATGGTTTTACCCCACAGATGTTCCATTTGTTGGTTCAGTGTTCTTGTGGTACAACTCCTTGGTGTTGGATTTTTTTTTATATTGGGTTTCTAGGGGGAGTGGCTCTACGTGGGGGCCAACACACAAAGGGGCTATTAGGGTAACCCACATTAGAGTTAGAGTAATAAGTGATAAGCTAAGTAATTAATTAGGGTGTGGGTAGTAAGACATTAATAAGATAATTATGGATGCCTCATCTGCCTATTAGGGATTTCATAGACTAAAGGTGGGCTGAGAAGGCCATGGTTGGCATGATCATTGCCTTGTCCTGATGAGAGGTTAACGGTTCCACATGAGTAACCCTATGGAGTGGTGCTTTGAGATAGGCTATCAAGGTAAGCATAGATGGAGGTGACACCTTGTGATAGGTTGTCTAGATAATCCATGTAAGGCCATGCAATGACACTCTCCTCTAGCATTCCTTTTGATTTGTTTTATTGAAATCCTCTTGAAATGGTCTAGATTGTTTTATTTTGGAGATTTATTGTCATTATGAGATATTTCTTTGTGTTCTCTTGCTTTTCATGTTTGGAGTTTAGTCTTGCCTTACTGTTTGGATGTGCTTGTTCGGGGATCCTTCCTTATTTACTCCCAGCATGGGGGTGGTTGGGTGGAACATGCTATGCACCCTATTGGGTCCCCTTATGATTCAATTGTACCATTCAGTGCAGTGTTTTGCTGATGTAGTTTGATCCAAGATTCATATGTTATCAGATGTATATTTGTACTCTAGATATATTTTATGTATTGATGTATCACTCCCACATGTGTTGGGTAGATTTATGATGTAATTTTGTATATGTGTTCATTGAGATGTACTAACAGACTGATGTAATTTATTATCATACCATGTAAACCATTCTTGAACTACCATTTGTAAATACTGTTAATGTCATGTTGTATCTATGGAAATATGTAATTAATATCTTCATGATTAATTTATTATATTTGCATGTATGGTTTTATATGGATTATTCTTATCATTTTGATTATCGTGAATGAATGGATTGTGTAATTAGTAACTTAATGTCTTGTTAACTTTGTTACAGGATAGTTTAGTAATGTCACCTCATGTACCCCAAGCGACTTAGATGTGTAACTTGAAACATTGGTTATGTTGGAAAGCTTAAAGTGAATTCCTTATGTTTTAAAAAAACATTGTTGCATTTTTAGTTGTTCCTTTGGGGTTTGTGCAATGGGGCGTTACACTTTACTTGGAAAACCCAATGAGGGAAAAACATGGCAAGGATTAGCTCACAATATAAGTAATTATGAAATTGGTACAAAAGGGGCTCACTACTAGAATAGGACATACTATCTAAAAGGGCTTATAGGTAGGGCTCACAACCACAAAAATAACAAGATATGATGCAGGAGCATCTAGTGGTGTGAGGGCAATCTTGCATCACCCAAAAATAGTTAAATTTCAAGTTTTTTGGATTTTAGATGTTTTTACATTTTTGGATACCCGTTTCGTCATAATGAAATTCCTAATTTACGGTTTTTATTTTCTATTCCTGGGTTGAAAGATATTGCAGTTTTAATCTCCTAGATTTGCACCTGAAAATCTTTCTAGTTAAATTTGAGGCACTTAGAGTTCCCATATTGGCTCTGAAACTTGTCAAAATTGGCATAGCATATTTTGAGTGTGTTTTTGACTTTGAGACCTTTCCAACGGTTCAAACAGTTCATGAATCGGAGTCCCGGATCAAAAGTTATGGCCCCGAGAAGTTGGCGCACTTTCTAGAAGATACAATTGCAAATGTTCTTTTGAAATTTGAACTTCAAGTTGTAATTTTTTGGCGCCAAACCACCTAAACTCAAATTTAAATGTTGTTTTGGCTCCAAACTAAAGAGGATCTCTATTTATTGGCGGGTTTCTAATTTTTGGGTAACTTTTTGGGGACAAGCTAGCATATTGCAAAAGGGTGATTCTGTAGCTTTCTGTAACTTGCATGTGTTGTATAACTTGGGGATTTGAGATCCTCTGCATGTAAGAAGTTCCATTTTCTAAATAATAAAACTATTCTCTTTTTTGTGGGTTATTATCTAAGTCTCAGGCTACGCCTTCATCAAGTGGTATTAGAGCGGGTTTTTTTGAGCATGTGGACAGATCGCCGATCGTGAGGCAGTTCGTACCAGGACCGTGGTTGTAGGTTGAGGTCAAGAAAGATGCCTCCAAGAGTGATTCCTGGTAGGCATGGTGGTGCCAGAGGTGGTTGAGGCAACAAAAATGTTGGTGGAAGAGATGCACTGGCAGCCCTCCAGAGACAGATTGACGCATTACAAGAGCAGTTGAGAAGAGGGTTAAACCCAAGGGAGGAAAGTGAGGATGAAGGAGAGGAAGAAGTTTCAAATGTAGAAGAGGAAGAAGAAGCTATTGATCAAGACCAAATGTGGCTAATAAGGGCCATTTTGAAGATCGGGAAAAGACCCAGAGCAGAAGTCCCCAGTTATTCTGGAAGTCTGAAACTGGAAAAGTTGATCGACTGGATCAACAAGCTAGAAGAATATTTTGGAGTATGAGGAAATAGAGGACCTAGATCGGGTTAAGTTTGCGAAAATGAAGCTAAAGGGACACGGCAGTATTTGGTGGAAAGAGGTCCAGTTGGAAAGAAATCGAAGAGGAAAAGGAAATATCACCAGATGGGATCGCATGGTAGAGAAACTAAAGAAGCAGTTCATACCAGTGGACTACGAGTTAGATCTGTTGAAGAAATTGCAAGGGTTGAAGCAAGGAAGCAGATCTATGAAAGAATATACTAAATATTTTCACAAGATAATCATCAGAATAGGTCACACAGAGGCCAATAAGGAGAAGATAGCTTGATATCTTAATGGG
>VDFB02168118.1:92113678-92135837 GCA_007258455.2 Sequoia sempervirens
ATCAAATATCACATCTCCTAATTCACTCCAATTAATTAATTTTGGATTGATTAATCCTAAATCAACTTTCTAATCATCATTATCAACTCCAACTTTTAACTCTTTAAAAGTTAAATCAACCATGGTCAACTAATCAAGCTGCACATGAAAATAATTTTAATTAATTATTTAATTTATCTATTTTCCCTCACCAAGGCATATTCCAAGGAATATTCTTCTCAACAACCTCTCATTCAATTTCCCTCCAAAGATTTTCAAATACCTTTCACATCTACATTTAATTCTCTTACAACCTTTCAAATCCTCTTACATCCTTTCAAATCTCATTCAATTCCTCTTACACCAGTTTTAAATTCTCAACCAATAACATTTACTTCTCTTCCATCTTCTCCACACACATTTCCCAAAATGTGCTCCACCCTCATCCAATAGAATTGTGATACTTGACACATTCTCATTAGCTCCCATTTTATCTCACATTCATAAAATCCTCTCATTCTTCAACCCTTGGATTATATATATAAAGACATCATTTTCATAATATGGATCCACAAAACTTCATGCATTATCACTATAGCCATTTGAGTTCATAGTTTTTCATCATTTTCAAACATCATAGCTAGATTATATTCAATTTCATCTTTGAATCATCCACACTACATCAAGCTTATCAAAGGGATTGGAAAAAGGCTTCTTTCCACATCAAAGGAGCACCAACCCCCCTATGGGATTGAGGTTTGGTTAGCTTAGTTGATTTCATATTGTGTTCTTGTTTTATTTTCATGTTTTCAACTTTGTTTCTCCAAGAATCTCATAGGGAGCATTAGATTTTCTCTTCTAACATGTTTGACACTTGATTTGTGATCTCTTGTTAGCTTGTGTAGGTTTTGTGCTCACAATTACTTTCTCCATAACTACTTGTATTTCAAACTCGATCCTTTCTTTTTCTTGGAAGACGTTCTTGAACACTACTTTGTTCCACTCTCTCAATTTTCCTTTAATATGTTGTAGTCTCATATGAAATTTAACATTTGAGTGTCATGTAGATTTTGAGGTTCTTTCCGCCAGATCAATAGCAATCCTTTTATATCAAAGCTTTTAAGCCACATCTTCTCAAATTGAAATTGAGACCTTTGTGGTACGTGTTCCTCTTGTATTTCCAGATCAACCGAGTAGTGGCTAGAAATTGGAATACATCTTATTTGAGAGCCCAACAAGATCAGTTTGGATAGCCATGATGAGGAGAACAAGACATGGTTGAGCCTTTTTGCGATGTTCATGAAGCCCTCCCATCTGTTGTTCCACGTGAATTTACCATTGCATGGAGGAATGCCAATTAGATTGTTATTGTTCACAAAATCAACAAAGTCTATTTGTGTTTGGGTTTGCTTCTACACTCCTCCTGATTTATTTTGAAGGTCAAGTATGGAACTGAAATCTCCCCAACACAATATCAGTGTTAACAATGTTAAAGAGTTTTGTGCTTAGTTCATTCCACAATCTCTTTTTCTCTATAGGTTTTGTTGGGCCATATACATTAAAAATTACAAATTTTAAAGTTGTGTTTGTGCTAGATACCTTTGTTGATAGCCAATTGATTAGAATTCTAAGATTGAATTATGACTTTGCTTATTTTCCACATAATTTCTAATCCATTTGAAGCACCAATTGCTTCAGTAAAAAGACCATCCCATCCTTTACAATGTTTGATAAAAGTTTCCATTCTAGATTTATCAAGCTTGGTTTCATGCATAATGATGACGTCGATCAATTGATTGGTTAATTGACCCCTGACCATATGCCTTTTATTAGAGGCTTTTAAGCCCCTAACTTTCCATTTGAAGATCTTCATTGCTCTCTAGAAAAGAATATCAAAAGGCACAACTTGATATAGGTCTCTTTGTTTATCAGGGCTTCCTACTCCCTCCTCTGTTCATTCGTTTTGTGCCCTCTCTTTTGTTGGCAACTTCTCACATCTAGGATTTTGGATGCAGTCTGACTTATACTGAGTTTCATCTTGATTTCTTTCGTTCTACTAACTATGTTTAGAGGCTTTTATCTGTATTATATTGTTGTTCTCCACGGAGTCATTCATTTATGTATAAGGAGTTGAATTTGGTTTCTGGATTGGATCCGCCCCTTCTTTTTTCTTGTTGTCTCCAGTGCAATTACACCTTAGGTTTGCGTCAACACTCTGCCTCGAAATGGTTTCTCTTTCCACAGTTATGACAGAAGAACTTCGAGGTTTCAATTTCCAATTCTTGCCTCCATATTCCAACCTCAGTGCATAGCTTGACATTACGAGGGATTTCCTTAATTTCTATTATTTTTATCCTTGGATATATTGGAGACTCGCAATTCCTCATGTCAATTTCTAGGGTTTTTCCTATGGCATCTCCAATCGCAGACAGAGATTCTCTAGACCAATAGTCGAAGGGCAAGTTATATAGCCTGATCCTTATCGACCCCTTCGTAGGCGCTGCTTCCATTGGATTAAAGTTAGGTTTCCAATTTTGCAAGAAAAGATATGTATCGACGTGCTTCCACTGTCCCGATCTTAAAATTCTCTCTCTCATCTTCAGACTCAAAAACTGCAACAAAAATTCCTTTTGGTAGGAAGTTTAGATAGATCAGATTTCCAATTTTCATTTACCCATTCTATGATCTTTTATCTTGATAATATTTTTCCTAAGAATGTGCCTATGATCGATGTGTTTTCCAACTCCTCCGCATCCTTCCATACTATATTAGTTAGGTCAATCCATTCGTTTCTCTCTTGGCCGCATCCTTGTTCATATCCTGCTGCTCGCATGGGTTCATTTTTACCTTTCCCTCCGATGCCACTCGAGTTTTTGCATTCCTTCCCGGAGTTTCTTCAACATTTCCTGGTTTATCTTCATTACATATTTTTTGTATTCCTTTCCCTTTTTTCCCTTTCAAAAGGTGTTCACAATTACTGATCTGCACTTTTCTGCTGTTGCGAGCCATTTTTTGATGCCTTTTCTTATGTTATTTTGCTTAATCATCATTAAGCGTTAAGATAGATTATGTAGAATCCTTAACTTTATCAAAGCATCAAGTTTTAAAAGATATGGTCTAAAAGATCTAAATTTATAGATTTAACCCCATTTTAAATTTTTTAACTCCTCTCAAACTACTTTATCTCCAAGCTTAAACACAAGATGATTTCTCATACATGGGGCAATGCTAACCTAGATGACTTAGCACCCATTACCGCTACATTTTGCTTAGATGGAGAAATGAAGTGGCTAAAGGGTTAATAAGCACTTTAGCACTCTGCTGCTCGCATGGGTTCATTTTTACCTTTCCTCCGATGCCACTCGAAGTTTTTGCATTCCTTCCCGGAGTTTCTTCAACATTTCCTGGTTTATCTTCATTACATATTTTTTGTATTCCTTTCCTTTTTTCCCTTTCAAAAGGTGTTCACAATTACTGATCTGCACTTTTCTTGTTGCGAGCCACTTTTTTATGCCTTTTCTTATGTTATTTTGCTTAATCATCATTAAGCGTTAAGATAGATTATGTAGAATCCTTAACTTTATCAAAGCATCAAGTTTTAAAAGATATGGTCTAAAAGATCTAAATTTATAGATTAAACCCCATTTTAAATTTTTTAACTCCTCTCAAACTACTTTATCTCCAAGCTTAAGCACAAGATGATTTCTCGTACATGGGACAACGCTAACCTAGATGACTTAGCACCCATTACCGCTACATTTTGCTTAGATGGAGAAATGAAGTGGCTAAAGGGTTAATAAGCACTTTAGCACTCCTACATTGATTCTCCCTTGTCAAATACGTAGTTACATCAACTTTAGAACCTTCGTTGATGCCTTGTTTGTAAGGGGTGGTTGGTGTTATTGGCTTAAGAACCCTAAGATGAAACGGATCTAGAATATCCTACCTAATAACAGTGCATTCGCTATACATGCAACATCTTTCTTATAAGAGATCATATTTTCTCTACTAATTTGCATAAGAGATCTCTTCATTTGTACACCAACACTAAAAGAATTATGGTTTGTTGGCAAGGAGGTAGGAAAACTCATCATTTGTATTTTTTTTTTGAAAATGTTATGGGGAGAGGCTCGAGTAGTTGAGCACCCTAACTTCGTGCTTCTAATTATTCTATGTGGAAATTTCAAATCACTCCTAATTTTTTACAGCAACTTACTTGGCAAGTCCCCTACTTATAACTAAGGTTTCATGGCCACATCATCAAATATGATGCCACATCAACATGCTTTTTGTCAAGGTGTCCAAAAAGACCAAAAAAAAAAGTGAGACCAAACTCGTGCATTCACAACATGTTTTATTGAGCATTGATGTGGCATTGCATGATTGGTTGCTTTTTAGATCGAAGGAATGCATTTTGTTTTATTATGGGTAGTCATCATCAACACTAACAACTTTAAAGTCGCAACTATTGGTCGAATATTGATAAAAATATTGGGCATTATATAAACAAATACTATCACAACTATTGAAACACGCTGAGGTACTAGGTCCTCTCCCCTAGGCGACAAATTATTGGAATAGATTATATCACTAAGTTTTAAATGTTTGGTTTCTTTCACTTGTACAATTTTTTACCATTAAAATAGCCTATTGTATTTATTTTCTTTATTGGATGCTTATAGAGTTGGATTTAGTGAGGTTATTTTTTTCCTTCTTTTGATGACCACTATAATTTTCTTGTTAAGTGGTATATTGGGTATAAGCCATTACTGATATGCATTTAGACTAACTTCTATTATTTTTGCAAGTGAAATGAGGATGTGTAAACATTAGTAGGGGAAGTTAAGTTATCAATTTATTTAATAAAATAGTGGAGCCAACTAGTTAGCCCATATCTTTACCAAAATGAAACATTTGGAAGGCAAAACATTTAAGTTTCAATGCAATTATGGACACAAGGGATAAGAGTCTATTAAAGCTTAGTGATGGATAGCTTTAAATTTCGGCCTTTCTTTGTTCAACCCAACATGTATTTCCCCTTTAACTAAACCAATTCCAATTTAGTTATGAACACATCTTGATAGAACACCTTACTACAATTACATGTTAACAAATAATACAATTTTGTACAAAGTTGACCTCAATCCATGATCCTTTCCTTGTCTCTATTTATATATACTCCCATACATTTCATCTTTATCTTATTTATATCCATATATATTCCTATACATAACCAAATTTATTACAATTATCCTTGCACCCACTCCCATGCATTCCTCTCCACATTGATCGATCTTGCAATTTTGAAAGACGTTAAACCCAAGATAGCCTACTTCACAAATATTTTAACTCTCCAAATATCATAGAGCCTCTAGATATCCTAAAAAGAATCGCATTATTTATCCAAAATACATGATACCCATTTAACCATACATGGATCCCTCTCCCCTTCCGATCTAGAGAATCCCTCGGGACCTAAAAGCTGCCTAAGGGCCGGCCGTCTTCCTTCGATATCGAATCCCCAATCCGACTTTTAAACGTTAGGCGGGACCTGACAAGCCCTTAAATAGATTGAATTAGCGGAGGTCTGTGACCTCAAACGAGATCATCTTGTTTTTTCTCATGCCCGCTTGCACTCATCATTGTTTCGCTCTCTTCCTCGCCTACATACAGTCATTCCGGTAAGAAAAAAATACTCTCATTTCTACAGATTATGAGGGAAGGAAAAATAATTTTAGAACTCATTTACAGCATTACAATCCTTGTACATTTTTAAATATTCAAACGTCTCATCTCGTTGGCAGGTTCAGTCTCCCTTCTAAATTTTAGCGGTCTGAAATGAGGCTCAAGAAGAAGAGATACAGGAGAACTGAGCCGTGTGGAAAGGTATTTAATGCCTAACAAATCCCTAATTTAACAAGTTATTGTACTTTTTTTTTCAAAGGGAGGTCACAGGTTCAAACCCAGAGAGAGGTAGGGTAGGGTATGCATGCCACATACACTTGTAACACGGTAGATTGCCTCCCCGATTACGCATGCAGGTCCGCAGTGAGTATAACATAATCTCATATGTGCAGATAGATACTCATCGATGACCTTCAAATTTTCTTAATTAAAATTTACTTCTTCATTAGATTAAATAAATTTTCTCATTGCTCTTCAGGTTTATTAATTCATAAGATATGTTTGATCTCGGTAAAGGGATTCCAAACGTTCTTTATTTTTCTTTTAAAATAAATGTTTGGCCTATTGATGTCGAACTATAATCTGGGACAGCACCATGGCCTGGGTCGACCAAGGACACAAAATATGGGGCAATTCCCTGCGTGTCTACTTTCTTGCATATCTTTATTGCCATAGGGTGCATACCCATGTGTTCGCTGGTGGATGTGAAACCAGGTCTTTATCGAAATAAGTGGAATTTCAAATTAGGTTTTCATTGTCATATTCACTTGGCCTTACCAGTCAGTAACATCGACTGGGCTATATAATCTCATAATCATTTTTCATATCTCTACTTTTACCTGTGTGTCAGAAATTCGTTTTTCAGATAGATTGTCAAGAATTTTATTAGGGCCCTTGCTGCTGAAAACCACATTAAAATTATAAAAGAAACCAATTACAGATATATACATATGCATTCTGCCATTTTCAGTAGACCAGAAAGTTCGACTGACATTAAAAGAGTCAAGCCATCAAGTTCGGCATTATATTTTTTCTGTGAGTGGGTTTTTTTCAATATTATCATGTACAGATTATGTTATTTATATTTTTAAAATTAATGCTCCAATTCTTGAATCGCATTCTTAAGATTTGAAAATGCTGGCTGGCTAGCATTGGACACCGATTTGAGACACCAATACCTCACCATTTATTTTTCTTCTCTGTTGATTTTAGCCGTTATTTCTAAATTTGTCTCTAATTTTGAATGTTAAATTAGTTTCATTTTCAACTGCTACCCTTTAGTTCTATCTGTGTTACTGCTAGGATTGAAATTTCAACCCTCTTAAGATAAAGTTAACCTCCTTGTTGTTCTTATAGATCTATAGCGTGCATCTAAAATGTCAAATTCTTACTCTGATACTGAAATGCATATTCTGAAACGGCCTGGATCAATAGAAATGATATGGAAAGTGTTGCCGAGTCTTACATAACATACCCTATAAACGACTCCAGAAAATTGTTGACTCGATGTCAGTTCTATTTTGCCCGCTTTTTCTTGCAAGATGCTGCTATTTCCTGCATCCTTTTCCCACAATCAATAGGCTTTTTTAACTGCTCGTTTTAGTTGATTCCTCTTCTATTTGTTTGTTTTTAAGAGAACGTCAATGCTGACTCTTTTCCCCTAAATTCCGAGGTAGCTGATCATCTAGAAACAGATTTTGACTTATCATCTAATTTTTGAGGTCACAACTAGCGTAGTAACATTGAGAGGGTGTAATAGTGACATGGAACTATTGAAGAAGGTCTGTTTAAGTCTAACATTTTTAGAGACTACACTCACCTCAATGGTATGGAGCTTCAATTGTACGCTCTTTGTAATGTCCCTGTTTCGGAATGGGATTAAAATAATAATGATAAATTAAAATATCAAAAAACAAAAAATAAATTATAATAATTATACAATATTAAATTAAAATTTAATTTTATCAAAATTCAAGGGGCATGTGAAGAATAATGACTATTAAAGATATAAGATATATAAGAGACACCAAACAAGGAGATGTAAGGACCATACGAAGAATACATCTTTCATTATTTGATTATTACTCCTTTGGAGCATGGAACTATGGTTCATTTAATCTGAGGAAAACCCATAATTTCTCTTCAGTGATCCATTCAATGACTATGCTCCATTGATATGTATCTTGAACAGCTAAATATATGTTCTAAGACATTCTAAATAATTTAAATAGTATACCAATTTCGATATTATAAAATTCATCATATCTTAGTCTTTATTTTTTTTAATAAAAAGGGGGTTAAAACTTTATTAAAATCATGAAAGAAACATTACATAGGGATCATGGAACCCATAGGCTCCTAAAAAAGAAAGTACAAGAATAACCATCCAAGATGAAAACCACCATCCAAATAGCCCAAACACCTTAACCCTCCATATCATCAGCAATGACCCTCTCTAATTCATGATAATAATCCAGTGATAACTATCCCCACCCCTCAACCTTCTAATCATCCTCATGCTCTGAAGCCCACTTAGCCAAACAGTCAGCAACCCTATTCCATTCACCTAGAATGTGGGAAAAAGACACCACTTCCAACATAGAGCACATCTACATAATCTATCAAACCACCAACACTAGCTGCCAATTAACCTCAGCCACCTTTTTTCTCATGCAACATATTAACAATAATTTGTGAGTCAAATTCATAGATAATCCTACGCCAACCCAAAGCACAAACACGCTCAATGGCCTAGAGAATCGCCAACCCCTCCATAAAGTTGTTAGAATGTTTCCCTTTATGGATGGAGAAAAAGAAAATAACTGAGCCAGAACAATCTCTTCCAACTCCACCAATCCCAGTAGGCCTAGGATTACCCCTAGAGGAACCATCCATATTAATCTTCAAAATATCCATTGGAGGGAGTAACCATCTTCCAACCCTTTGAACCTTCTTTTTAGCCTGCCTACCTCTTTTGACACAAGCAGAGATAGAAGTCAACCCCTGCAAGCCCAATCTATTCACAATCTCATCATCACTCCTTTCCAAAGGATAAGTCACTTCACATTTGGCTTCCACCATCTCTTGGATCATACCAACAATTCAGTGACAAACCTATTGAACCATCAGCTTATCCCCATGAAAAATCCTATGATTCCTTTCCAACCAAATTTTCCAAAGGATGAATGTAGGACCAATGCACCATACAATATGGAGGAAAGAGGCTTGGGAAGGAGGTCTTCCTAGACTGCTCCATAACTCAACAAGGGAAGAAGCATGAACACATGGATATTTCCAAACACCCCACCATAAATGCCAAAGCAACATAGAATAAGAACAACGGAAAAAAAAGGAAGAATCCTCCCCACTGTAGCCACACAAAACACAAATAGAGGGACCCTAGAATCCCCGCCTTTGAAGATTATCCTAAGTCAAACATCTATTCCAAGCTAGAGTCTACACAAAACAATTACACTTTGGCCATGAAAACTTGTTCCACACATGTTTCCACCAAGGGACCTCCACCCCTCCAAACTTACGAAACAACAACTCTGATACCCACTAGCCACAGTGAAAGTACCCTTAGGATTCGGGCTCCAAGCCAGAATATCCTTATCCCTAAGGGAGCTGCATTGTTTACTAGTAAAAATATTTTGAATCTTAGCACAGTCCTCCTCCAATCCAACAACAGGACAATCACAAGAATCCTTCCACTGAGCCACCTCCATCAACCCACAAGGATAAGAAGTCTTAAAATCAATCACCCTTGACCAACCAACCTCCAAAAAGTGCTAGCAAAGATTCAACAAATTAGGATACTGGCTCAAATAAATAATTTATGAGTCCATCATACATCCTTTGACCTACAAGTCACATTTAGAAGCTCCTCAAAACCCATAAAATTTTCCATAGATTTCTTTTTTCAACTAGAAGCCACTTTTGTAGTGTCATGACAACATTGCAACTTTTTTAGAAACTTTGCAACAATATACAAAATATGCTCCTTACTACATCAACGTACACCAATTCTTCCAAAACCTAATCCATTGTTTCTAGTCACCCCTTGACATCAATGACACTTTTGACATCAATAACAACCAAATTTCCAACATTTTTCCTCAGAGAGACATATTACAAGTTTTGTATTGCCTATTAGAGGGAATAGAGTAGGAGTCAAGCCCTAAATCTAGAGCTCTATCTACTCCATTAGTTGATAGATATTTTAAATTTAGAATACCTATTTTCCATGTTCATAGAAGTTTTTTCACCATGATTCAACAACCAAGGAATTTTGTGACATGGGATAGTGGTAGTCCACTAGTTCTTCCTACCCCTCCAAATTTTTGGGTTTTTTATCCCCACTAATGCTCTCAAATCAATTCCAAATTTTACGATAAAGATTTTAAAATGTTACTTTTAGGATCAAAAATTAAATAAGTAGATAAAGAACAATTTCACACAATTTGACACAGCATATACCCTGGGAAAACCCTCCAACTTGAGGGAGAAAAACCCAGCAACAATATATCTCTTATATATTGAATAATAAACAGCAATTTGCTTTACAATGAGGCCCAACACAAGGCCAAACTAGCAGCACCACACTAGATGCAATAACACAAGAATAAGATCAAACTCCTTGAATGATAATGTCGATCATCTTTAAGAATAACTTCGATCTGCAATATCGAACTCTTGCTGTAGGTAATTCGCACTTGCTTGAATGAATAGAATGGATGATAATGAATGTGATCAGCGCCTCCTTTATATACACATTGATGAGGTGGTTTCCAATAAACGCGTCCCTTCATAGATGCAAAGTCGGCCTCAAATGAAAGGGTGTGACTTATACAAAGGATGGCGAATTCTTAGATAAGGTCGGCCTCATTTAAAAAATATAAATTACAAATAAATGAAATCGGTTCCAATAAATAAATAGCCAATCGGCTATATTTAATTTATTGCTTATTAGAATAATTTAGTAGAAGAGGTCCATGCCTACAACATCAACACTCCCTCTTAGCTAGGAGGGAATTCTTCCAGATATCCAATGTCATGGAGTCTCTCAACATGACACTCACAATGGCTACACCCATTTGTGGAAAGGAGCTCATCACGGAGTCACTCAACGTGATATCATCCATCATGGCTACTCCCATGTATGGAAAAGAACATGTGTACAAGTGCTCATCACGGAGTCACTCAACATGATTTCATCATGGAGTCTCTCAACATGATGTCCACTATGGCTGGCTCCCCAGAGGGTGGATAAACACAAGATATGGGAATCATCATGGGAGTCTCTCAACATGATGTTGTCATGGAGTCTCCAACATGAAACCATTATGGCTACTCCCAAGAGGGTGGAACATATTTCATCTCAAATTTCTATCATAGAGAAAGATGCAAGCATCATGGCTTTTCACCTCAAATTTCTATCAAAAGAGAAAAGGATGCATTAAGGAAAATCACAAATATCATCGATGCTGAGTCTCCCTCTCAACAAGGGCTTCATTATCCAAAACTCCAAGCTTGTCTCAGAAGTGCACAAACTTCACTCTAGAGAGAGGCTTGGTGAGAATATTAGTCGTTTGCTCATCAATGTAAATATATCTCAACTGAATAACTTTCCTCAGTACCATATCTGTGATGTAATGGCATTTGATCTCAACATGTTTTGTTTTATCATGAAACACTGGATTGATAGATAGCTTCACACAACTTTGATTGTCACAATGAATAATAGTCAGCTCCAATGATTGTCCAAACAATCTTGCAAGGAGCTTTCAAAGCCACACTGCTTCTCGAGCTGCTACACATGCTGCAATATATTCAGCCTTTGCAGTGCTTAGTGCCATAGAGGTCTGCTTCTTGCTACACCAATAAATCATCAGAGATCCCAAGCTTACAAATAACCAGAGGTGCTCTTCCGATCAGCTACACTCCCTGCCCAATCAAAATCAGAATATCCTTGCAGCTTTAGGTCTACACTGGAAGTATATTTCAAGCCATATCCAACTGTGCCACGCAAGTATCTCAAGATATGCTTAGCTGCAACTAGATGAATTTTCCTTGGTTCACACATGAACTGACTAAGTGCACTCACTGCATAGCAAATATCTAGTCTAGTATTGACTAGATACATCAACGATCCAATCACCTGCTTGTAAATAGTGGGATCTACCAAATCTGAACTAGCTGCAAACTCACTTAACTTCTTCAAATTGGTTTCCATCGGTGTAGACATGGATTTGTAATCCATCATCCCAAATCTCTTCAAGATGTCTATAGTATACTTCCCTTGACTCAGAATAATTTCATTGGGTCTCTGCCATACTTCCAATCCTAGAAAGTAATGCATAAATCCTAGATCCTTCATCTCAAATTCAAAAGCTAACTCCTTCTTGCATTTGATAATGAGATATTATGGTCTAGTAAGAAATAGATCATCAACACATAAATAACTAAGATTAATGCGCCCTCACCATCAACTACCTTGAAGTAAAAGATTTGAATCAACATCATTCTTGAGAAACCCAAGCTCATCAAGCATCGATCAATCCCCTCTCATACCGCTAACGAGGAGCCCGCTTAAGGCCATAAGGCTTTTCATCTACAAACATGAGACTCCTTCCATGAATCTCAAAGCCATCAAGTTTCTCACCTATACTTATTCTTCAATTACACCATTAAGGAATGTTATCTTCATGTCCATATATGATGTAAATTCTATCCTCAGCTACTACAATAGCAATAATAGTCCCGATGGATGTATAATACAACCGTGAGAAAATGTTTCTTCATAATGTATTCTCTTTTCCGAGAATCCTAGCCACAATCTAGCTTTTACTTCTCAATGCTTCCATTAGTTGTATTCTTGATCTTGAAAAGCCATTTAGAAGATACAACCGATTTCCTTCAAGTCTTGGAACAATATCATCCCAAAACATCATTCTTGATAATGGGATTGATATTCCTTCAATACAAGTATCTCCATACATACTTGTTTACTTGATGCTTGCTCAACACTGGAAGGCTCAGATTCAATGATATGACTCATTAATGCAACATAGCTTGGAAACTTTTGTGGTCTTTTGCTTTCTCTGAATGTGCCTCTAGGTGCTGCAAGCTTTTCTGCCTCCTACATTGTTTTCCTAGCCCATAGAGGTCTCTTTCGACCTATGACAATATCTCTTGCCCCATCAATTGGTTCCAAAGGCTCAACTGGATCACCATCCTCTTCTGGTTCAATAGACTCCTTCTGAATCTCAGGAGTATGATCAATGTCCATGTCCTGAGGAGTCTCCTGGTCTTCTTTATCTATCTCCATGTATAACCTTTAGATCTTTTGAATGCAACATCTTCTTCAAAAGTGACATCTCTGCTAATCTCTATCTGTTTCTGTCCTAGAATGTAAATCTTGTAGGCTTTTGAGGATTCACTGTAGCCTACAAATATTCCTTTCTTGCCAGATGGTTCTAACTTAGATCTCTTATCTTTAGGCACATGAATATAAATAGGACAACCAAAGATTCTCAAGTGACTAACTTCAGGCTTCACACCTGTGAAGGATTCTTCCAGAGTCATATTCTCCAAAATACGATGAGGGCTCCGATTCTGAACATACACTGCAGTTCTAGATGCTTCTGCCCAAAGGAAGGTTTGCAAGTCTTGATCATGGATCATAGCTTTAGCTGCCTCAACAATGAATCTATTCTTCCTTTCTGCAACTCCGTTTTGTTGTGGATTGTAAGGAACACAAAACTCCCTCTTAATCCCTGCCTCGATACAAAAGTTACGGAAGCCTTCAGAGGTGTATTCTCTGTTGTCAGATCTCAGAACTTTGATTCTCTTTCCAAACAAATTCTCTACTTGAGCCTTAAACTCTTTGAATTTCTCAAGTACTTCAGCAGATTCCTTAGTCTTTAAGAAATAAATCCAAGTCTTTGTAGAGTAGTCATCAATGAAAATTACATAATACCAAAAACCACTCAAAGATGCAATAGACATTGGACCACACAAATCAGAATGAACAAGATCTAGAATACATTTTGATCTATTTTCACTACTATGAAAAGGACCTTTAGTATTCTTACCCAATGCGCATCCTCTGCAAGTACCATCATGCTCCTGACTAAGTTTTGGAAGGTTAGTGACTATCTTCTCCATGGATGGAAGAGCTCTGAAATGGAGGTGGGAAATTCTTCTATGCCAAAGCTTGCTTGAACTAATGGATTCATGCAACAATTCCTGCATTGGATGAATGGAAATTCTATAAAGACTCTCTTTTTGAACACTAGTCACACGAGCTATCTTGATGCTAGAGTTATTTGGCCAAGCAAGAACTTTTCCCTCAGAAAATGCAACTTGATATCCTTTGTCCTCCAAAGCTGAAATTGATACAAGGTTCCTCTTGATACCTAGTACAAACAAGACATCACTCAAATGAAGAGAGATGTCAGAATCTAGGTGAAGAGAGGAGGCTCCAGCACCCTTCACTGAATAGCAAGCATCATCTCCAATTATTACTTGAATGTTGGTTTCTCTCTCCACCAAATCTGAAAGATGCTCTCTAAATCTGGTAATGTGTCTAGAAGCGCCACTATCAATCAACCATGTGTTGCTATCAGTTGGAACATTGCTTGATAGGGCTGAGATAAATAGAAATCCACTTGAATTATCTCTTGAATCCTTCTTAGGAGAGACATCATCCACATCCGCAGTAGAAGCATGTTGCTTTGGTCTTGTTGCAAAATCTCTAGCATAGTGACCAAACTTGTCACATCTGAAGCACTATATATGGGAGAGATTCTTCTTCTTCTTTGATTCAGGAGCAACATCCTATTTCCTTTCTCTATTCCTCTTGAAGTTACCTTTTCTCCCTTCTCTTCCTTTCTTCTTTGAAGTTTGAGCAGCAAGAACATGATTGTCTTCATTGTGAGAACTTTGTCCATTACCCCTTGTTGCCAACCTTGATTCCTCTTGAATGCAGTCTTCCCTAAGATGATCAAACTTAGGTAGCTTAGATCTTCCACTTATACTTTGTATAAAAGGCTCCCAAGATTGAGGAAGACCATTAAGCACCAACATGACTAAGTCTCGATCATCAATTATGTCTCCAATGGCATAGAGTTGATCCTTCAACTCAGTGATCTTCATAAAGAAGGAGATGATTGAATCTCCTTTCGCCATCTAATCCACTATTTTAAAAAGTTTGTTGTGTTGTGGGCTTATTGACTGAGGCATGTCTACGAACCTCGAGATATAATAGCAAGGTTATGTGTGAATAATCCAATAATAAATTCATAATAACTTCATCAAAATCAATAACCATCCAATAATAAATGTGACCCCATGTCATGTCTATCTGCAACATAGTAACAATTTTAAAATGTTCATCAATAGCTTCACTATTTATTGGTATATGAAGAACAATCTTGTTTCCATGGTTATCAAGGAAAATTATTTCTTAGTTTTGAAGACAACATGGCCTAATATTCTTCTTTATTTATTTTTTGATAAAGATGTACAAGTTGGACATAATCTCACACATCATAAATTCATCATTTTGTAAGGGGGAATGCTAATACATGGGATGCGAGAATATAAAATATAGAGAATCTAGACCTTGTTGAGTGTGAATGCTTTGTTTACCTATCTAAATAATGTTTCATGATTCATACGATACTTAATTGGCATAACAAGGTGCTAAGGGTCAAAGATTTAATCATGGAATTTGAGAATAAAGACCATAAGCTTGAATCAAAAAGATATTATTAGTTCTACTTATAATAATACTTTCATGATTCAATTATTGCATATTAGAATGACTCAAAGGTACATGCCTATTTTTCTTATTGATTGATATGTTCCATTCTAGTTTTCCACACCTAGCATTGAAAACTTGGTTTTAATTCAGAGAAACTTTTTATGATAGTAGATTATTCATCTCCATTTTGTTTAACCTTTTCAAAATTCTTAAATTGAATAATTAATATAAATTATTTTATTTAAGAACAAAATGAATGAAAAACATAGGCATGGTGGGCACTATTAATTTTATAATCATTTTAAAACTCGTGAATCATGGAGTGCGTAAGCCAATGTCCAAGAAAAACTATTTCCTTTTGTTGGTTTTCAAATGTTGAGGTCTCCACTAGGCAAGTAGCCTTGTAGCAAAAGGAAGAGCCATTATCAGTAATATATGGAACGATGATTGTTCCATTGTGCAAGCATTCATGGAAAGTGCATCGAAGACTCTTAGAAGTAATGGATAAGCTTATCATCTCACAATAATTTTCACCCTTTATGAACATTATCTAGTAAAACAATAGTTGGTTTCGATAATCTAGTACAAACTTGGTTATAGATCCATATGTATAAGTTTCATGCTCCTACACATCGTGTTGCCTGGTGAGAATGAAACAATGGTAAATGCAAATGTATTTTAGGGTGTCAAAGTTTTGGGTTAGTCATTAACATTTAGATTTTAGGGTATAATAATATAGGGAGCTAGGCATTGACAATTTTGATTTTAGGGTGTAGTAAATCTAGGTTAGGTATTGACAATTTAAAGGGTAAATTAAAAAAAATATATGATGAAGTATAATATATAACATGCAATTGAAATAGGTTTATAATTATTTGTATTGTATATAAGTTATTTTGGAATTTTTATTTTTTAGAATATAAATAGTGTTATATGTGTTCAATTATTGGGTCTTCTATGTTAAATATAAGCGTAAGACTTAACAATAAATATTGTTATAAAAAAGATTTGAGGTCATTTAAGTGTTACATAAGTTATATTAAAAAAGTAAAAAATTAATAACAAATAATATTTTAATATTCAATCAATAAGAATTTATTGATAAAATTCTTGTAAGTCTTTAAAATTTAATTTGAAAACATTTTTCATTAGACGCGCTTAATGTCATAAACTATACCTCTCAAATCTTGATTATAAATAAATAAAATCTATATCATATTTATAAAATAAAAATGCCACAAAATTTCATAAAATCACTACATGATAAATTAACCCAACTAGATCTTACCCACTAAAAATCATTCCTACCATAGATCTTACCTACTAAAAATCATTCCTACTATAGATCTTACAATATTTGCGTGGAATTGTTGAGTGCGACTGACTTGACTTAGGCACAGGCGTTAGGTAAGGATTCCCCATTTCTTTGAAATGTTTGCAGTTGTCCCATTTATAACAAAATTGACTGCGTAGAATTGTTCAGCGCCATGGCTCTTTCAAGGAATTCGTATCATTATCATGATCATATATAAATACCTACTTCATAGACGTCAAAAGCACGTGATTTGAACGCCTACGCAGCCTGTCTATTTTTGTTAGACCAGTGAAGTTTGGTGCGGAAAAAGTCTAAAGCCGAGACATCGAAGAACCCTCGTCTGAAGTCTGCATTTCCTTTTATCTTTGTCTTATTTCCTTTTTTTTCTTCGTCTTTCCAGATGAATATCATAATCACTGTGTAATGCGACTTGTGACCGCTTACCCAATTGACGTTACCACCAAGACCTGTGGAGCCGTAGATCCAAAACGAATGCCTCCTAATTCATTTAAAATGTACGTTACCCAACGATGACTCATTCTTTCCAAAGGCTCGACTCAATTTTTTTTATCTTTTTATTTTTTATTTGAATCATAAATCTAAAAGAAATTTTTAGTTTTGATTTTTATTATATTATATTTCATATTATGATCACTTACCTAATACAAATTATGATCAAGACCTTTTTGAACCATAGATGTAGAAACAAATTTTTATTTTTGCTTTCTATTCTATTCTATTCTATTCTATTCTATTCCATATTATGATCAATTACCTAATACAAATTATGACCAAGGCCTTTTTGAATCGTAGATCCAAAAACGAACGGCTCTTAATCAACTTAAAATGTACATTATTGAAGAAGTAACTTAACAAAACAAGAAAATTAGATGATGAATCATCCTTTTCTAATGCCTTTCATTTTCACTCTAGTAAAAAATATTTTAAATAATAAATTTCATTTTGATCTTCTATTCTATTCTATATTTTAACCACTTATCTAATAAGCATTATGACCAAGACCCCATTGAAATGTAGATAAAAAAAACAAATGACTCCTAATCCATTTAAAATATAGATTAATTCTAAAATAAAAACTCAATGCAAACAAATAAAATCATAAGACAACTCATTCTTTGTAATATATTGCTAATTTAGAAAAAAACAATGTAGAAAATTATGCATACATAATTTACATTTAGTGCTTTCTTTTTCTTTCTCTTTTTCTTTTTCTTTTTTTCTAAATGTGAAGAGACCTTTTTTTCCTTCTTATTCTTTTAATTAGCCAATAGGCTATTTGTGTGAACTTTGGTCGGAATTTTCACCACTCTTCCCAGCTTTGTAGCTTTCTCATCCTCGCTGGTCCAAAAAGGTGGCAAAGGTTTGTGTGTGGAACTTTTGCTGAATTGTCAATCTTCCTAGTTTTTGTAGCCTTTCCGCATCTTGTCGGGTCAGAAAAAGGTGGTGGAGGTTTGTGAACTTTGGTTGAAATTTTCGTCAGCCTTCCTGACTTTTAGCTTTTCCGGTGTCCTATCAATTGGGAAAAAGGAAGCAGAGGTTTTTAATTTTTTAATTAAAAGCGTTTGGCGCGCTGATAGAGAAGGCCAGTGATGGCATCAATATTCATTGTTGTATGGTTTCTGTGTACTAGTGATGGTTGCAAGTAACACCTACCTTTTAAATCCTTGAAAAACATAGCAAATGTCTGAGGAATTTTTGATGAGGCAATATTTGGTGTCATTCTATGGCTTTAACTTGTATCAGAGGTGTGAGTGAGGAAGGCAAGCTTCTGTGAAGGTGCAAGTGTGATTACACGTTCTAGAATGTCTGTGAAGGAGGGTGGAGGTTATTTTATGTTTTTGCATGGGGCGATGGTTGCAAACACAATACAAAAGTGTCGGTTGTGATAATTCTTTGCCCATTTTTTGTAGGTGGTGGAGAAATAAGGGAGTGGAGAGAAAGCAAGTAGGAAGAGGTGCATATTGAAAAAACACTTTCTAGAGTATTTCAAAAATAGTTTATGTTATTTTCCAAAGGGCATTGTTGATTTTTGTTCTGTAGCTTAGGCTATATTGTTTCATTTATGGTTTTCATGTAGTCACGATGGTGGAAGGCAATATTGTTTATTTTCCATTGGTTTGTTTACTATGAATTGATGTAGCATGTAGTTTTTGTGGGTTTTTGATCACGGGTCACTATTGAAACCAATATTGTTTATGGTTTTCATGTAGTCACGATGGGTGGAAGGCAATATTGTTTGTTTGTGTGTTAGTTTGTTACTGTGAATTTGTGTGTTTTTTGTGGGTTCTTTCATCTAGTTCATTGTTGAACCTGATTGTTTCATTTATGGTTCGCATTTTGTGGTGAAGGTTCGAATGGGATTTATTCTTGTGAGTTGATAGATGTTTGTGGGTTTTCCATCTAGGTCACTCTTGAAACCAATGTTGTTTCATTCATGGCTTTCATTTTCTGGCGAAGGTTGTAACACAATAAAATAGTTAATGTTATGCAATTTATGTTATTTCCCATAAGCCATTGTTGATTGTTGTTGTCTAGCTTAGGCTATATTGTTTCATTGATGGTTTTCATTTTCTGCGGCTTAATGGTTGCAACCTGATAAATAATTGCTGTTATATAGTTTATATTTGTTTCAATAGAGGCTGATGTTGATTGTTCTCTAGCTTAGGCTATATTGTTTGCTTCTTGATAAGGTTTTGTTGAAAAAAGACTATATAGTTTGTTGAAAGCAATATTGTTTGATTTATGGTTCAGCTTTTGCATGGGTTTGTTACTGTGAATTTTTGTGTTTTGTGGGTTTTCCCATCTGGGTGACTATTGATACCAATATTGTTTCATTTATGGATTTCGTTTTGTGGCGATGGTTGCAATGCAATAAAATAGTTAATGTTATGCACTTCATGTTGTGTTACATAAGGTATTGTTGATTGTTGTTCTATTTATGTTGTTTTCCATAGGGAAAATTGTTAAGTGTTGTTCTCTAGCTTTGGCTATATTGTTTTGTATTCGATTTGCAGTACAATAAAAAGTGTTATAGAGTTTACATTGTTATCCATAAGGGATTGTTGACTATTGGTGTATAGCTTTGGCTATATTGTTTCCTTTCTGATAAGGTGTTGTTGTAAAAAAGAATTTGTAGGTTGTTGTTGAAACCATTATTGTTTCATTTAAGGTGTAAGTGTGTATGTTTGTATATTCATTTTCTACATGTATCTTTGAGGTCATTTGTTTATCTATATATAGATATGTCTAGTGTTTTTTATATCAATATAGGTATTTGCTTCTTATCTGGGTCAGTTGTCACATACTCTTATATCTCCACAATTGTTGTTCGCTATTTTGAATGTTTATATGTATGTGTGGGTGTGTATGTGTGTATATGGTTGTTTCCGATAAGGTGTTGTTCAAGAAAGAATTTTTATAGAGATGCTAGGGAACCATTATTGTTTCATTTAAGGATTTTTGTTTGTGGTGATGGTTGTAGCACTATAGGTTTTAAATGTTTATATGTCATTATTAGTGTTGTTCTCTAGCTTTGGCTATATTGTTTCATATTTGATTTGCAATACAATAGTAAATGTTGTAGAGTTTAGTTTTTTGAAAGCAATATTGTTTGATTTATGGTTCGTCTTTTGTAGTGATGGTTTTGCATGGGTTTGTTACTATGAATTTTTGTGTTTTGTGGATGTGCCCATCTAGGTGACTATTGATACCAATATTGTTTCATTTATGGCTTACGTTTTGTATGGTGATGGTTGTAATGCAATAAAATAGTTAATGTTATGTACTTCATGGTGTTTTGCGCAGGCAAATGTTATTGATTGTTGTTTGTTTATGTTGTTGTTTCCACCTTTGGGGCATTGTTAAGTGTTTTCTCTGGCTTTGGCTATATTGTTTTGTATTTGATTTACAGGTACAATAGCAAGTGTTATAGAGTTTACGTTGTTATCCATAAGGGATTGTTGACTGTTGGTGTATAGATTTGGCTATATTGTTTGCTTTCTGATAAGGTGTTGTTGTCAAAAAGAGTTTTTTAGGTTGTTGAAACCATTATTGTTTCATTTAAGGTGTGAGTGTGTATGTCTGTATATTCATTTTCTACATGTATCTTTGAGGTCATTTGTTTATCTATATATAGATATGTGTAGTGTTTTTGATATCAGTATAGTTATTTTCTTCTTGTGTAGATTGGTTTTCACATACTCTTATATCTCCACAATTGTTGTTCACTATTTTGAATGTTTATATGTATGTGTGGGTGTGTATGTGTGTATATGGTCATTTTCAATAAGGTGTTGTTCAAGAAAGAATTTTCTAGGTTGTTGTTGAAACTGTTATTATTTCATTTAAGGCATTTGTTTTGTTGTGATGGTTGCAACACTATACAGTTTTGAATTTTTATATGTCATTATTGAGTGTTGCTCTCTAGGTTTGGCTATATTGTTTCATATTTGATTCACATTATAATAGTAAACATTATAGAGTTTATGTTGTTATCCATAATGAATTGTTGGCTATTAGTCTATAGCTTTGGCTATATTGCTTCCTTTCCGATAAGGTGTTATTGAAAAATATAATTTCCTAGGTTGTTGTTGAAACCATTGTTGTTTCATTTAAGGTGTGAGTGTGTATGTTTGAATATGCATTTTCTACATGTATCTTTGAGGTCATGTATTTATCTATATATAGATATGTTGAGTTTTTAATATCAATATGGTTATTTGCTTCTTTTCTGGTTGTATTGCCACATACTCTTATATCGATTTGTAGAATTGGTGTTTGCTATTTTGAATGTTTATATGTATGTGTGGGTGTGTATGTGTGTATATGGTCATTTCCGACAAGGTTCTATTAAATAAAGAATTTTATAGGTTCCTGTTGAAACCATTATTGTTTCATTTAAGGCTGTCCATTTTGTGGTTATGGTTGCAATGCTATATAGTTTATGTTGTTTTCCATAAGGAATTGTTTACCATTGTTCTCTAGCTTTGGATATATTGTTTCATTTTTTAAACATAATTAAATAGTGCATGCTACACAGTTTATGTTGTTATATCCACAAGGAATTTTCAACAGTTGTTTTGAGGGTCTGGCTACATTGTTTCATTTTTGATAAGGCATTGTTGAGAACAATATTGTTTCATTTGTGCTTTCCGTGTGGTGTTGATGGTTGCAAGTCAATTTAACAGTTGTAAATACTTATACATGTTTTAAATAGGGTGACATAAGTATATAACCAAACAACATAAAATAAAATGAGGAAGATACACTAAAAAAGAAACAAAACTGTAAGCGACATAAATAGTTTAAAAGAAAAGAAGTGTATTTTTTTTGTTAAACATTATAAGTTACTGTCCATTGTCTTAATATATAAGTAGTTAAATGCATTTTGT
>VDFB02168118.1:92135937-92151597 GCA_007258455.2 Sequoia sempervirens
AACAACAATCAACATAAAGAAATGTCTTTATGGACAATAGCATAAATTTTCTTATTACTACGAAAAATAAGAAGAATTTCAATAAATGTACCATGCTGCTCTCAAGTAGGAGTACTACAACCGTCAATGAAAACATATCTACCCATTCTTTTATCAATGGTTGCAATAATTTTGCATGAATGGACAAAAGGACAAGCCATGCCAAGCAGGAATAAATATTTGTGGAGAAGTTTAAGTATAGGCCAACAAAAAAAGTTGTAATCATCTTATGAAAATAATAAGCATAGGAAGGAGTATATATGAATGTTTTATGCATCTGGTTTCACATACATACATATTTGCACATAGGGATGAGTGTTGTCCATCTCTAATTTCACAAACATACATATTTGCACATAGGGAAAGTAAAATGAACATCAAGAAAAGAAGGCCTACTCTCCACCCTACCTTATTGGGCCATGGAGCCCCATAGGCTCTTGCCAAACTCTCGAGGAAGAACATACATTGTTCACCACTATGGTGAATGGTGAAATTAATCTTCCTTATTACACTTAATATAACACCTACTATTGTAAGGATGGTTGTTTGAGGATGAAACAAATAGAAACTATCTTTTGAAAAATAATAAACATGGGCAGGAGTATATATGGATATTGTCTACATCTAATTTCACATACATACATATCTGCGCAGAAGAAAAGAAGAATGAATCACTACAAAAGAAGCACATACTTTTTTGTGTGTATATATTTCTAAGGGACAGTTTCCTACATAAACATCCAACACATGCAATACATATATTTGGAGTTGCAAAATAAAATCTACATCTATATATATGTATCCAAAGTTAAATGCACATATATACACATTGTTGATGGTTGTTGAATAGCTCCAAAAATATTATTTCATTTATGATTTCCATGCACTGGCAATGGGTGGAAAGCAATAAAAGAGTATACATATATGCTTACAAAGGAAGACCTACACAAATATATATACACCTGGAGTTATATGTAGACAACACATATATATCCATAGGTGGACTTCAAACATATGAGTTTTGTTTGCATCTAATGTCCTAAACCGCAATTTGCTCATCGAAAAATAAATCAAACACAAAAAATATGGCCTTCTTTCCACCCCGCAGGTGGGCGTTATAGGCCCTCACCAAACCCCTGAGCAAGAACATACACCATCCACCACTCTGATCAATGGTGAAATCAGTGTTCCTTATTACACTTACTATACAGCCTATCATTCTAACTACTCATTTTTTGAGGCTGAAAGAAATAATAACTAATAAGGTGCATTTAACTTCAAATTCCCCAAATAATAAACATGGTGAGTAGTATATATGAATGTTGTCTACATATAATTTCACATACATACATATCTACACACAACAAAAGAGAAATGAAAGACAACAAAAGAAACACATACTTTTTGTGTTTGTATATTTCCAAGCAACAAATTCCTACAAATGCATCCAACACATGCAATACATATATATGTAGCTCCTAAACAAAAGCTACACCAATATATATATATATATAAAGTTAGATGCACATATATACACATTGTTGATTGTTGTTGAATAGATTTAAACATATTATTTCATTTATGGTTTCTATGTAGTGGTGATAGTTGAAAATCAATAAAACAGTCCACATATACAGACACAATAGGCAATAAAACAATCCACATATATAGCCACAATAATATTTAGCATTCTAATGTTACCAAAAGGAATTAAATAGTTTATGCTATTTACAAAAAGGCATTGTTGACAACTGTTCTATAGCTTCAAGTTATAGCCAAAGATAGAGAACAACAATCAACAATGCCTTGTAGAAAACAACATAAGTTGTATAGTGTTGTAACCATCACCACAAAATGAAAGCCTTAAATGAAACAATGATGGTTTCAACAAAGACCTATAAATTTATTTTTTCAATAGAAACCTATCAATAGATGTAAGAACAAATATAGATAAGTTCAAATCTAGATACAAGCAACATTGCTTCATGTATGGGCTACATATATTGGTGATGGTTGCAATAATAGGTTGCATTCAAAAATTAGTATAGTAATTGGGAAATTTATGTTATTTTCAATAAGGCATTGTTCAATGCAGAGCTATAGCTTGAGTTTCACAACATACATAGCTATCCACACATATACTTGTCAATGCATGTATGTATATATATATGCATAATTTTAAATGCAATTACATGTATCAACAATCATAAATGTATATAACAAAAATGAAGTTATATGCAACTCCAATAAAATGAAAGACACATAAATATCTCAAATATAAATATGTTAGACTATATATTACAAGCACCAGCAATCCAAAAAAATAATTTTCATAGCTCACTGCATGTACACGGCAAAGAGGAAAAACAATTACTAACAACTAAATAAAAACAAGGAACAAACTTACGCACTGGGTGCACTGAGGGTTGTCCAAAGAACTCCGAAATCGTGTAGAGTCCAAGGATTACTGTTGTGGGTCGCTTTGAAAAAGGCAATGTTCTAATGCCACTGACCGGGCTACGAGCTCTAAACAAGAACAACACATACAAGCTTCCAATTAAAGCAACAAAGGCTAACGACTCTAAATTCTAAATTTTTATTTGAAATTTTATCTTTAAATTTTCTATGGAAACATTAACAATATGAGAGAAAAAAATAATACAAAATGTCACATTTTGAAAACTCTTTTAAATCATTTTGTAAAACACTCTACGCCTTAAGTAAACAACCAACCAAGAACATACATTGTCCATCACTACAATAAATGGTGGCATAAATGTTCCATATAACAGTTAAAATATAGCTTATCATTCCAACAATGTTCCAACAAAATAAACATAGGGATCAATATGTATCAATGTTGTTTGCATCTACTATGACATACATACATATTTGCACATAGGGGAAATACATTGTCCATCACTACAATCAATGGTGGCATCAATGGTGCATATAACACTCTAAAAATATAGATTATCATTCCAAGAATGTCTCAATATGCATCAATATTGTTTTCATGTAGTATCATGGAATACATACATATTTGCACGTAGGAGAAATAAAGTGAAAAACAACAAAACAAGGCATTGTTCATCACTACGATAAATGGTGACATCAATGTTCCATATAACATTTAAAATAGAACTTATCATTCCCTAGTACATGTAGATATCTATGTATCTGTTGTTTTGTGGTGATGGCTGCAACACAATAAAATAGTTAATGTTATACAATCTTTATTTTTTTGCATAAGGCATTGTTGTTTCTTGTTCTCTAGCTCTGGCTATATTGTTTCATTATCGATATGGTACTGGCGGGAAAAATAATGTGTCTGTATGGATGGGTTAGTCATTGTCAATTCTTCTCTTTTGTGCATTTTTCCACTGGTTAATATTGGAAACCAATATTGTTTCATTTATGGTTCACATTTTGTAGCAAATTAAAGTGAATTATGCTATTTTTATCTAGTTTTTCCATCGTGGCTGTTCTTGGAACCACATTGGTTTCTTGATTCATGTGGTTTCGCATTTTGTCACCATGCATACAACACAATAAAATAGCTCACACTATACAGTTTTAGATTAATTTCCATAACACATTGTTGATTGTTGAGCTCTAGCTTAGGCTATATTGTTTCATTTTCGATAAGGTGTTGTTGAAGAGGCTATATTATTTCAATTTGCGATAAGGTGTTGTTGAGAAAATACTATATTGTTTGCTAATACGAATATTGTTTGATTTATGGCCTCTATGTATTTCTTTTGCAACCATCACCCCATGCAAGGAAAATAAAATAACCTCCAACCACCTTCACAAAAGCTTGACAACGGGTGATCGAACCTACACCTTCACAATAGTTTATCGTTATCGCATAAACATTAATTGTTGCATAGCTTCCATGTAGTGGTGATGGTTGCACATGAGCTCACCATGGTGACATCAACATTAATTTTTGTATGGTTTTTGTGTAGTAGTGATGGTTGTATTAACACCTTGCAATTTAAGTTATCTCAGAAAATATAGCAAAATTCTATGTAATTTGTAATAAGGCATTGGTGGGTGTTGTTTTGTGGCTTTGCATGCTATCAAAGTTGTGCGCCAAAACATGTATACATCTAAATATCCATATATATAAACATATATGTATGCAATAGAAATTTTTGAGTGCATACAACATGTTTATTCAAATGTGTCTAGATATATGTGTCTGTAATGCATTTTTATGTGTAAATTCATTGAGGCATAGTAGTACTAAAGTGGCAAGCCAACAACCACCAATGCCTTTTCAATAACAATGTGAACTATTTTCATACTTTGAAACTAGCTTCACCACATTACAAAACCATACAACATCTAATGTTCTTACTGTGAATATTTTGTCTTTTCTAGGTTTTCCATTTGGGCCGACACGAACTAATGTTGTTTCCATTTATGGCCTTCAGTGATGGCTATAACACAATAAAATAGTTATTATTATATAGATTATGTTGTTTTTCCTTCTTTTTGTGTGCCATATAGTTTCCCTATGTGCAGATACATGTATATTTGTGAAATTAGATGCAAACACATCATATGTGTATGAAAACCTATATATTAAGTTTAGTAAAAAAAATTGATATCACCATTGAATACGCTGGTGGAGAATGTATGCATGTCTGCCAAAAAATAGCATAAACTATTTTCATATTGTTTCATTTATGGCCTCTATTTTGTGGTGATGGTTGTAATGCAATAAAATATTTAATTTTATACAGTTTATGTTATTTTTCCTTCTTTTGTTGTGTTAATCACTTTTCCCTATGTGAAGATATCTATATTCATAAAATCAAATGCAAACAATATTCATATCTATGACAACCTATTTATTAAGTGTAATAGAAAACATTGAATCCAACACTAAATAGGCTACTTGACAATGTATGCACATCTACCACAAAATAGCATAAATCGTTCTATGAATTCGACAAGTTTTCAATGCTAGGTGTGGAAAACTAGAATGGAACATATCAATCAATAAGAAAAATAGGCATGTACCTTTGAGTCATTCTAATATTCAATAATTGAATCATGAAAGTATTATTATAAGTAGAACTAATAATATGTTTTTGATTCAAGCTTATAGTTTTTATTCTCAAATTCCATGATTAAATCTTTGACCCTTACCACCTTGTTATGCCAATTAAGTATTGTATGAATCATGAAACACTATTTAGATAGGTAAACAAAACATTCACTCAACAAGGTCTGGATTCTCTATATTTTATATTCTCACATCCCATGTATCAGTGTTCCCCCTTACAAAATGATGAATTTATGATGGCTGGGATTATGTACAACTTGTACATCTTTATAAAAAAAAAGAACATTAGGCCATGTTGTCTTCAAAACTAAGAGATAATTTTCCTTGATGACCATTGAAACAAGATCGTTCTTCATATACCAATAAATAGTGAAGGTATTGATGAACATTTTGAAATTGTTACTATGTTGCAGATAGACATGACATGGGGTCACATTTATTATTGGATGGTTATTGATTCTGATGAAGTTATTGTGAATTTATTGTTGGATTATTGGCACATAACCATGCTATTATATCTTAAGGGTCGTAGACATGTCTTAGTCAATAAGCCCACAACACAACAAAATTTTAAAATAGTGGATTAGATGGGCAAAACCACAAAGAAAAATAATTCACAACAAAAAACACATGCATTTAACTGCTTATATATTAAGACAATGGATAGTAATGTATAATGTTTAACAAAAAAAGGTACACTTCTTTTCTTTTGTTTATGTCGCTTATAGTTTTGTTTCACTTTTAGTGTATCTTCCTCATTTTATTTTATGTTGTTTGGTTATATATTTATCTCACCCTATTTAACACATGAATATATGTATTTACAACTGTTAAATTTCCTTGCAACCATCAGCACCACACGGAAAGCACAAATGAAACAATATTGGTCTCAATAGTGCCTTATCGAAAATGAAACAATGTAGCCAAACCCACAGAACAATAGTTGACAATGCCTTGCAGATAACAACATAAACTATATAGCATGCACTATTTAATTGCAATTAAAAAATGAAACAATATAGCCAAAGCTAGAGAACAATGGTAAACAATGCCTTATGGAAAATGACAAAATGTATAGCATTGCAACCATAACCACAAAATGGAAGCCTTAAAAGAAACAATAATTTGTTTTCAACGGGAACCTAGAAAATTCTTTATTGAATAGAACCTTATTGGAAATGACCATATACACACATACACACCCACACATGCATATAAAAATTCAAAATAGAAAACACCAATTGTGCAGATATAAGAGTATGTGGCAATCCAACCAGACAAGAAGCAAACAACCATATTGATATAAAAAACTCGACATATCTATATATAGATAAATGCATGACCTCAAAGATACATGTAGAAAATGCATATTCATACATACACACTCACACCTTAAATGAAACAACAGTGGTTTCAACAGTAGCTTTGGAAATTATATTTTTTCAAAAGCACCTTACCAGAAAGGAAGCAATATAGCCAAAGCTATAGACTAACAACCAATAATGCCTTATGGATAACAACATAAACTCTATAACATTTACTATTGTATTGTGAATCAAATATGAAAAAATATAGCCAAAGGTAGAGAACAACACTCAACAATGACATATAAACATTCAAAACTATATAGCACTACAACCATCACCACAAAACAAAAGCCTTAAATGAAACAATAATGGTTTCAGCAGCAACCTAGAAAATTCTTTCTTGAACATCACCTTATCAAAAATGACCATATACACACATACACACCCACACATACATATAAACATTCAAAATAGTGAACAGCAATTCATATGGAGATATAAAAGAATGTCACAACTAACCCAAACAAGAAGAAAATAACTATATTGATATAAAAAACACTAGACATATCTATATATAGATAAACAAATAACCTCAAAGATACATGTAGAAAATGAATATATAGACATACACACTCACACCTTAAATGAAACAATAATGGTTTCAATAGAAACCTACAAAATTATTTTTTACAACAACACCTTATCAGAAAGGAAACAATAAAGCCAAATCTATACACCAACAGTCAACAATTCCTTATGGATAGCAACGTAAACTCTATAACACTTGCTATTGTACTACAAATCAAATACAAAACAATATAGCCAAAGCTAGAGAACAACACTTAACAATGCCCTATGGAAAACAACATAAACAAAACAACAATCAATAACATTTGCCTTATGCAAAACAACATGAAGTACATACATTAACTATTTTATTGCATTACAACCATCACCACAAAATGAAAGCCATAAATGAAACAATATTGGTATCAATAGTCACCTAGATGGGCACATCCACAAAACACAAAAATTCATAGTAACAAACCCATGCAAAACCATCACTACAAAAGACGAACCATAAATCAAACAATATTGCTTTCAAAAAACTAAACTCTACAACATTTACTATTGTATTGCAAATCAAATATGAAACAATATAGACAAAGCTAGAGAACAACACTAATAATGACATATATAAACATTTAAAACTCAGATAGTGCTACAACCATCACCACAAAACAAAAATCCTTAAATGAAATAATAATGGTCTCCTCAAGAAGTTCTAGAAAATTCTTTTTTCTTTGAACAACACCTTACCTAAAATCCACTATATACACATACACACCCACACACATACATATAAACATTCAAAATATAGTGAACAACAATTGTGGAGATATAAGAGTATGTAAAAACCAAACCAAACAAGAAGCAAATAACTATATTGATATCAAAAAAATTGTACATATCTATATATAGATAAACAAATGACCTCAAAGATACATGTAGAAAATGAATATATAGACATACACACTCACACCTTAAATGAAACAATAATGGTTTCAACAACCTACAAAATTATTTTTTACAACACCTTATCAGAAAGGAAACAATATAGCCAAAGCTATACACCAACAGTCAACAATCCCTTATGGATAACAACATAAACCATATAATGCTTACTATTGTACTGTGAATTGAATATGAAAAAATATAGCCAAAGCTAGAGAACAAAACTTAATGATGCCCTATGGAAAACAACATAAACATAACAACAATCAACAATGCCTTATGAAAAACAACATGAACTACATAACATTAACTATTTTATTTCATTGCAACCATCACCAAAAAATAGAAGCCATAAATGAAAAAATATTGATATCAACAATCACCCATATGTGAAAACCCGTAAAACACAAAAAATCATAGTAACAAACCCATGCAAAACCATTGTTGCAAAAGTTGAACCATAAATCAAACAATATTGGTTTCAACAAACTATATGGTCTTTTTTCAGCATAACCTTATCGAGAAGGAAACAATTTAGCCTAAGCTAGGGGAGAGAAATCAACACTACCTTATGGAAACAACATAAACTATATAACAATAACTATTTCACTATGTTGCAACCATCACCACAAAATGAAAACCATAAATGAAACAATATAGCCTAAGCTAGAGAACAACAATCAACAATGGCTTATGAAAAACAACATAAACTATATAACATTAACTATTTAATTGTGTTACAACCTTCACTAGAAAACATAAGGCATAAATGAAACAATATTGGTTTCAACAATGACCCAGATGAAAAAACCCACAAAACATGAATAGCTCACAGTAACAAACCGATTCAAAACCTCAACACAAAATGCAAACCATAAATTAAACAATCAGTTTCAACATTGGCCCAAATGAAATACCCACAAAAAACACACAAATTCACAGTAACAAACTAATGCACAAATAAACAATATTGCCTTCCACCCATCGCAACAAACAAAAACCATAAACAATATTGGTTTCATTAGTGACCTGCATCAAAACCTACAAAAATCACACTTAATTCATAGTAACAAACCAATGCAAAATAAACAATATTGCCTTCCCACCCATCACATCACACTAAAACCATAAATGAAACAATATAGCCTAAGCTATAGAACAAAAATCAACAATGCCCTTTTGAAAATAACATAAACTATTTTGAAATACTCTAGAAAAGGTTTTTCAATATGCACCTCTCTTCCTGCTATGCTTCCATTTTGTCCTTTCTCCAATCACCGCAAAAAATGGGCAAAGAATTATCACAACCGACACTTTTGTATTGTGTTGCAACCATCGCCCCATGCAAAAACATAAAATAACCTCCACCCTCCTTCACAGACATTCTAGAACGTGTAATCACACTTGCACCTTCACAGAAGCTTGCCTTCCTCACTCACACCTCTGATACAAGTTAAAGCCATAGAATGACACCAAATATTGCCTCATCAAAAATTCCTCAGACATTTGCTATGTTTTTCAAGGATTTAAAAGGTAGGTGTTACTTGCAACCATCACTAGTACACAGAAACCATACAACAATGAATATTGATGCCATCACTGGCCTTCTCTATCAGCGCGCCAAACGCTTTTAATTAAAAAATTAAAAACCTCTGCTTCCTTTTTCCCAATTGATAGGACACCGGAAAAGCTAAAAGTCAGGAAGGCTGACGAAAATTTCAACCAAAGTTCACACAAACCTCCACCACCTTTTCGACCGACAAGATGCCTGGGAAGGCTAAAACTAGGAAAGATTGACAAAATTCCAACCAAAGTTCACACAAACCTTTGCCACCTTTTTGGACCGGCGGGATGAGGAAAAGCTACAAATTGGGAAGGGTGAAAATTCCGACCAAAGTTCACACAAATAGCCTATTGGCTAATTAAAAGAATAAGAAGGAAAAAAAGGTCTCTTCACATTTAGAAAAAAAGAAAAAGAAAAAGAGAAAGAAAAAGAAAGCACTAAATGTAAATTATGTATGCATAATTTTCTACATTGTTTTTTTCTAAATTAGCAATATATTACAAAGAATGAGTTGTCTTATGATTTTATTTGTTTGCATTGAGTTTTTATTTTAGAATTAATCTATATTTTAAATGGATTAGGAGTCATTTGTTTTTTTTATCTACATTTCAATGGGGTCTTGGTCATAATGCTTATTAGATAAGTGGTTAAAATATAGAATAGAATAGAAGATCAAAATGAAATTTATTATTTAAAATATTTTTTACTAGAGTGAAAATGAAAGGCATTAGAAAAGGATGATTCATCATCTAATTTTCTTGTTTTGTTAAGTTACTTCTTCAATAATGTACATTTTAAGTTGATTAAGAGCCGTTCGTTTTTGGATCTACGATTCAAAAAGGCCTTGGTCATAATTTGTATTAGGTAATTGATCATAATATGGAATAGAATAGAATAGAATAGAATAGAATAGAAAGCAAAAATAAAAATTTGTTTCTACATCTATGGTTCAAAAAGGTCTTGATCATAATTTGTATTAGGTAAGTGATCATAATATGAAATATAATATAATAAAAATCAAAACTAAAAATTTCTTTTAGATTTATGATTCAAATAAAAAATAAAAGATAAAGTGAGTCAGGGCCTTTGAAAAGAGTATGTGAGTCATCGTTGAATTAGCGTGCATTTTAAATGAATTAGGAGGCATTGGTTTCGATCTACTTCTCCACGAGTGCGGGTGGTAGTAATCGGTAAAAACTATGTGCGCTTAAATGCGGTGATTATGATATTCATCTAGAAGACAAAGATAAAGAAATCACGGACTTCGGGCGGGGTTCTTGCGTGTCACCGGCTTTGGGCTTTTCATACCAAACTTCGAGGTCTAACAAAAATAGACAGGCTGCGTAGGCGTTCAAATCACGTGCTTTTGACGTCTATGAAGTAGGTATTTATATATGATCATGATAATGATACGAATTCCTTGAAAGAGCCATGGCGCTGAACAATTCTACGCAGTCAATTTTGTTATAAATGGGACAACTGCAAACATTTCAAAGAAATGGGGAATCCTTACCTAACGCCTGTGCCTAAGTCAAGTCAGTCGCACTCAACAATTCCACGCAAATATTGTGATTCATGCACTTGCGTTTTAAAGGTAAGATCTATAGTACCAGGAATGATTTTTAGTGGGTAAGATCTAAGTTGAAGTTTATTTTATCATGTAGTGATTCCCCATGAAATTTTGTGGCATTTTATTTTTATAAATATGATATAGATTTTTATTTATTTATAATCAAGATTTGAGGTATAGTTTATGACATTAAGCGGCGATCTAATGAAAAAAGTATTTTCAAATTAAATTTTTAAAGACTTACAAAAATTTTATCAATAAATTCTTATTGATTGAATATTAAAAATATTATTTGTTATTAATTTTTTTTTTAATATAACTTATGTAACACTTAAATGACCTCAAATCTTTTTTATAACAATATTTATTGTTAAGTCTTACGCTTATATTTAACATAGAAGACCCAATAATTGAACACATATAACACTATTTATATTCTAAAAAATAAAAATTCCAAAATAACTTATATACAATACAAATAATTATAAACCTATTTCAATTGCATGTTATATATTATACTTCATCATATATTTTTTTTAATTTACCCTTTAAATTGTCAATACCTAACCTAGATTTACTACACCCTAAAATCAAAATTGTCAATGCCTAGCTCCCTATATTATTATACCCTAAAATCTAAATGTTAATGACTAACCCAAAACTTTGACACCCTAAAATACATTTGCATTTACCATTGTTTCATTCTCACCAGGCAACACGATGTGTAGGAGCATGAAACTTATACATATGGATCTATAACCAAGTTTGTACTAGATTATCGAAACCAACTATTGTTTTACTAGATAATGTTCATAAAGGGTGAAAATTATTGTGAGATGATAAGCTTATCCATTACTTCTAAGAGTCTTCGATGCACTTTCCATGAATGCTTGCACAATGGAACAATCATCGTTCCATATATTACTGATAATGGCTCTTCCTTTTGCTACAAGGCTACTTGCCTAGTGGAGACCTCAACATGTGAAAGCCAACAAAGGGAAATAGTTTTCTTGGACATTGACACATGCACTCCATGATTACGAGTTTAAAATGATTATAAAATTAATAGTGCCCACCATGCCTATGTTTTCATTCATTTTATTTCTTCATAGTAAAATAATTTATATTAATTATTCCAATTTAAGAATTTTTGAAAAGGTTAAACAAAGATAGGTCAAGATTATCTACTATCATGAATTCAAGCTAGAGGGTTTATCATTTTAAGATTATCATCAAGTGGTGTGGTGTGAAACAAAATGGTTTTGAGTAGAAGGTGCATTCACTCCTAACTGGTGCATAAGGTGAGTGGAAAATAAATTTACCTTTTGGGAGATCATGGTCTTGAGTTCTATGATTATGTTGGGGGTAGTGGAAGATCTTCATTTAGGAGATGAGGTTCACATGATACTAGAGAGCTTGGTTATACCATCTGAGTGGGAACTTTAGTAATGATGTGGATTCATCATTTGATCTTTATCTTTATTTTGGCTAATAAATATTGTTGGAGAACCTTGGTCCAATGAAGAACTTGATTAAGTGAAAGAAATTGTTGGTACACCACGTTTAGATACCAATAGAATTTCAAGTGTATTGATGATTATTATTTTATGGTGTTGTATGTTTCTTTGTATGTGTATTGGTTGGGGTTCTTGTCCCTAAAATTATATTGGTATGTAAATAGGGTGTAATAGAATTTGTTCACTTGAATTGGGTTCATTAGTTGAGGCGGGTTCTCCAACAATAATGCATAGATCCGCCTTTCTCTTTTTGCTAGATACTCTAGAATACATGCCAAAAATACAAACTAGACCATGCATTGAACACATATGTAGGAGTTGATTAGCGTGGAAATATACACACATTAAATTTAAGTATGTGTGGGAAATGTATGTATAATAACGATAGATGTAGAAAATATACATATATATATAGATGAATGGAAACTTATACATATACATACGTCTTGATACATGTTTGAATAGGGCAATCAAACTTCAACCTTCAAAGAAGCTTCATAATCTTGGCTCCATGACCTTGATGTGAGGAGTAAAAGCCATAGAAGAAAACCAACAATGCCTTATTGAAAGTGTAGGGAGCTTTTTGCCCACCTCTTCTAATGTTTTAATTGGAAGGTGTTATTACAACCATAGCCACTACATAGAAACCATAGAGCGGAGTTAATGTGTTGATGCGAGTGAGCTTCTATGAAAGGTGCAAGTCCAACCATTCATTGTGAAGTTTCCTATGAAGGTGGTTGGAGGTTATTTTGCATTTTTTGCATGGGGAAATGATTCCAAAAGCAATACAAAAGTCTTGGTAATGGCACTATTGAGCAAAGCGATGGACAATGTATGTCCCCTATGTACATATATGTATGTATGTCATATCAGATGCAAACAACATTGATTCCATAAGGCATTTTGATTTTTGTTCTCTAGCTTAGGGTATACTGTTTCATTTTTGTCAAGAGACTGTTGAAACAACTATGTTGTTTCACTTTCGATAAGGTGCGATTGAGAAAATACTATATTCTTGCATAGGTTTATTACTATTATTTTTTTGTTTGGTGCCAACATTGATCACAATGATGGAAAATGTATTTTTCCTATGTGCAGATATGTATGTATGTCAAAATAGATGCAAAAAACATTGATACATAGTGATCCCTATGTTTATTGTGTTGGGACATTCTTGGAGTGATAAGTTGTATTTTAAGTGTTATATGGAACATTGATGCCACCATTGATCTAACTTTAGGAACTCACATGTAGCAAAAATATACTTTACACTCAGCCAAGAAGATTAAAACTATAGACATTAAATGACAAAATTTTGGAAACCTCCAGTTGTGTGGTTTTCCCCTATTGTGTGAACTTTGGTTAGAATTTTTATTAGCCTTCCTTGGTTTTAAGCCTTCCAGCGGTCGTTATACGGTCAGGAAAAAGGTGGCAGATTTTTTTTAATTTTTAAATTAAAAGTGTTTGGCGTGTCGATAGAGAAGGCCAGCAAAATTAAATGCTAGTTGGAAGCAACATTAATTGCTATATGATTCTTCTGTGGTGACAATGTTTGCAAAGTAATAAAATAGTCCATGTTCTGCTTAAGGATAGTTGTTATTTGTCTAAACCTCATTAAGGATTTATTACAATGGGAGGTTGTATATTAAGTGTCAGATGAAACATTGATGAAATCCTTATTAAGGCCTAGACAAATAACAACTATCCTTGAATCCATACAAAAACAACCAACAATGCCTTATTGTGAAGAACATGAACTATTTTATCACTTTGCAACTATTCCCACTAGACAAAATCCATAGTTCAACTAATTTAAAATGCCATAGAACAACAATCAACATAAAGAAATGTCTTTATGGACAATAGCATAAATTTTCTTATTACTACGAAAAATAAGAAGAATTTCAATAAATGTACCATGCTGCTCTCAAGTAGGAGTACTACAACCGTCAATGAAAACATATCTACCCATTCTTTTATCAATGGTTGCAATAATTTTGCATGAATGGACAAAAGGACAAGCCATGCCAAGCAGGAATAAATATTTGTGGAGAAGTTTAAGTATAGGCCAACAAAAAAAGTTGTAATCATCTTATGAAAATAATAAGCATAGGAAGGAGTATATATGAATGTTTTATGCATCTGGTTTCACATACATACATATTTGCACATAGGGATGAGTGTTGTCCATCTCTAATTTCACAAACATACATATTTGCACATAGGGAAAGTAAAATGAACATCAAGAAAAGAAGGCCTACTCTCCACCCTACCTTATTGGGCCATGGAGCCCCATAGGCTCTTGCCAAACTCTCGAGGAAGAACATACATTGTTCACCACTATGGTGAATGGTGAAATTAATCTTCCTTATTACACTTAATATAACACCTACTATTGTAAGGATGGTTGTTTGAGGATGAAACAAATAGAAACTATCTTTTGAAAAATAATAAACATGGGCAGGAGTATATATGGATATTGTCTACATCTAATTTCACATACATACATATCTGCGCAGAAGAAAAGAAGAATGAATCACTACAAAAGAAGCACATACTTTTTTGTGTGTATATATTTCTAAGGGACAGTTTCCTACATAAACATCCAACACATGCAATACATATATTTGGAGTTGCAAAATAAAATCTACATCTATATATATGTATCCAAAGTTAAATGCACATATATACACATTGTTGATGGTTGTTGAATAGCTCCAAAAATATTATTTCATTTATGATTTCCATGCACTGGCAATGGGTGGAAAGCAATAAAAGAGTATACATATATGCTTACAAAGGAAGACCTACACAAATATATATACACCTGGAGTTATATGTAGACAACACACATATATATCGATAAGTGGGCTTCAAACATATGAATGTTGTTTGCATCTAATGTCAAAAACACACAAACTGCACATAGGAAAAATAAAATCAAACACAACAAAATGGTGCCTTCTCTCCACACCACCATATTGGGTCATGGGGCATCATAGGCCCTCACCAAACCCCTAAGCAAGGAAATACAACATCCACCACTCTGATCAATGGTGAAATCAATA
>VDFB02168118.1:92151697-92168544 GCA_007258455.2 Sequoia sempervirens
CTTTGATCAATGACATTCTCCACAAGAAGATTACCGATTTCCTAGTTGCCCACCAATTTCATATGTGTTTGTATCTTGTATAATTGATTGCCTACTAGGGTCAGTTTAGAGCGTTGAACAAAGTGGGGATTCTCAGTGTACAATTTTTTTATCAATACTATGACCAACTTGAGTTCACAAAGTCCGAGTGACATTTCAAGCGTGTGCAAGAAGCATTCTTGATGTACACAGTGAGGAATCTAGACCAGGAATTGCATGTTTGTATCTCAATGGTTGCCAAATTAGCAATGGTAGAATGGGCTTGGACTGGTTCATTCAGTTCCCTACCTACACCTACATCTGCTTCTACGGATATACATGGAATCCAACTATGCTACCTCGCTATCCTTCAGATAGGATGATTTTCATGGAGTTTCTGAGGCAATTGTACAGTGTTCATTCATGTTTGTGCCACAAGTGTAAGCCAGCTGCCAACTTTCCATTGCAAATGGTAATCTACTAGTGCAAGATAGCAGTTGATGTTAAGGATGTAGGTCATGAGTTAGAGAAATTTGATCTCAATTACCTTGTTGATGCATGCACATATGACCCTTGGGGTTGTTATTTAGCACGCCTTGGCAATCGCCCTTACCACAAGCATACAATGGAGGATTACTGGGTTAACTACGAGGATGATTTCGAGGTGTGCCAACGTAGCTACAACAACTTCACCCTTTCACAATTTTTTGTCTTTATGTCATAGGATGTGGGAGGATTTTCAGATGATGATGGGGATGTACTTCCTCAATTCTTGAAAGAACAAGTTGATATGCAGCCACTTCTAGCAGTTGATTGGTTTGCCAAGGAATACTCATCTGTTAAAGAGAGATCAAGTATAGTCATTCAGAATAGTATACTCTACCTAGATAGCAAGAATACAAGGAGTTCAGTCATGCCAAGTATAGAGCCACCACCGATGGATGTTTCATTTCCATCCTCATCAAAACCAAAGCGAAAGAAAAGGAGTAACCCTCCTAAAAGGAATAAAGCGCCTATACATTCAAAAGGGAAGGCACTTGTTATAGAAACACATGTGGAGCTAGCCACGGATATAGTTTGTAGCTTTCCAAAGCCAGAGGTACAACCTCCCATGCCATCACATACACTAGAGCAGTCTCCAGTTCTAGTTCACATTGATTTGGACCTAGACTTGCCACCATGTAGTGATACCTCTACACATTCCCACTCATCAAAAACTCCTATGACTAGCACAAACCCTTCTAGTGAGATTAGTTGAGACTCGTCTTGGCTTGAGAATTAGTTGGGTAGGAAGAGGAGGCAGCGATCTTACATACTTGATCACTCATATTTTTATCATGTCTACTAGGATGCGCCAGATAAGAGAATAAAGAAGCAAGTTCATGTAGAGAGGAACGCTAACAAGAAGATCATAATAGAGACTGCTGCACCTTTGGAGGGTAAGATCTTGAACGAGGTAGAAGTTGAAGACTTCGATGTCATAAAGGTCAACCTTGGTAGGAGCACACACCAAACAAAGGTTGATTTCCTTCAGGTTGCAACGGATACCATAAATGATAGGGTGATAAAAGATGAAGAAGACAAGGCAGGCCTTAAGGCTGAAATCCAACAACTTCAATAGTATATCTCTAACCTTGTGCATAGAATAGAAAATGTCACCAGTTCACTCCCATAGATGCTAGAGCCACCAACAAAGCAGAATCAACTTAATTAGCTTGTTGTATATGGGAAGTGCTTGGTAGATTGGGAAGAAGAGTTCATCGCAAGTGGTTGCTTTGTACTCACAAAGTTATATCAGTTGAGGTACAATGCCCGCAAACTCCGAGTATAGATCTAGGATGAGGAGCAAGACTTGGTGGTTGATAGACACAAAGATGAAATCATGATCTCTCATCTGAGGAAAACATATGATTCAGTCACCAACAAAGAAGACAAAGAAGCTATTTTTACTTGGAGGACCCAGTTGATCTTCAAGGAAAAAATATAGGATACAATAGCTTCAGAGTTGGCTAACTAGAGCATAGAAGACGTGACTAGTGCACTTCGATATGTGAGAACTTTCATATCTCAAGTTCGTTGCCAGTATCAACATGAGTGTGGTGAGTACATCAAGCTTACTGATGTTTAGCCAGAGTTGCAAGTGCTCATCCATGGTATTTTCAGTGGGGATTCTATTGGCTATAAGTTAGATCAACTTATAGTCATGTCAATGTTATTTGATGAGGCGGTTAAGAGTAAAGGAGAACTTCAGAGCCAGATCACAGGTGGTGAGGAGATGTTGTGAAGACACAGTGTACTACGATAGAGTATCAGTGCTCCAGATGGTGATGCAGTCAACAACCTCATGGAGGGGTACTTGCTTGAGATCACGACTAGTGAACTCTAGATCATGGACGTCCCACCTTTTTCAGGATAGACATCAGACACAATGGTTAACTTGATGCTTCTTTTTGAGTTAACTTGTTCTACCTTTCATGCTATGTCTGTCTTTGAATCATCAATATACAGTTGCACTTTTCATTTAGTTTCCATTTCAATAAGGACGTGCATGTTTTCACATGTCCATTTAGATTTGTCTTGTTTTAGTTAATTGATGGTAGTTTTCCAATTAATTGTATAATTTCATTTATTTAGGGTTTGGCAATAAGATCTTGCATGCTTGCAAGACTGTATTTGACTCAAGGTGATTTTAGGGTTCCCTACACCTTTGATGTCTATAAATAAGAGCTCTTTGCTCATTTGTAAATAACTTTTGCATGTGATAGTAATATATGATGTGCCACCTTGCCTGAAATATTGCTACTCTGTATCTGTTCACGAGATTTTACTGTGATAATAAATGGTTGTGCCACCTTACCTGAATGTTATTATTATGGTATTTGTTCATCTTAGTTAAATGGAGTGCCTAGTTTGACTGTCCATTGTATGTGTGTCTCACCAATGCAATTTGCTATCCTAGTTGGCTATCTTATGTTATGTTTAATAGTTGTTCTTTCAATCTACACCTCAGATAGGGGTTCCTCAAAAATTTGGGAAGAAGAATTATTGTTTAAGTGTCATGTCTAATAAACTTCATGTTTCATCCTATACCTCAGATAGGGGTCCTTCCTCCTTGGAAATCTTGTTGTAGAGTTTATCGTATAAAACATTCTTGCTCCTTTTTCCTCATGCTTTGTTTTCTTGAGGAGAATGGATAGATTAAATATTTTAGTTTAGTTGTAGTTAGGATTACAAAACCAGAGAAAACCCTTAGCTACAATGTTCTTGGTTTCCTTAACCTTGTGCCTCTTCCAGCTGAGTTGAAAAAGATAGGATTTAGAATACTTTATTTTTCAACGCATATCAACACAAGAGGGAACTTCCCCTCCTAATTTGAAAAGAAGTCATTATGCACTGTGCATAGCTATCCGTACCAAATCACACTCTAGAGGTGTTAGCTACCAATAGTGCCGAGAAGGCCATCAACCAAATGCTAGATGGCATCAAATGACACTTTGTATAGTTTTCATGTAGTGGCAATGGTTGTAAGTAACAGGTCTATCATTTAAAACCTCAGAAAACATAGTGAATATCTATGCAATTTTTGATGAGGCATTGTTGGGTGTTGTTCAGAGCTATGAGTAAGTAGGGAAAGCTCACAGGAAGGTGCAAAAGTAGTACAAAAGTGTTAGTTGTGATAATTATTTTCCCATTTTTTGCAGGAGTTGGAGAAAGAAGGGAGCAAAGAGAAAGCAAGCAGGAAGAGGTGCATATTGAAAAAAACCCTTTCTAGAGTATTTTGAAAACAATTTATGTTATTTTCATAGGGCATTGTTGATTGTTGTTCTCTAGCTTAAGCTATACTATTTCATTTATGGTTTCTATGTAGTTGTGATGGTTGCAAGGCAATATTGTTTGTTTTTGCATTGGTTTTTTACTGTTAATTCTTCTATTTTGTGGGTTTTTTCATCTAGGTCATTGTTGAAACTAATATTGTTTCATTTATGGTCTACATTTTGTGGTGATGGTTTTGCATGGGTTTGTTATTGTGAGTTTTTGTATTTTGTGTGGGTTTTTCCATTTGGGTCACTGCTGAAATCCATATTGTTCCATTTATGGCTTCGCTTTGTGGTGATGGTCAACGCAATGTAAAATAGTTAATGTTATATAGTTTATGTTGTTTTCCATAGCGTATTATTGATTTTTGTTCTCAGCTTGTGGCTATATTGTTTCATTTATGGTTTCAAGCTTTTGTATGACAGTTGCAACACACAAAATAGTTAATGTTATACAATTTATGTTGTTTTCCATAAGGCGTTGTTGATTGTTGTTCTCTAGCTTAGGCTAGCTAGCTATATTGTTTTCATTTCGACAAGGTACTGTTGAAAAAGAACTATATTGTTTGTTGAAACCAATATTGTTTGATTTATGGTTCGCCTTTTGTGGTGATGGTTTTGCATGGGTTTTTTACTGTGAATTTTTGTGTTTTGTGGGTTTTCCCATCTGGGTCACTGTTGGAACCAATATTCTTTCATTTATGGCTTCTAGTTTGTGGTGATGGTTGCAATGCAATAAAATAGTTAATGTTATACAGTTTATGGTGTTTTGCATAAGGCATTGTTGATTGTTGTTCTCTAGCTTAGGCTATATTGTTTCATTTTTGATAAGGTGTTGTTGAAAAAAGACTATATTGTTTCATTTTCGATTGGTGCCGTTGAAAACAAAATTTGCCCATGTGTAAGTTATTTTAGTTTTTCGTACGGGCTTCATGCCCACGGGAATTCCTTCCTCGCTCAGGTTTTTTCATTTGGGTCCCTACAGTCCAATATTGTTTCATTTATAGTTCGGCCCAAAGGGCGTTGGTTGCAAGGAAATTAAACAATTTATGTTATTTTCGCAAAGGCATTGTTTAGAAAGCTTTGGCTATATTGTTTCATTTTCCATAAGGCACTATTGAAAAAAGAATTTGTGCGCATGTGGGTTTTTTTTTGCATGGTTTTGTTACAAGGAATTATTGTGTTTTGTGGGTTTTCCATTTGGGACACTGTTGAAACTAGTATTGTTTCATTTATGGCTTCCGTTTTGTGTCAATGGTAGCAACGTAGTAAAATAGTTAATGTTATACAGTTTATGTTGTTTTCCATAGGGAATTGTTGAGTTTCGTTCTCTAGCTTTGGCTATATTGTTTTATTTTTGGTTCACAATACAATAGTAAATGTTAAATTATAGAGTTTATGTTGTTATCCATAAGGCATTTTTGATTGTTGGTCCCTAGCTTTGGCTAGATTATTTTGTTTCCGATAAGGTGTTGAAAAAATATTTTTCTAGGTTGTTGAAACCATTATTGTTTCATTTAAGGCATCAGTTTTGTGGTGATGGTTGCAATGCTATACAATTTATGTTTTTTTCCATTTACCATTCTTCTCTAGCTTTGGCTATATTGTTTCATTTTTTATACGCAATTACATTTGGCTATATTGTTTCATTTCCAATAAGGTGTTGTTCAACAAAGAATTTTCTAGGTTGCTGTTGAAACCATTATTGTTTCATTTAAGGCTTCCATTTTGTGGTGATGGTTGCAACACTATACACTTTATGTTGTTTTCCATAAGGAATTGTTGACTATTGTTCTCTAGCTTTGGCTATATTGTTTCATTTTTGATACACAATTAAATAGTACATGTTATAGAGTTTATGTTGTTATCCATAAGGTATTGTCAACTATTGTTTTGTAGCTTTGGCTATATTTTTTTATTTTTGATAAGGCACCGTTGAAACCAATATTGTTTCATTTATGCTTTTTGTCTTGTTTCATTTAAGGCTTCTGTTTTGTGGTGATGGTTGCAACGCTATATAGTTTATGTTTTTTTCCATAGGGAATAGTTGACTATTGTTCTCTAGCTTTGACTATACTATTTCATTTTTGATATGCAATTAAATAGTGCATGTTATAGAGTTTATGTTGTTATCCATAAGGAATTGTCAACTATTGTTCTGTAACTTTGGCTATGTTGTTTCATTTTCGATAAGGCGCTGTTGAAACCAATATTGTTTCATTTATGCTTTCCATGTGGTGCTAATGGTTGCAAGAAAATTTAATAGATTATGTTGTTGGGATTGTTTTTTTCCCCCTTGCATGTGTTTGTTGCTGTGAATTCTTTTGTTTTGTGGTTATGCCCATCTAATCCACTATTTAAAAAAAATTGTTGTGCTATGGGCTTGTTCTATTTTATTGGGCATAACTTCATTAGAATAAAACCTCCTGTCCAAATTTAAGCATGATCTAATGTGTTGTAGAAATTAATATGTTAATTTTTTCCCATTGTGAATAATTGTAGTACAAGAAAATTTAACACCTGAATGCATCATACCTTTGAATTTAATTGAATGTATTGACTAAGGCATGTCTAAGAACTTCAAGATATAATAATATGGTTATGCGCCAATAAACCAACAATTAATTCACCATAACTTCATCACAATCAATAACCAAACAATATTAAACGCGATCCCATGTCATGTCTAACTCCAACAAAGTAACAATTTTAAAATGTTCATCGCTACCTTCACTAATTATTGATAAATGAACAATGATCTTCTTTCAATGGTCATCAAGCAAAATTATTTCTTATTTTTGAAGATAGCATGGTCTAATTTTCTTCTTTTATTGTTTTTGATAAAGATGTACAACTTGGACAAAATCCCACAAACCATAAATTCATCATTTTGTAAGGGGAAACCCTCATACATAGGATGTGAGAATATAAAATATAGAGAACCCATCCCTTGTTGAGTATGCATGCTTTGTTTACCTATCTAAATAATATTTCCTTTAGTATATAATTCTCATTAACATGAATTCCGCTCATGATTCATACAATTCTTAATTGTCATAACAAGGTGCTAAGGGTCAAATATTTAATCATGGAATTTGAGAATAAAGACCATAAGGTTCAATCAAAAATATATTATTAGTTTTACTTAAAATAATATTTTCATGATTCAATTATTGCATAATAGAATGACTCAAAGGTACATATCTATTTCTCTTATTGATTGATATGTTTCATTCCAGTTTTCCAGACCTTGTATTTAAAACTTGTCGAAGTCATAAAATAGTTTATACTATTTTGTGGCACACCTAAATACTTTGTCCACTAGCATATTCAATGGTGATATCAATGTTTTTTATTACACTTAATATATAGGCTGTCGTACATATGAATGTTGTCTGCATCTAATTTCACAAATATACATATCTTCACATAGGGAAAATTAAATGAAACACAACAAAAGAAGGCAAAACAACATAAAAAGTTGTCTAAAATTAACTATTTTATTGCATTGCAACCATCGCTAAAAAATGAAGGCCATAAATGAAACAATATTGGTTTCAATAACAACCCAGATGGAAAAACCCACAAAACACATAAATTCACAGTAACAAACCCATGCAAAACCATCGCCACAAAAAACAAACCAAGCAACAAGATACATTGTCTACCACTATCACCGATGGTGAAATCGATCTTTCTTATTGCACTTAATATAGTTTGGAAAGCCAATAGAGAAGGCCAACAAAATTAAAATGGCGGTTGGCATCAACATTAATTGTTGTATGGTTTCTATGTAGTGGCGATGGTTGCAAAGTATGCAAATAGTTCATGTTCTTATCGATAAAGAATTGGTGGTTGTTGACCTGTGGCTTTAACAATACTACTCCTCCATGCATATACGCATACAAATCCATTATAGACACATATCTACACACGTTTGTATCAAGATGTTGTATGCACTCAAAAAATTCAATTGCATGCATATATGTTTACGTATATGCATATGTAGATGTATACATGAAAACAACCATGTCCACAAGTATATATAAGAATAGCTACAAATACTAATACATGTGTTGAATAGGGTGATCAAAATTTTACCTTTACAAAAGCTCACCGTCTTGTCTCACAACTCTGATAGCAAGCAAAGCCACATAACAACACCCAACAATGCCTTATTGAAAATTGTGTAGAATTTCACTATGTTTTCTGAGGTTTAAAATCAAAGGTGTTATTACAACCATCACCACTACACTGAAACCATACAACAATTAATGTTGATGCCATGGCAGCGAGCTTCTATGAAGGTGCAAGTTCGATCACCTGTTGTCGAGCTTTTGTGAAGGTGGTTGGAGGTTATTTTGTGTTTTTTGCATGGGGCAATGCTGGTTGCAAAAGCAATACAAAAGTCTCATCTCTGATAATTTTTTCCCTAGAAAATGAAACAAAAAAAAAGAAGGGCTGCTCTCCACCCTACCATATTATGTCATGGAGCCTGATAGGCTCTCACCAATCACCTGAGCAAGTACATACATTCTCCACCATTATGATCATTAGTAAAACCAATGTTCCTTATTGCACTTAATATAGAAACAATTTGCACCACACGCAAACCATAAATGAAACAATATTGGTTTCAACAGTATCGCAGAGAACAATGGAATTTATAGTAAATCACCACAAAACGCGAAACATAAATGAAACAATATTGGTTTCAACAGTGACCCAGATGAAAAAATCACACAAAACAGAAGAATTCACAGTAACTAACCCATGGACGTGGACAAATTATTTTTTTCAATAGTACCTTATCGAAAATAAAACAATATAGCCAAAGCTAGAGAATAATAATCAATGCCTTATCGAAAACAACATAGACTATATAACATTAACTATTTTATTGCATTGCAACCATTGCCACAAAACAATAGATACATACATATCTGCACGTAGGGAATGATAAGTTGTATTTTAAATGTTATATGGAACATTGATGTCACCATTGATTGCAGCGGTGAACAATGCCTTGTTTTTTTATGTTTCACTTTATATCCCCTATGTGCAGATATGTATGTACGTCATAGTAGATGCAAACAACATTGATACATACTGAGACATTCTTGGAATGATAAGTTGTATTTTGAGTGTTATATGGAACATTGATGCCACCATTGATCACAGTGATGGAAAATGTATTTCCCCTATGTGCAGATATGTATGTATTTCATAGAATATGCAAACAACATTGATACATACTGATCCCTATGTTTTTTCTGTTGGGACATTCTTGGAATGATAAGCTATATTGTAAGTGTTATATGAAACATTGATGCCACCATTGATCGCAGTGATGGACAATGTAAGTTCTTGGTTGGTTGTTTTGCAAGAACATTGTTTGTTTTCAAAATGATCTACAAATGGTTTTCCAAATTTGTCTCTTCTTGCTTGCTTTCTTTCAGTTGCCTTCTTTGTCCAGCTGTTGTAAAATGCCAAAAAAATTGCTTTAGAGGAAAAAACCACAAAATAGAAGAATTCATAGTAAGAAACCCATGCAAAAAAAACACAACATGGGTCACATGCTGCATATGAATATTGTCTATATATAATAATGCTTTCTAAATCTAATTTCACATATGTATATATCTACATGTAGGAAAAATAAAATGTGTGCCAAGAGAAGATGAATTTCTCTCCATATTGCTATAGTTTGGTAAGAGCCTATGATGCTCTATGACCCAATATGGCTGGGTGGATAGCATGCCTTGTTTTCTTGTGTTTCATTTTATTTTCCTATGTGTATATATGTATGCATGTCAAAGTAGATGTGAACAACATTCATATATACTCTACGCTATGTTTATTCTTTTGGGAAAGTAGTTGTTATTTGTTTGAGCCTTAATAGGGTATTATTGGAATGATAAACTGTATATTAAGTGTTATATGAGACATTGAAGCCTTTTTTTTTATTATTTGTTTTCCCTCATATTGTTAATGTCTCTACAAAAAAATTGAAACAAAAAATTTGGAATAGAGCTCGTTAGCCTTTGTTGCTTTAGTTGAACATTCAACCCTTGTGTGGTTGTGGCATAGAGCTCATATTCAACCGTTGGCGTTGCAGCTCTCAGCTTTTTAAAGAGCATTCCCAACAATGTTGGTGGACTCTAGGTCTCCCCAGGCTGCTGGACAACCCTTAGGCACCAATCTCATAAGTATGTTCCTTGTTTCCTTTTTGCTGCTGAGAATTGTATTGGCTCTTTTTCGTGTGAATCCAACGAACTGTGACAATGATTTATTTCAATTAACAATCCTTGTAATATATAGTCTAACTTATTCATATTTGAGCTATTTATGTTTCCTTTACCTTTGTGTTTACTAGCCTTTTGGGAGTACCTATGTGTTAGGAAAAAAAGGTTCCAGTTTTGAGATGTGTCAACATTTCTATGTTCTTCCTTGTTTATATTCAACAAAAATATAATTTTGTTTTCTTCTTGCTCAACCTTCCCCTCCTTTCATATTCATCTATTATATGCAATTTTGAAGTCCGTGTGATCTTGTAACCATGTATAGTTATCTATGTGCCTACAGGTCAGATGCCAATAATTGATTCATTTTGTGCTACCTCTTTCCCTCGCTTTTGCTTCTAGAGTCATGTTTTCCTTTTGCAGTCGTGTCATAGTCTTAAACATCTCATTGCTTTGGCTTAGCTGAAAAAAAATTCCAATGAAAACAAAAGAAGTGTAGGTGACACCGTTGATAACATACTGAGCAATCATTGCACCAAAAGACTCATATTGCAACATATAACACTCTTTTACTAGCATCTATGATAAGCTTGTTGCAGCCTCATCAAAAGTAGTAGCCTAAATCTCGCCCATGTGGACTTCCATCTTTAGCTGCAACAAGTACCAGGAATCACAATTAGGCACGGTTGTCTAGTATTTAGGGCAATACCATATATTTTTTGCAAAGTCTTCACACTTTTTCTTGCATTGTCTGCCATTAGCCTGCAAGGGACATGGAGTGTAACAACATGCATCAGTTTAAATATATTTCACTATTTCCACAGTAGTTTTCTGAGTGCATACAACATCTTGATACAGATTTGTGTAGATATGTGTCTGTAATGCATTTGTATGTGTATGTGCATGTTGATTTGATAGTTTATATGTATGTGTTAGTGTGTATGTTTGTATATGCATTTTCCACATGTATCTATGAGGTCATGTGTTTATCTATATATAGATATGTCTAGTTTTAAATATTAGTATAGTTGTTTGCTTCTTGTCTAAATAATTCCTTATTAAAAATAACATAAAATCCTCAATTACTAGATGGTAAGTTTTCAATGCAACCTATTATTGCAACCATCACCAATATATGCATCCCATACATGAAGCAATGTTGCTATCACAAGCTTTGCCAAGTGATGTTTATTTCCTCTACTCAGGCAACAAACATATATATCTAGATTTAAACTTATCTATATTTGTTCTTGCATCTATTGAAAAGTTTATGTGTGGATATCTATGTATGTTGTTTGCAAAAACACTTGTCACAGTGGTGGATCATAATCTTCATAGCACCTGAAGCTACAAAACAACAGTCAACAATGCCTTATTGAAAATAACATAAACTATTTAATTACTTTGGTAACTTTAGAATGCTAAATATTATTGTGGCCATATATGTGGACTGTTTTATTGCTTATTGTGGATGTATATGTGGACTATTTTATTGCTTTGCAACCATTGCCACTACATGGAAACTGTAAATGAAATAATATTTTTTGGGCTATTAAACAACAATCAACAATGTGTATATATGTGCATCTAACTTCATATATATATATATATATGTATGTATCAGTGCAGATTTTGTTTTGCAGCTGCATATATATGTATTGCATGCGCTAGATGCATATGTAGGAATTGTTGCTTGGAAATATATAGACAAAAAAAGTATGTGTTTCTTTTGTTGTGTTTCATTTCTCTTTTACTGTGTGCAAATATGTATGTATGTGAAATTAGATGTAGAAAAGCTTCATATATACTGCTCACCATGTTTATTGTTTTGGGAAGATAGTTGTTATTTGAATCATCCTCAAAAAATGAATTCTTACAATAATAGGATTTATATCAATCATAATAAGAGACATTGGTTTCACCATTCATCATAGTGGTGAACAATGTATGTTCTTGCTTGGGGATTTGGTGAGAGTGTATGAGGCTCCATGACCCAATATGGTAGGGTGGAGAGTAGGCCTTCTTATCTTGTGTTTCATTTTACTTTCCCTATGTGCAGATATATATGTTTGTGAAATTAGACATGGAAAACATTCATCCCTATGTACAAATATGTATCTATGTGAAATCATATACAAACAAGTGATATTTCCATGCCAACCTATGCCAAGTGATGTTTATTTCCTTTTCTCTTGTGGTGATTTCTCTATTGACAAGTCCACCTATGGATATATATGTGTGTTGTCTACATATAACTTTAGATGCATATATATCTATATAGATCTTCGTTTGTAAGTGTATATGTAGACTCTTTTATTGCTTTCCAACTATCGCCGCTTCATGGAAACCATAAATGAAATAATATTTTTGGAGCTATTCAACAGTAATCAACAATGTGTATATATGTGCATCTAACTTTAGATACATATATATATATATATATATATATCAATGTAGATTTTTTTTTGCAACTACAAAAATATGTATTGCATGCATTGGATGCATATGTAGGAATCTGTTGCTTGGAAATATATACACACAAAAAAGTATGTGTCTCTTTTATTGTGTTTCATTTTTCTTTTCCTATGTGTAGATATGTATGTATGTAAAATTAGATGTAGAAAACATTCATATATACTCCTCCCCATGTTTATTTTTTTGGGAAGATAGTTGTTATTTGTTTTGTCCTCAAAGAGGAATTCTTACAATAATAGGCTTTATATTAAGCATAATAAGAAACATTAGTTTCACCATTGATCACAGTGGTGGACAATGTATGTTATTGATTGGGGGTTTGGTGAGAGCCTATGGGGCTCCATGACCCAATAAGGTAGGGTGGAGAGCATGCCTTCTTTTTTTGTTCATTTTACTTTCCCTATGCGTAGATATGCATGTTTGTGAAATTAGAGATGAACAACATTCATCCCTATGTGCAGATATGTATATATGTTAAATTAGATGCAGACAACATTCATATATACTCCTTCATATGTTTATTCTTTTCACAAGATAATTACTATTTTTTTGTAGGCCTATACTTAAACTTCTCCACAAAAATTTATTGCTGCTTGGCATGGCTAGGCCCTGTGTCCATTCATCCAAAATTGTTGCAACAATTGACAAAAGAATGGGTACATATGTTTCAAATGATGGTTGCAGTTTTCCTATTTGAGAGTAGCATAGTGCATTTATTGAAATTCTTCTTGTTTTTCAAAGTAATAAAATAGTTTATGCCATTCTCCATAAATAAATTGTTGATTTTTGTTCTTTGGCCTCGAATCAATTATTTAATCTATGGTTGTTGTGTAGTGGGAATGGTTGCAAAGTAATAAAATAGTTCATGTTCTCAATAAGGCATTGTTGGCTATTTTTGTATGGCTTCAAGGATATTTTTTATTTGTCTCTAAGGCCTCAATAAGGATTTCACCAATGTTTCATCTCACACTTAATATACAACCTCACATTGTAACAAATACTTATTGAGGTCTAGACAAATAACAACTATCCTTCAAGAAGAACATGGACTATTTTATTACTTTGCAAACATTGTCACCACAGAGAAACCATACACCAATTAATGCTCATGCCATCCGACATTTAATTTCGCTATCCTTCTCTATCGACGCGCCAAACACTTTTAATTTAAAAATAAAAAAATCTTCCACCTTTTTCTTGATTGAAATCCGGATGCTGGAAGGGTTAAAAACCAAGAAGGCTAACAAAAATTCTGGCCAAAATGCACAGAATAGGGGAAAACCACACAACTAGAGGTTTCCATAATTTTGTCATTTGATTTCTATGGTTTTAATCTTCTTGTGTTGGCTGAGTGTAGAGTATATTGCTACTACATGTGAGTTCCTAAAGTTAGGTTGCTTATGTTTATCTTTGATATTGCTACGCTTGCATAACTTAGAATGATAGGCTCAATATTAAGTGCAATAACAAACACTGGCAGAGCAGATACAAAAGCCAAAAACACTTACAAAAATCATAGTAACAAACCCATGAAAAAATATAGTATTTTCTCAATGGTACCTTATCAAGAAATGAAAACAATATCTGTAAAGCTAGAGAACAACAATCAACAATGCCTTATGGAATCAGTGTTGTTTGCATATGCTAAGACATACATTCATATCTATACATAGGGGACATCCATTGTCCATCGCTCTGCTGAATAGTTCCATTAACAAGAATTTTATATTACTTTTGGAATCATTTCCCCATGCAAAAAATGAAAAATAACCTCCAACCACCTTTCATAGAAACTTCACAATAGATGATTGGACTTGTACCTTCACAAAATCTTTCCCTCCTAGAATTAACATTAACTATAGTATGGTTTCTATGTAGTGGTGATGGTTGTAATAAAACCTACCATTTAAAACATTAGAAGAGGTGGAAAAAGTCTTCACAATTTTTGATAAGGTATTGTTGTGTGTTCTTATGTGACTTTACTTGCTATCAAGGCTGTGAGCTAGGATTGTGAGCTTCTTTGAAGGTTAAAGTTTGATTTCCCTATTCAACACATGTATCAATACATATGTATATGTATAAGTTTCCATTCATCTATATATGTATATTGTCTACATCTAATGCCACGTACATACATTTCTACACATACATTTTTAGTGTGTATATTTCCACGCAAAATATTCCTACATATGCATCCAATGCATGGTGTTGGTCTGTATTTTTTGGCATGTATTCCACAGTATTTAACAAAAGAGAAAGGCATATCTATGCATATTGTTGGAGAACCTAGTTCAAATGATGAACCCAATTCAAGTGAGGAAATTGCTATTACACCCAGTTTACATACCAATATAATTTTAGGGACAAGAACCCCGACCAAAACACATACAAGAAATATACAACACCAATAAAATAACAATCATCAATACACTTGAAATTCTATCAGTATCTAAATAGGGTGTAACAATAATTTCTTCACTAGAATCGGGTTCTTTAGTTGAACTGGGTTCTCCAACAATATTTATCAGCCAAAATAAAGATGCAACATCAAATGATGAATCCACATCATTACTAAAGTTCCCACTAAATGGTATAACCAAGCTCTCTAGGTATCATGTGAACCATCTCCTAAATGAAGATCTTCCACTACCCCAACATAATCATAGAACTCAACACCATGATCTCCCAAAAGGTAAATTTATTTTCCACTCACCTTATGCACCAGTTAGGAGTGAATGCACCTTCTACTCAAAACCATTTTGTTTCACACCACACCACTTGATGATAATCTTAAAATGATAAACCCTCTAGCTTGAATTCATGATAGTAGATAATCTTGACCTATCTTTGTTTAACCTTTTCAAAAATTCTTAAATTGGAATAATTAATATAAATTATTTTACTATGAAGAAATAAAATGAATGAAAACATAGGCATGGTGGGCACTATTAATTTTATAATCATTTTAAACTCGTAATCATGGAGTGCATGTGTCAATGTCCAAGAAAACTATTTCCCTTTGTTGGCTTTCAAATGTTGAGGTCTCCACTAGGCAAGTAGCCTTGTAGCAAAAGGAAGAGCCATTATCAGTAATATATGGAACGATGATTGTTCCATTGTGCAAGCATTCATGGAAAGTGCATCGAAGACTCTTAGAAGTAATGGATAAGCTTATCATCTCACAATAATTTTCACCCTTTATGAACATTATCTAGTAAAACAATAGTTGGTTTCGATAATCTAGTACAAACTTGGTTATAGATCCATATGTATAAGTTTCATGCTCCTACACATCGTGTTGCCTGGTGAGAATGAAACAATGGTAAATGCAAATGTATTTTAGGGTGTCAAAGTTTTGGGTTAGTCATTAACATTTAGATTTTAGGGTATAATAATATAGGGAGCTAGGCATTGACAATTTTGATTTTAGGGTGTAGTAAATCTAGGTTAGGTATTGACAATTTAAAGGGTAAATTAAAAAAAATATATGATGAAGTATAATATATAACATGCAATTGAAATAGGTTTATAATTATTTGTATTGTATATAAGTTATTTTGGAATTTTTATTTTTTAGAATATAAATAGTGTTATATGTGTTCAATTATTGGGTCTTCTATGTTAAATATAAGCGTAAGACTTAACAATAAATATTGTTATAAAAAAGATTTGAGGTCATTTAAGTGTTACATAAGTTATATTAAAAAAGTAAAAATAAAGTGTAACAAATAATATTTTAATATTCAATCAATAAGAATTTATTGATAAAATTCTTGTAAGTCTTTAAAAATTTAATTTGAAAACATTTTTCATTAGGCAGCTAATGTCATAAAGCTAGATAATGATCATGCCTCTCAAATCTTAATTATAAATAAATAAAATCTATCATATTTATAAAAATAAAAATGCCACAAAATTTCATAAAATCACTACACTTGATAAAATTAACCCAACTAGATCTTACCCACTAAAACATTCCTACTATAGATCTTACCTTTTAAAAGCGTCTGAGGATGGTCACAATATTTGCGTGGAATTGTTGAGTGCGACTGACTTGACTTAGGCACAGGCGTTAGGTAAGGATTCCCCATTTCTTTGAAATGTTTGCAGTTGTCCCATTTATAACAAAATTGACTGCGTAGAATTGTTCAGCGCCATGGCTCTTTCAAGGAATTCGTATCATTATCATGATCATATATAAATACCTACTTCATAGACGTCAAAAGCACGTGATTTGAACGCCTACGCAGCCTGTCTATTTTTGTTAGACCAGTGAAGTTTGGTGCGAAAAAAGTCT
>VDFB02168118.1:92168644-92199032 GCA_007258455.2 Sequoia sempervirens
ACAAAAATAGACAGGCTGCGTAGGCGTTCAAATCACGTGCTTTTGACGTCTATGAAGTAGGTATTTATATATGATCATGATAATGATACGAATTCCTTGAAAGAGCCATGGCGCTGAACAATTCTACGCAGTCAATTTTGTTATAAATGGGACAACTGCAAACATTTCAAAGAAATGGGGAATCCTTACCTAACGCCTGTGCCTAAGTCAAGTCAGTCGCACTCAACAATTCCACGCAAATATTGTAAGATCTATAGTAGGAATGATTTTTAGTAGGTAAGATCTAGTCGGGTTAATTCCATGGATGCTTGCACAATGTAACAATGATATTTCCATATACTTTTAATTTCAATACAAGATCTATAGTAGGAATGATTTTTAGTAGGTAAGATCTAGTCGGGTTAATTCCATGGATGCTTGCACAATGTAACAATGATATTTCCATATACTTTTAATTTCAATACAATCTTCTTGGATTTGGCCCCTTATTTATCAAAAACAAAAACAATGACATTTCCATATATTACTGATAATGACTCTTCCTTTCGCTACAAGGCTACTTGCCTAGTGGAGACCTCAACATTTGAAAACCAACAAAAGGAAATAGTTTTCTTGGACATTGACATATGCACTCCATGATTACGAGTTTAAAATGATTACAAAATTAATAGTGCCCACCATGCCTATGTTTTCATTCATTTTATTTCTTCATAGTAAAATAGTTTGTATTAATTATTGCAATTTAAGAATTTTTTAAAAGGTTAAACAAAGATAGGTCAAGATTATCTACTATCATGAATTCAAGCTAGAGGGTTTATCATTTTAAGATTATCATCAAGTGGTGTGGTGTGAAACAAAATGGTTTTGAGTAGAAGGTGCATTCACTCCTAACTGGTGCATAAGGTGAGTGGAAAATAAATTTACCTTTTGGGAATCATGGTGTTGAGTTCTATGATTATGTTGGGGGTAGTGGAAGATCTTCATTTAGGAGATGGTTCACGGTGCACAGAGAGCTTGGTTATACCATTTAGTGGGAACTTTAGTAATGATGTGGATTCATCATTTGATGTTGCATCTTTTATTTTGGCTAATAAATATTGTTGGAGAACCCAATTCATTTGAAGAACTTGATTAAAGTGAAGAAATTGTTGGTACACTATTTAGATACCTATAGAATTTCAAGTGTATTGATGGTTGTTATTTGATTGGTGTTGTATATTTATTGTATGTGTTTTGGCCAGGATTCTTGTCCCTAAAATACTATTGGTATGTAAATAGGGTGTAATAGAAATTTCCTCACTTGAATTGGGTTCTTCAATTGAACTGGTTTCTCTAGTAATATGCATACATCAACCTTTCTCTTTTGCTAGATACTCTAGAATACATGCCAACAAATAAAAACCCACACCATGCATTGGATGCATATGTAGGAATTTGTTGTGTCAAAATATACACACTAAAAAATTGTGTAGAAATGTATGTACATGGCATTAGATGTAGACAATATACATATATAGATGAATGGAAACTTATACATATACATACATACTGGTACATGTGTTGAATAGGGCAATCAAACTTCAACCTTAAAAGAAGCTCGCAATCTTGGCTCACATCCTTGATAGCAGGTAAAGCCATAGAGGAACACCCAACAATGCCTTATTGAAAATTACGAAGACTTTCGCTACATCTTCTGATGTTTTAAATGACAAGTGTTATTACAACCATCACCACTACATAGAAACCATACAAAAGTTAATGTTGATGGCAGGAGGGAAAGTTTCTATGAAGGTGCAAGTCTGACCATCTGTTGTGAAGTTTCTATGTAGGTGGTTGGAGGTTATTTTGTGTTTTTTGCATGGGGCAATGATTCCAAAAGCAATACAAAAATCTTGGTAATGGCACTATTGATCAGAGTGATGGACAATGTATGTCCCTATGTCCAGATATGTATGTATGTTATAGTTGATGCAAACACAATTTATTCCATAAGGCATTCCTGATTGTTGTTCTCTAGCTTAGGGTATACTATTTCATTTTCATTAAAATACTATTGGAAAGACTATATTGTTTCATTTTCAATGAGGTGTTGTTGAGAAAAGACTATATTTTTGCATAGGTTTATTATTGTGATTTTTTGTTTGACGCCAACATTGATTGCAATGATGGAAAATGTATTTTCCCTATGTGAAGATATGTACGTATGTCAAAAAAGATGCAAAAAACATTGATACATAGTGATCCCTATGTTTATTCTATTGGGACATTCTTGGAATGATAAGTTGTATTTTAAGTGTTATATGGAACATTGATGCCACCATTGATCTAACTTTAGGAAATCACATATAGCAGAAATATACTCTACACTTAGCCAACACAAGAAGATTAAAACTTCAAAAATCAAATGAGAAAATCTTGGAAACCTCTAGTCTTGTGGTTTTCCCCTATTGTGTGAACTTTGGTCAAAATTTGTGTTAGTTTCGGTGCCAAGAGTCGGGTTAGGAAAAAGGCGGCAAATTTTTTTAAAAAAAAAAATTAAAAGCATTTGGTTCATCAGTAGAGAAGGCCAACAAAATTAAATGTCAGTTGGAATCAACATTAATTGTTGAATAGTTCCTCTATGGTTACAATGTTTGCAAATTAATAAAATAGTCCTTGTTCTCCTTGAAGGATAGTTGTTATTTTTCTAAACCTCATTAAGGATTTGTTACAATGGGAGGTTGTATGTTAAGTTTCAAATGAAACATTGATGAAATTCTTATTGAGGCCTAGACAAATAACAACTATCCTTGAAGCCATACAAAACCAACCAACAATTCCTTATCATGAAGAACATGAACTATTTTATCACTTTCTAACCATTCCCACTGGGCATAATCCATAGATCAAATAATTTATTCAAGGCCATGGAACAACAATCAACATAAAAAATATCTTTAAGGAAAATAGCATAAACTATTTTATTACTAAGACAAACAAGAAGAATTTCAATAAATGCACTATGCTATTGTCAAATAGGAGAGATGCAACCGTCAATCGAAAAATATCTATCCATTCTTTTGTCAATGGTTGCAAATTTTTGGCATGAATGGACACAAGGAAAATCCATGCGAAGCAGTAATAATTTTTGTGTAGAAGTTTAACTATAGGCCTACAAAAAAAATTGTAATCATCTTATGAAAAGAATAAGCATAGGAAGGAGTATATATGAATGTTTTCTGCATTTTATTTCAAATACATACATATCTACACATGGGGATGAATTTTTTCCATCTCTAATTTCACAAACATACATATCTGCACATAGGCAATGTAAAATGAACAACAAAAGAAGGCCTACTCCATACCTTGCCTTATTGGGTCATGGATCATCATAGGCTCTTGCCAAACCCCTAAGCAAGAACATATATTGTCCACCACTGTGATGAATGGTGAAACTAATATTCCTTGCTACACTTAATATAAAGCCTACTATTGTAAGGATTCCTATTTGAGGACAAACAAAAAAAAAACTATCCTCCCAAAAAAATAAACATGGGGAGGATTATATATGAATGTTGTCTACATCTAATTTTACATACATACATATTTGTGTAGAAGAAAAGAAGAAATAAACACTACAAAAGAGACATAATTTTTTGTGTGTATATATTTCCAAGCAACAAATTCATACATATACATCCAATGCATGCAATAAATATATTTGGAGTTGCAAAAGAAAATCTACATCGATATATATGTATCCAAAGTTAAATGCACATATATACATATTGTTGATTATTGGGTATGTGCAAGATTATGATGGGCCAAAAAGTGGCGATATGTAAGTGATATGATGGCCCATGTGGCTGACGACTTTTTTTCAACCCAAAATTGATGAAATGAAAAGAGTTTTTAATAGAGATTATTAGGTTTCCACCAATATAGATTATGCTTTAATTTGAATTTAATAAATAATTATTATTCATTTTCTGTTTGAATTAAGACTAAAGTCTTGATTGATAGGCTGATTGAAAAACATCTATAGCTTTCAAATCGTATCACATTTTTTTAATCTGAAACATGCGTCACATTCTATGCTTCACATACATATAGGTGGCGAAATATGAGTTTTATATTTTTTAAAAGTTGTAATAAAAAATCATAATTAATTATTTACTTGGAAAAAATTACAAAAAATATGCATCACATCGGGACATGGAGTCCTCTACTTATATCTAAAACCTTGTAAAAATTATTCTCATTTTATTGTAGTTAAGGTGGTTGACAGACACCTAATTCTTATTTTTCCCTGAAATTTAAGTACTACTACATTGAAATTTCAAATTTTCACAAAATAGATTTTAAAAAAAAAAACTAGTAGTTTAGAAACTACATTCAATTTACTACAGATTCTATTCTTACATAGTTTTGAAATAATATAGATAACTTATTCAAATGATCCTGCACATAACCTATTATTGAATAGCTCTAAAAATATTATTTCATATATGATTTCCATGTAGTGGCAATGGGTGGAAAATAATAAAAGAGTATACATATATTCTTACAAAGGAAGATCTATATAGATATATATGCATCTAAAGTTATATGTAGACAACACACATATATATCCATAAGTGGACCTCAAGTAAATGAATGTTTCCTGCATCTAATGTCAAAAACACACAGATCCGCACATAGGAAAAATAAAATGAAACCCAACAAAATGAGGCCTATTCTCCACCCTATCATATTGGGTCATGGAGCCTCATGGGCTCTCACCAAACCCCCAAGCAAGAACATACATCATCCACTACTTTGATGAATGGTGAAATCAATGTTCCTTATTACACTTACTATAGAGCCTATCATTCTAACAAATCCTTTTTTGAGGTTGAAAGAAATAATAACTAAAAGGGTGCATTAAATTCAGATTCCCCAAATAGTAAACATGGTGAGCAATATATATGAATGTTGTCTACATCTAATTTCACATACATACATACTTGCACACAACAAAAGAGAAAGGAAACAGAACAAAAGAAACACATACTTTTTATGTTTGTATATTTCCAAGCAATAGATTCCTACATTTGCATCCAACACATGCAATACATATATATGCAGCTCCAAAATAGAAGCTACACCAATATATATATATATATAAGTTAAAATACAATTACATGTATCAACAAGTATAAATGTAGATATATATGTGTGTAGGTAGACTCAAGCTAAATCACAAAAGTATTGTGTAGTAACTAGACCACAATCATGATTTAACGTCACATAGGAAATATTATTAAAAAAATGAAGTTATATGCAACACTAATAAAATGAAATACATATATAGCTACATATATGTTACTCCCAAATGGCTAGCAAATAAAAAGGTGGACACATAAATAGCTCAAATATAAATAAGGCAGACTATATATTACAAGCACCACTAATTCAAGTAAAGCATTTTCGTAGCTCATTGGATGCACATGAAAAAGAGCCAATACAATTCTTAGCAGAAAAAGGTAAACAAGGAATAGACTTACATGATTGGTGTCTCAGGGTTGTCCAACAACTTGGGGAGAGCTAGAGTCCACCAGAATTGCTAGGGCTTCTCTTTAAAAGGGTGAGAGCTACAACATCGACGATTGGCTATGAGTTTTATGCAAGAACAACACAAGGGCCAAAAGTTCAATTAAAGCAACAAAGGATGATGAGCTCTATTCTGAATTTTATATTTGAAATTTTTTATCTTTCAAATTTTTTGTGGAGACATTAAAAATATGAGCAAAACAAATAACAACCAACCAAGAACATACATTGTCCATCACTACAATAAATGGTGGCATAAATGTTCCATATAACAGTTAAAATATAGCTTATCATTCCAACAATGTTCCAACAAAATAAACATAGGGATCAATATGTATCAATGTTGTTTGCATCTACTATGACATACATACATATCTACACATAGGAGCAATACATTATCCATCACTACAATCAATGGTGGCATCAATGTTCCATATAACACTTTAAATATAGATTATCATTCCAAGAATTTATTAGTATGTATCAATATTGTTTGCATCTAGTATGGCATACATACATATCTATGCATAGGAGAAATAAAGTGAAACACAAAAAAACAAGGAATTGTTCATCACTACGATGAATGGTGACATAATTGTTCCATATTGTATAGTCATAAAATTGCACCCCTCGCAATTTCACATACATATTTACATTCGCTTTAGTTTCCACTCCCTTAGCATTTGTGTAGGCTCATTTTAGCCCCTTCATCACTCTTTTTCCTCTTAGTGTGCTCATAAACACCTTTTCAGTAGCCACCCTCATGTGTCAGCATTACATTAAACTTTGGGCGCTTTTTGCACGTGTTGTTTTGTAGCATGACATGTCTAGAAACTAGCATGCCACATGGATGTCCATGTACCATGCTAGCATCCTTCAATGTTTCAATGCTCAAATGACCATTTTCCAGCATGCTTTCCACTTGCCACCTCCTTTGGTCAGTGGTAATGGCTCGAGATGATTTGTAACCACTTGGGAAGCTTCCTTTTTCTTCTTTTCTCTCTCTAAAAGAGGTCCTTTCACTTCAGTTGCAACTCTTCTACTTCTAGCTTCTCTCTTTTGCTCCAGCCTTCTACTCCCCAACTTTTATTTCCATAGCTTCATGTAGCTTGTTGTAGCAACTTCAAGCTCTCACAAGATCTCTTTACAACACCATTTACAACTTCATCTCCCTCATTTCATGCTTGTGAGCATCGTGGGATTCGATATCCCCTACTATTTGCATCCTTACTTGGTCATACAGGTTCTCCTCCTCCATTGGGGTTTGATTTTATCACCTCTTTTGTGATACAGGTTCTCTACCTCGAGTGGGGTTTGATTTTATCAATCCTACTTTGTGGTGTGGGTTCTACTCCTGAACAAGTTTTTCTTTCACCATGTGCTTTGTCCATTTTGGATCTCTCTTTCTTTACCTTCTTGGGTGTCTGTGGAGGTGGGAACACCAAAATGGGGGTTTGACTGAGGCAAACTCCTATCTAGCCCCAACATTCTCTCTAGATATCACACTTGCAGGTTTTGAATACATTTTTTTGGAGGAGGCTTCATCACTCGTGTTGTTGTAAGTATTTCATTTCTTCTCCTAATCTTTATCATTTCTACTTTACTTCATTTCTATCACTTTCTATTACTTTATCACATTCTGTGATTTCTCAATAACCAGAGTAGAAGTAGTCGTTCAACCATTTTCTAAAAAATTATCATTCTCTGGTTCGTATGAGATGTCAGCATGCCTCTAAGATGCTAGTGCACCATGATGTCATCTATATTCTATGCTGCCATCCTTTGGCTGAGCTTTGGCTGAGAGCTCATCAGTCTATCCAAAAAATCTCTATGACCCACTCTTTCGAATATTGAAACTCTCACTGATGTTCCTTGAGGTAGTTTAGGGCAGTTTACCCCATGAGGCTATCTAAATGAAGAGAACTTGTGAGTAGAAAATCCCCCTCTTCTACACATATAGAATTTAAAATACAACCTATCTTTCCCTACGTGCAGATATGTATGTATTTTTTATTTTATGGTGATGGCTGCAACACAATAAAATAGTTAATGTTATACAATCTTTATTGTTTTGCATAAGGAATTGTTGTTTATTGTTCTCTAGCTTTCTCTATATTGTTTCATTATTGATAAGGTACTAGAAGAGAAAATAATTTGTCTGTATGCATGGGTTAGTCACTATGAAATATTCTCTTTTGAGTGTTTTTTTCCAGTTGGGTCACTGTTGAAAACAATAGTGTTTCATTTATGGTTCACGTTTTGTGGCGAGTTACTGTGAATTCTTTTGTTTTTGTCCAATTTTTCCACCTGGGTCATTGTTAAAACCAATATTTTCTGATTCATGGCTTCTGTTTTGTCACTATGGTTGCAACACAATAAAATAGTTAACATTATACAGTTTATATTTATTTCCATAAGGCATTGTTGATTGTGTGTCTCTAGCTTAGGCTATATTGTTTCATTTTCAATAAGGTGTTGTTGAGAAGGCTATATTGTTTCAATTTTTGATAAGGTCCTATTGAGAAAAGACTATATTGTTTGTTAATATGAATATTTTTTGATTTATGGCTTCTGTGTATTGCTTTTGAAAAAATCACCCCATTAAAGGAAAAGAAAATAACCACAAACCACCTTCACAGAAGCTTGAAAATGAGTGATCGAACTTTCACCTTCACAGTAGTTCACCATTGTGGCATAAACATTAATTGGTGTATGACTTCCATGTAGTGGCAATGGTTATACATGAGCCCACCATTCTAGCATCAATATTAATTGTTGCATGGTTTTTGTGTAGTAGCGATGGTTGTAATAACACTTTCCATTTTAAACCTTAGAAAACATAGTGAAAGTTTGCACAATTTGCAATAAGGTATTATTGGGTGTTGTTCTATGGCTTTTCCTCCTATTAGAGCTGTGAGCCAAAATGGCCAACTTTTCTAAAGGTACAAGTTTGATCACATAATTCAACACATGTATCAGTATTTGCAACTATTCTTATATATAATTGTGGACATGTTTTTCTTTATGTATACATCTAGATATATGCATATACACAAACATATATGCATGTGATTGAGATTTTTGAGTCCATACAACATGTTGATTCAAATGTGTGTAGATATGTGTCTATAATTCATTTGTATGCATATATGCATCGAGGAGTAGTATCACTGAAGCCATAGGTCTACAACCACCAATGCCTTATCGATAAGAATGTGAGCTATTTTCATACTTTGCAACCATCGCCATTGCACAAAAACCATACAATAATTAATGTTCATGCCAACCGCCATTTTAATTTCGATGGCCTTCTCTATTTTCTTTCTAAACTATATTAAGTGCAGTAAGAAAAATTGGTTTCACCATTGGTGACAGTGGTGGCCAATGTATCTTGTTACTTGGTTTGTGTTTGGTGTTGATGGTTTTGCGTGGGTTTGTTATAGTGAATTTTTTGTGTTTTGTGGGTTTTTCCATATGGGCCAATGTTGTAACCAATGTTGTTTCATTTATGGCCTCCGTGTTGTGGAAATGGTTGCAACACAATAAAATAGTTTTAATGTTATACAATTTATGTTGTTTATGTTGTTGTGTGCCACATAATTTTCCCTATGTGTAGATATGTATATTTGTGAAATTAGATGCAGCCAACATTCATATGTATGACAACCTATATATTAAGTGTAATAAAAAATATTGATATCACCATTGAATACACTAGTGGATAATGTATGCATTCCTGCCATAAAATAACATAAACTATTTTAATATTTTTTTTTATGTCCTCCATTTTGTGGTGATGGTTGCAACACAATAAAATAGTTAATGTTATACAATTTATGTTTTTTTTCCTTCTTTTGTTATGTGCCAGTTAATTTTCCCTATGTGCATATATTTGTGAAAATAGATGCAGAAAACATTCATATGTATGTTAGCTTGTTTATTAAGTGTAATAAAAAACATTGATATCACCATTGACTACGATGGTCGACAATGTATGCACGCCTACCACAAAATAGCATAAACTGTTCTATGAATTTGAAATTTTTTAAATGCTACGTCTGGAAAATTGAAATGGAACATATGAATCAATAAGAGAAATAGGTATGTAGCTTTGATTCATTTTAATATGCAATAATTGAATCGTGAAAATATTATTATATGTAAAACTAATAATATCTTTTTGATTGAACCTTATGGTCCTTATTCTCCAATTCCATGATTAAATCTTTGACCCTTAGCACCTTGTTATTCCAATTAAGTATCGTATGAATCATGAAACATTATTTAGATAGTTAAAAAAAAAATCACCCTCAAGAAGGTCTGGATTCTCTATATTTTATATTCTCACATCACATATATCATTGTTTCCTTTTATAAAATGATCAATTTATGATGTGTGGGATTATGTGCAACTTGTACATATTTATCAAAAACAAATAAAGAAGAACATTAGGCCATGTTGTCTTCAAAACTAAGAAATATTTTTTCTTGATGACCATGGAAAGAAGATTGTTCTTCATATACCAATAAATAGTTAAGGTATTGGTGAACTTTTTAAAATTGTTACTGTGTTGGAGATAGACATGACATAGGATCACATTCATTATTAGTTGGTTATTGATTCTGATGAAGTTATTATGAATTTATTGTTGGTTTATTGGCACATACCATGCTATTATATCTTGAATTTCATAGGCATGCCCTAGTCAATAAGCCCATAGCACAACAAACTTTTTAAAATAGTGGATTAGATGGGCATAACCATAAAAAAAAAGAATTCACAAAAACAAACACATGCATTTAACTACTTATATATTAAGACACTGGATAGTAATTTATAATGTTTAACAAAAAAATAATTATTTTCTTTTATGTTGTTTACCTCGCTTATAGTTTTGTTTCACTTTTAGTGTATCTTCCTCATTTTATTTTATATTGTTTGGTTATATAGTTATGTCACCCTATTTAACACATGTATCAATATTTATAGAAATTAAATTTCCTTGCTACCATCAACACCATAGGAAAAGCACAAATGAAACAATATTGGTTTCAACAGTGCCTTATCGAAAATGAAACAATCTAGCCAAAGCCATAGAACAATAGTTGACAATGCCTTGCATATAAGAACATAAAATATATAATATGCACTATTTAATTGTGTTTAAAAAATGAAAAAATATAGCCAAAGCTAGAGAATAATGGTCAACAATTCCTTATGGAAAGGAACATAAACTGTATAGTTTTGCAACCATAACCACAAAATGGAAGCCTTAAATGAAACAATAATGGTTTCAATAGCAACCTAGAAAATTATTTATTGAACACCTTATCGGAAATGACCATATACACACATACACGCCCACAGATACATATAAACATTAAAAATAGTGAACACCAATTGTGTAGATATAAGAGTATGTTGTAATCCAACTAGAAAAGAAGAAAACAACCATATTGATAGAAAAAATTCATCATTTCTATATATAGATAAACACATAACCTCAAATATACATGTAGAAAATGCATATTTAGACATAAACATTCACACCTTAAATGAAACAATAATGGTTTCAACAGAAACCTAGGAAATTCTATTTTTCAACAACTTATCATAAAGGAAATAATATGGCCAAAGCTATAGACTAACAGTCAACAATTCCTTATGGATAACAACATAAACTCTATAACACTTACTATTGCATTGTGAATTGAATATGAAACAATGTAGCCAAACCCATAGAATGACACTCAAAAATACCCTATGGAAAACAATACAAACTCTATAACATTAACTATTTTACTACGTTGCAACCATTGACACAAAACATAAGCCACAAATGAAACAATATAAACTATATAGCACTGCAAACATCACCACAAAACAAAATCCTCAAATGAAACAATAATGGTGTCAATAGAAAGCTACACAATTCTTTCTTGAATAGCACCTTATCAAAAATGACCATGTACACAGATACACACCCACACATACATATAAACATTCAAATTAGCAAACAAAAATTATGGAGATATAAGAGAATGTGACAATCAAACCAAACAAGAAGCAAATAACTATATTGAAATTAAAAACTGGACATATCTATATATAGATAAATGCATGGCCTTCAAGATACATGTAGAAAATGAATATATAGACATACACAAAACAAAAGCCATAAATGAAATAATATATCCTAAGCTAGAGAACCACAATAAAAAATGCCTTATGCAAAACAACATGAACTACATAACATTAACTATTTTATTGCATTGCAACCATTGCCACAAAACGAAAGCCATAAATGAAACAATATTGGTATCAATAGTCACCCAGATGGGAAAACCTGTAAAACAAAAACATTCATAGTAACAAACCCATGCAAAACCATCACTACAAAATTCAAACCATAAATCAAACAATATTGGATTCAACAAACCATACAATTTTTTTTCAACAGAACCTTATCAAAAAGGAAACAATACAACCTAATCTAGAGAACAATAATCAACAATGCCTTATGGAAACAACATAAACTATATAACATTAACTACTTCATTGTGTTACAACTATTGCCACGAAATAGAAACCATAAATGAAACAATATAGCCTATGCTAGAGAAGAACATTCAATAATGGCTTATGGAAAACAACATAAACTCTATAACATTAACTATTTTATTGTGTTACAACCATTGCTAGAAAATGGAAGCCATAAGTGAAATAGTATTGGTTTCAATAGTCACGTAGATGGAAAAACCCACAAAACACAAAAAGCTCACATTAAAAAACCAATTCAAAACCTTCACCACAAAACGCTAACCATAAATGAAACAATATTGGTTTCAATAGTGACCCAGATGAAAAAACCCACAAAAACACATGAATTCACAGTAAAAAACTAACACACAAACAAACAATATTTCCTTTCACCCATCGCGACTACATCGAAACCATAAACAATATTGGTTTCAACAATGACCCAAATAAAAAAACCCATAAAAAACACACAAATTCATAGTAACAAACTAATGCACAAACAAACAATATTGCCTTCCACCCATTGCAACTACATGGAAACCATAAACAATATTAGTTTCAATAGTGACCTAGATCAAAAAACCCACAAAAAACACATGAATTCACAGTAACAATCCAATACAAAAATAAACAATATTTCCTTCCACCCATCATGACTACATGGAAACTATAAATGAAACAATATAGCCTAAGCTGCAAAACAACAATCAACAATGCCCTTTGGAAAATAATGTATAAACTATTTTTGAAATACTCTAGAAAGGATTTTTGTAATATGCACCTCTTCCTGCACCTCTTCCCACTTGCTTTAAATGCACCTCTTTCAACTTTCTTTCTCTCCACTCCCTTCTTTCTCCACTGTCTACAAAAAATGGTAGAGTTATAACAACTGACACTTTTGTACTACATTTGTAACCATTGCCCCATGCAAAAAACACAAAATAACCTCCAACCACCTTCACAGAAATTCCACAATGCATAATCACACTTGCACCTTCATAGAAGCATTCCCTCCTCACTCATAGCTCCGATATAAGTTAAAGCCACAAAATGATAGCCAACAATGCCTTATGAAAAATTACATAGACATTTGCTATATTTTCTAAGGATTTAAAAGGCACGTCCTACTTCCAACCATACAACACTTAATGTTGATGCCACCCACTGTTTAATTTCATTGGCCTTCTTTACTGATGCACCAAATGCTTTCAATTAAAAAATAAAACAACCTTTGCCACCTTTTTCCCAATTGACAGCCCAATGCCAGAAAGATTAAAAACTACTAAGGTTGACAAAATTTTTGACCAAAGCTCACACATATAGCCTATAAACTAATAAAAAATAGAAAAGGAGGCATAAAAGAGGATGAAGAATCAGTAAAATTATACAACACTTATTGTTGATGCCACCCACCATTTAATTTCATTGGGCTTCTTTATCGATGTGCCAAATGCTTTCAATTAAAAAATAAAAAAAACTTTGCCACCTTTTTCCTAATTGACAACCCGACAGAAAGATTAAAAACTAGTAAGGCTAACAAATTTTTTGACCAAAGTTCACACATATAGCCTATAAACTAATAAAAAATAGAAAAGGAGGCATAAAAGAGGATGAAGAATCAATAAAATTATATATGTTAAGATTGAAGGGAGGTAACTCCTCCCTTAGGGTAGATGAGATTCCTAGCATGGAATGTTAGGGGACTTAATACTCCTAACAAGAGGTGCTTGGTGAAATGTCATTTGGATTGTCCAAAAATTGATTTCAACCTACTGCAAGAAACAAAAATATAAGGGGCTGAAAGCAAATATTTTATTAGATATTGTAAATGATGGTATGGTTCTTTTTTTAATGCAATTGGGGAATTTGGTAGTATAGGTGTTCTATGGAAACCAACGAGACTCAAAGTGGAAACTACGGATTGAAATGCAAATCAGATAAAAATCAAGGTACAAAATATCTCTTCTAATGCTTTATTTGAAATTATATATATATATATATGTTTATAGAATGTGAAGACAAAAAGATAGTCCTGGATTCAATGTGTAAACAAATAGAAAATTGAAAAATAATTATTGGGGGGATTTTAATCCTATTTTAGAATTAAGTGAAAAATCTAGTGGGTTGACGAATATCACACAATCCTAAAATGACTTGTCAAAATTTGTTGCCGAAAATAACTTGATTGATATAGAGAGAATAATCAGTAGATATACTTCAAAAAATATGAGGAAAGGTTTAATAATATAGTAGAAAGGATAGATAGTCTATTTACTTCTAAGAATTTTTTCCAAAAATATATTTTATGAAAAGCATCAATAAGGTCAATTCCAATATCAGGCAACTTCCTAGTTGAACTTACAATCTATAGAGAAACATATCTAACAAAAGGAAAATTCAAATTTGAAAAATGTGGTTAAATTTTGTTAATCTTTTGACTTTACTGATGAAGGATGGTGGGAGGAACTTTGTACACATAGTTAGCACTAGAATGTTTATCTTTCCAAAGTTGCTACACAGCAGAAAAAGAGGCTTGCATTAGGGAACCAAATGAGTCTTCAAAGAATATATTTGAAAAAAAAGAATCTATTCATAACAACCTAGGATAGAGATAAAGTCTAGACATGGCAAACTGAAGCCTTTTGGGTATGTCACGAGATCATAATGGAAAAAAACAAGCCCTTAAGTGGCAAAAAAATTTAGAAAATTAGAGTTAGGAAACTTGGTAAAATTTGAATAAGTTATCTATATATTATTTAAAATATGTAGAGAATAGAATCTGTAGAAATTGAATGTAGTTTCTAAAATACTAGAGTTTTTTTTTTTTTTTTAAATGTTGTTTGAAATTTGGAATTTCAATGTAGTAGTACTTAAATTTGAGGGTTAAAAAAATTAGAAGTAGGTGTCTTTCTATCCACCTAACCACAATAAAATGATAATATTTTTTTTTATAATATTTTAGGTATAAGTATAGGACTCATGTGTTCAGATGTGATGCATATTTTTTTTGTAATTTTTTTCCAAGTAAATAATTAATTATGAATTTTTTTTATTAATTTTTTTAAAAAATATGAAAATTCATATGTCATTCCTACTGGCTTGGTCAAAACTTCATGAAATTAAAAATTTTCTTTTCTAATCCTATAGTATGTGAATCATAGAATGTTACACATGTTTCAAATTAAAAAAATGTGATATCGTTTGAAAGCTATAGGTGTTTTTAATCAACCTATCAATCAGGACTTTAGTAGTAATTCAAATAGAAAATGAATAATAATTATTTATTAAATTCAAAGTAAAGCATAATTTATATTGGCGGAAAGTTGAGAATCTCCTCTAAAAACCCTTTTTATTTCATCAATTTTGGGTAAAAAAAAAGTCATCAACCACATACCCTACACATACCCATCATATCGCCACTTTTTGGCCCATCATGATCCTGCACATACCCTTCTAGAAGGAATATTTTATCCTAAGTAAAATTAAAATGTGAATATGTCCCCTAATTACCCAGTGAATGAATAAATGAGGTACAAGACATTAATTCACAAAAACAAACTAGTCATAAAAATGGTATGTTAGCAGTATAATAAATGATATAGAAAGAGATTTAATAGATAAGTTTAGTGAGATTCTAGATAGGGAGGAAAGTTATTTGCAAGCTAAATCTAGGGATACGTCGCTTGATGAGGATGGTGTGATATGATGTTTTCCATAGTTCAACCAAGGTTAAAAGGAGTTGGAACACAATTTATCAAATAAATGACTGTAACTATAATACCATCATCGAGGAGTCAGATACCTAGAAATATGGATCTGATTTTTTAAACTACTATTAGGAGGGATCTGAGAGGCAAAAAGTCCTAAGTACAACATCATTGAAGCCATTAATTATGTAATTGTTGCACGTCTGATGGTATTGTCATTAATGTCAATAGGATGTCTATTGACTAGTGTTGTCATTGATGTCAATTGTGAGTTAAGTAAGTTTTTGCACAATGAAAATTTCGAGGATATAGGGGTATGTATAGGATCATCATGGAAAAAATAGGCCCTTAAGTGGCAAAAAATTCAAGAAAATCAGAGTTAGGCAACTTGACGTAAAAATTTGAATAAGTTATCTATCTTATTTCAAAAATATGTAAGAAGAGAATCTATAGAAAATTGAATGTAGTTTCTAAACTACTAGGTTTATTTTTATTTTTAAATCTATTTGATGAAAATTTGAAATTTCACTACAATAGTACTAAAATTTTAGGTAAAAAATAAGAAGTATGTGTCTGTCTGACCACCCTAACCACAATGAAATGATAATATTTTTTTATAATATTTTAGATAGAAGTAGAGGAATCATTTCTAGATGTGATGCATATTTTTTTGTAATTTTTTTTCAAATAAATAATTAATTATGATTTTTTTTATTACAAAATTTAAAAAATATAAAAACTTGTATGTCTGACCACCTTAACTTGGTCAAAACTTCATGAATTTTTTTATTTTTTTTAATCCTATAGTATTCAAAGCATAGAATGTGATGCATTTTTTAGATTCAAAAAATGTGATACCATTTGAAAGATATAGATGTTTTTCAATCAACCTATCAATGAGGACTTTATTCATAATTCAAATAGAAAATTAGTAATAATTATTTATTAAATTCAAAGTAAAGCATAATTTATATTGGTGGAAAGCTAAGAATATCCTTTAAAAACCATTTTCGTTTCATCAATTTTGGATAAAGAAAAAGTCATTATCCACATACCCTACACATACCCATCATATCGCCACTTTTTGGCCCATCATGATCCTGCACATACCCATAGAGAAAATTCTTGAAAAAAGGAAAATAGGTTGTTGGAGGTTGTGGATGTGCAGTTGAGATATTGATGAAATGTTTTGGGTACATGGAGCTAAATTTTATTGCAATTTCTAGAGATGAGTTGGAATCAAGTAATGAGTTGAGATGATGTCTCTGGTACTTGATTTCCAAGTGCTTTTAAGAAAAAAATGATAAATAGAAAAAATAGTATTATGCAAGTGTTTATAATGTGCTCTAGATTGTGATCCACATTTCATCTGTATTAATGCTATGATTGTAAAGATTTAGTGTGTTTTTCAATGTTTTCAGATGTTTCTATATTCAAAATTTTGGGTCGTAGATCATTTGTGAGAGGAAACTATGTTTACCAATATGAGAACTAGTTTTGCAGTGTTATCCAAAGTTGTTGGGGAGAAATTTATTTGCTCCACATTTCTCCAAAGTTTCTTTTTAGGACATTTGGTTTTTAATTCTATAGTTAATGGTGTGGTTCTCTTTTTTATGTCAAGAGGATTCATGGTTAGGTGTATTTGAAGATTCAGAAGCGTGTACTTAATATTTAATATGTTTTCACAAGTAACAGTGGGCCTAGTGTCTACACCACATTTGGAAATTTTCAAGTATTAGTGGATGCATAATTTGATGCATGAGACTTAATTTTGGGTCTCAGTCAATTGTTTTCTTGGTCCCCTTTCATTCCTATCAACTGCGAGAATGTTTAGGTGTCAACCTAATTGAAATTTGTAAATACAACAGATAGAATACCAACCTTGGAGAAGATTTTTAATGTTGAGGTTGATATAAATAAGATTGGAGTTGTTGTGAGTTGAGATAGGATGAACAAAGAAGCAAGATAGATGCGAAGTCAATGCAAGTGATGTGTGTGATACAATTTTGAGAAGTGCAATGTGAAGTTCAAAGTATTAGATTCATGAGTGTAGTGAATCGAAGGTGTTTGAAATATTTCAAACAAGACTATGAAAGTGTTGGAGCATTGCTATGGATTCCTTGTTGTATTGAGAAATTATTCTATATGTAACATTTCTCTTCTATCTTCTTGTTATTTTTGTGGTTGTGAGCCCTACCTATAAGCCCTTTTAGATAGTATGTCCTATTCTAGTAGTGAGCCCCTTTTGTACCAATTTCATAATTACTTATATTGTGAGCTAATCCTTGCCATGTTTTTCCCTCATTGGGTTTTCCAAGTAAAGTGTAACGCCCCATTGCACAAACCCCAAAGGAACAACTAAAAATGCAACAATGTTTTTTTAAAACATAAGGAATTCACTTTAAGCTTTCCAACATAACCAATGTTTCAAGTTACACATCTAAGTCGCTTGGGGTACATGAGGTGACATTACTAAACTATCCCGTAACAAAGTTAACAAGACATTAAGTTACTAATTACACAATCCATTCATTCACGATAATCAAAATGATAAGAATAATCCATATAAAACCATACATGCAAATATAATAAATTAATCATGAAGATATTAATTACATATTTCCATAGATACAACATAACATTAACAGTATTTACAAATGGTAGTTCAAGAATGGTTTACATGGTATGATAATAAATTACATCAGTCTGTTAGTACATCTCAATGAACACATATACAAAATTACATCATAAATCTACCCAACACATGTGGGAGTGATACATCAATACATAAAATATATCTAGAGTACAAATATACATCTGATAACATATGAATCTTGGATCAAACTACATCAGCAAAACACTGCACTGAATGGTACAATTGAATCATAAGGGGACCCAATAGGGTGCATAGCATGTTCCACCCAACCACCCCCATGCTGGGAGTAAATAAGGAAGGATCCCCGAACAAGCACATCCAAACAGTAAGGCAAGACTAAACTCCAAACATGAAAAGCAAGAGAACACAAAGAAATATCTCATAATGACAATAAATCTCCAAAATAAAACAATCTAGACCATTTCAAGAGGATTTCAATAAAACAAATCAAAAGGAATGCTAGAGGAGAGTGTCATTGCATGGCCTTACATGGATTATCTAGACAACCTATCACAAGGTGTCACCTCCATCTATGCTTACCTTGATAGCCTATCTCAAAGCACCACTCCATAGGGTTACTCATGTGGAACCGTTAACCTCTCATCAGGACAAGGCAATGATCATGCCAACCATGGCCTTCTCAGCCCACCTTTAGTCTATGAAATCCCTAATAGGCAGATGAGGCATCCATAATTATCTTATTAATGTCTTACTACCCACACCCTAATTAATTACTTAGCTTATCACTTATTACTCTAACTCTAATGTGGGTTACCCTAATAGCCCCTTTGTGTGTTGGCCCCCACGTAGAGCCACTCCCCCTAGAAACCCAATATAAAAAAAAATCCAACACCAAGGAGTTGTACCACAAGAACACTGAACCAACAAATGGAACATCTGTGGGGTAAAACCATCTTTCAAAAATCATATGAAACAACATCCATAAAATGGTACAACCCCACATATAAACTCAAGTCACAACTATATCCTAGATGGGTACAAATATCAAATTAAAAGATCAAATATGAAACATCAGTTTCCCCACCTTTGGAAGTCCCTAACAATAACTTAAGCTCCTACAGAAGGATAAACTAACTCAAGGGTTTTTCCCACAATACAAAATCCCAATTAAGTGAAAACCACAATTGATTTAATGAATAATCTTGAGAGTACACAATATGTCAAAAAATGCCATATAACACATTTCGATACACAATAATTTCACCAAGAAACAAATAAATTAATTTTCTCAAGAATATTCAACTTAACTTAAATCACATAGTTTAATTCTAATTTACTCAATTACACTATAGCATTGCAAATTTAACATTATCATCAATGCTATGGTGGAAAAGCTCAAAAAAATCAAAAGGGCTTGCTGGTCATGGATTTGGATGCAAACAGAGGTTGTAGTAGATCTGCTGTTGAAGGGATTTCGACTCGCACCCGGGCTAATACGAAGAGGAAGACCCTCGATTTCTTCACATATGGTTCAAATCCTCAAGCAGGGGTTACATGATATGAAGGATGTTGAAAAGGAGGCCGAGGAGTTGATGAACACCTTGGAGTAGTGTGGTGGTGTTGTTTCTGGCTTTTTGGCGGTCCTTTTTTTGGACCCTGTTGTCTCTTTTTGCTGTCGTTTCCTTTTTGGGACAGTTGTCTGTTTGTTTGGACTAGTTTTTCTCTATCTTTTGTTGTTTTAACTTTGTGGTTTCGGTGCCTATAAAACCTATTTTTCCTTTTCAAAAACATTATCTAATTTTATTCCATAATTTCCACATATATAACCGTATTTATATATATATATATAAAATATGTATATAAATAAAAATCTATTAAAATCATGCATTTAAACATATTATAAAATTACCCATATTAAATCTGTAATTTTAAAGCATATATATATAAGATATACATATATATATATATATTAATATTAATATAAATATTAATATTACTATATGTATATATATAAGTATATATAATCTTTATATAATATAAAAAATTGAATTAAACACAAGTTTTAAGTATATACCCCACACAGCCTGTACTGCGTACCTCCCTATGGGGAGGCCGGAACCCACATGGATACATCTAGTAGCCTCAGCTGGTGTGCAGAGCCTATGGTTTGCACAAGTACTAGAGGGGTTAGGGTGGTACGACGAAAGCTGACCACTCCCCCCCATAAAATAAATTTTATTTATATTTTTTTTAATAGAAGATTATTATTTATTTATTTATTTTAAAAAGAAAGACAAAATAATATATATATATATATCTTCCCACCAAATATAAAACAAATAAAATATGAATAACAATTGAATTTTCTACAAATGAATTTGGGCATACAAGTTTAATGTCCATAATTAATTGATTTTATTTTCAAACAAGAATTTTACAACTAGATTTATTGAAGGAAATCAGAACGTTTCTCAATAATTTTCTTCAGACGATTTAAGGGTTTAACACAAGCAATATTTTAATTTTTTTTTAAAACATGGATCTCAATTTAAAGAATGGAAGGCATGATTTTCATTTTCCAATAGAGAACTATCAAAAACAAAAGAATAAATTAATCGAAAAGAACTTGGAGTCCTTTGTTTGATGACGAATCCAAACACAACAACCTTCTTTCTTTTCGAAAATAGAATCCCTTTGCAGTTTCTTCTTTCCAATTCCTTTCTTCAGCTAACTTTTGGATCAATAATCTATTCCTTTTTTTTTTCCAAGAATAATATTTACAGAGAAGCACAAAAACCTATCTTTTTTCTTTTCCAGAAAAAACCAGAAACCATTTCTCAATGTGTGTGTAGAAAAATCTCTTTCTTCACAATAAAATAAGGAAAAATAAATAGAGATCTTTTTAAAAAAAAAATCCAACCCATCCATTGGTTGTTTTTCTAGCTTTAAAAGCTCACACTTATCTTACAAATTTTAATTAAAAATTTATTAATTTCACAATTATCCTCACATGATATTATCTTTAGATTTTATAATATTAATATTTTGAAAAAGACAATTACAATTATCACAAACATTATTAATTTAAATTAATTACTCTATCCTTTTTAATTAATTAAATATCTTTTAATTTACAATATTTTAAATCCAACATTTAACTAAATTACAATTACATAAAATTAATCATATCTATAAGGTAAGATTAATTAATCCTATATAAAATAAGGATAAATTAAATACCAACTATCCACAAATAAAATAAATAAACAACAACAATACTTAGACAAAGACAAGGCCAAGACCATGACACATAAAGACTCACAATGAGGTGACAGACTTGGGATGGGGACACTTCCTTATCAACTCCCTTTTTCAACATCATACCCATTGGGTTAATTTAATGCTGCCCTCCTGCCGAAGCAGGTGGAATCAAGACTTTGTTCCTACAATTCCTGCATACAAACAAATGTCAAGTAACATGTAAATCTCCATTTAGACACACCGTGAAAGGAAATCGCGGGGTAGCAGGGCACTCACAAGCGAGTGATGCTACTTCGTCCTTTCACCAAGACTCATTAGCAAATACATCAAAAACCATAGCAACATAGAATCACAACATCATCACACATATATTATTAAAGAAACCATAGCATAAGAAAATAATATAATCACCACATAATGTATCATCGAACACCATAAGTAATGTGAAGTGCAAAAAACCAACCAAAGAATGAATCCACACACAACCGAGTCGGTGAACTAATCACCAACACATAAGAGTACAAAAGAGTATCAGCAACATGAGGTGTATTACATCCTCCCCCCTAGAAGATGGCTTACTCCTGGAAGCCAGTAAATAAATATGGGTAAGCCTCTCTAATATGAGACACATCGTCCGATGTTGCCGAAGTCTTGTCATTCAGGTCCCACTGAATCTGCACCTGTTTAATATCTCTACCCCTAAGGACAAGTCTTCGATGTTGTAGCATGGCCATGGGCTCAAGAGCTAGTTTCCCGTCCATGACCTATAGAGCATTCCAATTAAGTACGTGAGTAACACCAGGATAATATGGTTTAAGGACTAAAACATGAAAAACATCGTGAATCCACGACAGACTAGGTGACAAGGCTAGGTGGTAGGCGATAGGACCAATTCTTTCTAACACTTCAAATGGCCCTAAAAAGCGGGGCACAAGCTTAGAACCCTTTCCATATTGAATATGGCTCTTCTGTTGATGTACTTGAAGAAACACCCGATCACGAACTGCAAACTGGTGATCAATTCTATGTGCATCAACATACTTCTTTTTCCTATCTTGAGTTGTTATAAGATGCTCTTGGATGCAAGCTTCTTGTTGTTCCATATCTCAAAGCATTTCGGGTCTAAGAAGAACCTTGTCCTCTAACCAATCCTAGCTCAAAAGGGTATGACAAGGATGACCATATAAAGCCTGAAAAGGAGCCATGTCGATCGAACTATGGTAACCATTGTTGTAGGAAAACTCGACCAAGTGCAGATAATATTCCCAATGTGATTGTTAGTCCATGACATACATGTAGAGCATATCCTCAAGCACCTGATTGACTCTCTCAGTCTGACCATCTATCTCAGGATGGTAGGAAAAACTAAAGTTCAATTGAGTCCCTAAGGACTGCTGTAAAGGTGTCCATAACACATATGTGAATACCAGATCTCTATCAAAAATGATTCTTCATGGTATTCCATGCAATTGAACAATGTCTTCGATGAAAACCTTGGCCACCAAAGAAGTAGTATAGGAAGATTGGATAGAAGAGAAATAGGCTACCTTGGTCAATATATCCATAGTGACAATGATAGCGTCGTGCCGCCTGGAAGACATAGGCAAGCTGATAATGAAATCCATAGAGATAATGTCCCACTTGCATTCTGGAACAAGATGAGGTTGCAAAAAACCTATCAGATGATGATGCTCAGCCTTAACCCTTTGACATTCTAGACATCTAGCCACAAAATCACCCATATCACACTTCAGTCCTGCCCAAAAATATAGTGAGCGCAAATCCGCATACATTTTTTTAACTCTAGGATGTGCTGAATAAGGTGCGTCATGGGCTTCAGTCAAGATTAGGGTGTGAAGACCCTTTGCAGGAGGTACATATATTCAGCCCGCATAGTGCAAGACACCATTAGAATCTAGTGAGTATCCAAAAAAATTTCCTTCTAGAGTTCTGTCCGACTCGATTTCAAATTTCACCTCTTGATACCAATTTTTTGAGGCAAGAGCGGTGAGGATTTGACTCCTCAAATGACCCTCGAGAGCCACTGCAGCAATCTCATTTCTACTTCGGCTCAAAGCATCTGCCACCACATTCTGTTTACCCTGGATATACTTCACTTCAAAATTATATTCACACAAGAATTCCATCCACCTTCTTTGTGTTGCATTCAGGTTTGGCTGCGTGAAGATGTATTGTAGACTACGATGATCTGTATGCAACTCGAGCTTATTCCCTAAAAGGAACTAAAGCATATGTACATACTAAAATTCCCCTGTATGATCTAGTACTGCCAAAATTGGTGCACTAGTCAGCTTTTCCTTAAGAGTTTGGAATGATAACTGACATTGATCTGACCAAAGAAATTTCTTCCCCTTCCTCTGGAGAGAGGTAATGGGATGCACAATCCTAGAAAAGCCTTGGACAAACCACTGATAATAGCCTGGTAGTCCCATGAAATTGTGAATTTCTGAGACATTTATGGGTACGGGCCAATCCACAATGGCCTAAATCTTTGCAGGATCAACAAAAATTCCCTCACTTGAAATGACATGACCCGAATATTGAACTTCAATCTTATAGAATTCACACTTTTCTAGGTTGGCATATAACTACTTTTCCCTTAAGCATTGTAGCACCTATCTTAGATGTTCCTCATGTTCCTCCATAGATTTGGAATAAACCAGAATATTGTTGAGAAACAAAAGGATGAATCTATCCAAATACGTTCGGAACACCCCATTCATTAAGTTCATGAAGACTAAAGGTGCATTTTTCAACCCGAACGACGTCACAGTGAACTCATAATGTCTATATCGAGTGTGAAATGTTGTTTTATGAATATCTGGTTCCACAATCTGCAACTGATGATACCCTAATTTGAGATCAATCTTAGAAAATATCTTCACTCCTTTTATCTGATAGAAAATATCATCAATTTTGGGTAGGGGATATTGGTTCTTCACTGTTACTTTGTTCAACTACCTATAATCAATACAGAGATGAAGAGAACCATCCTTCTTCTTTACAAAAATTATGGGTGCTCCCTAAGGGGAAACACTTGGGAGAATAAACCCCTTAGCCAACAGCTCCTCCAATTGTAGACGGAGCTCTTGAAGCTTTTATGTTGTCATCTGATACAAAACTCGAGATATAGGCTAAGCTCCAGGTACCAGATCAATCCTGAAATCTATATCCTGCTTTGGCAGCATACCCAGTATCTCACTTGGGAAAACATTAGAAAACCCCTTAAGGAGTGGGTAATCATCCAATGACACTCCTCGACTATCTTATGACTCAAGATCACTCATTGCTACTGCAAAAAGTTGAAAACCCTACCAGAATAACCTTTTTAGTTGCATGGTAGAGATCATTCGCAATGAAATGGGCCTTTGAATTCCCATGTTCTCCACCTCCTTTCGGGAATCATCGATGCAACCCACTACTTTATGATAACAGTCTATCATTGCACGATGTGCACTCAACTAATCCATTCCCAAGACAACATCATACGAGCCAAGTGGTAGGATCTGAAGGTCCACCCTAGTTGTCAATGCCCCTATATCTAGACTACAACCCTAAATAAGCTTCTCTACTACAACCTTTGACCCTAATGAAAATTCAACCTACCATTTTATGCCTTGCCTAGATGCCACCAATCTACATCACTCTACTACTGAAGGAGATATAAAATCTAGTCAGATGCACTGGAATCAAAGAGTATGGAAATACTAGTGTCATGCAACACACCTAATGTCTTGATCACAGTGCCCTAAAATTCTGCTTGACGATTTCCCATTGCCACAAATAACTAATGTTCTCTACCCACATCACCCACTGTCGGCTCAGAAGCAACTAGTTTCTGACTAAAACCTAAAGTACTCTTTTGTGGACACTGTCTGGAAATATGTCCCTGCTTCCCACATGAGAAATAACTTGTACCTCACCCAAATCCTTTGACACGAAATGGTGCACTTGAATGTTGAAAATTTCCTCATGAAGGTGCCGATTGTGTGCTTTGTGTAGGCTGTAGAAAACAATCAAGTCTATTATGCTACAAACTTTGGTTCTTCCTGTTATGAGATTTGTCTCCCTACTGAGACTATTATTTGTTTTGTTTGGGCTGTGATTGATGCTGCTACTGTGGACAACCCTTAAAGGGTGCCTAAAAATTCCTAGAAGACCCTGCAGCTTGACGTTGTCCACCTCTAGAACCAAAACCTGATGTTGGAACACTACCAATCTGAACTCTTGTATGTCCTCCCAATGCAATTGCCAAATTTTCTTCTACTAGATGAGCCTTCTCAACTACTACCTCCATTGTCTTCAGCTCAAAGACAATAACTCCACCACTAATTCAGGCATTTAAGCCCCAAACAAAATGTTGAACCAACATTCCCTCATCATGACTGATTCCTCCATATTGCTTCAATTCATAGAATTGTCACTCATATTGTTCAATGGACATCGACATTTGCTTAAGGTCATGAAAATCATATGCCCTACATTGCCTCCAATGATTTGAAAGGAAGTGAGCCCTAAACCTTTCCAAAAATAGCTCCAATGTGACCACACTAATATCCAGATGTAAATTTTTCTCTTCTAGCCACCACAAAGTGGATGTGAAGCCTCACAGATGCATGACTACACACCAAGCTTTGGTATTGCTACCATAGGCGTGCATCACAAAGGATCAATCCAAATTGATTAACCATGTTTCCACTTCTAGACCTCCTCCAGAACCATCGAATGTAGGCGGGTGTGCTCTCATCAAGTCTCTCATATGACCTACTAGCAGTCCATCCAGATCTGCCATTATTTCCCTCCACCTTGAAGAAATTTCCCGTTCTCTCTTGACCCGCTTCTCCTCCTCCGACCTAGGTCCCAACTAATCAAGAATCTCCCCCATAAGGTGTTGCAACTTTACATCCAAACCAAGCTGTTTCATCAAGCTGAGACATATTGTTTTGAGGACTATCATTCCTCATGCACTAAACCATGGGAACTCGGTGATGATGGACTTTGGTGGTTGGCTCCACAAACACCACCCTGGCCTCTTCCTCAGCCATGACCTCTACCTCAAGGCATGATCCTGCACAACAATTAGGGTTATGTAAGATCAAGATTTAACACAAAGGTTGCCTAACGAACACAAAATACCCAGAGAACCTAGCATTAGCAACCTTGGCTTTGAGACCAAGTTGTAACGCCCCGTCGTGCAAACCCCAAAGGAACAACTAAAAACACAACAATTTTTTTTTAAACATAAGGAATGCACTTTAAGGTTTCCAACATAACCAATATTTCAAGTTGCACATCTAAGTCCCTTGGGGTACACGAGGTGACATTACTAAACCAACCCATAATAAAGTTAACAAAAGAACATTAAGTTAACAATTATGCAATCCATTCATTCATGCATCATTATTAACAAATTCATTCACGATAACCAAAATGATAAGAATAATCCATATAAAACCATACATGCAAATATAATAAATTAGTCATGAAGATATTAATTACATATTTCCATAGATACAACATAACATTAATAGTATTTACAAATGGTAGTTCAAGAATGGTTTACATGGTATGATAATACATTACATTAGTCTGATAGTACATCTCAATCAACACATATACAAAATTACATCATAAATCTACCCAACACATGTGGGAGTGATACATCAATACATAAAATATATTTAGAGTACAAATATACATCTGATAACATATGAATCTTGGATCAAACTGCATCAGCAAAACACTGCACTGAATGGTACAACTGAATCATAAGGGGACCCAACAGGGTGCATAGCATGTTCCACCCAACTACTCCTATGCTGGGAGTAAATAAGGAAGGATCTCCGACCAAGCACATCCAAACAGTAAGGCAAGACTAAACTCCAAACACAAAAAGTAAGATAACACAAAAATATCTCATAACGGAAATAAATCTCCAAAACAAAACAATAGACCATTTCCAGAGCATTTTAATAAAACAACTCAAAAGAAATGCTAGAGGAGAGTGTCATCTCATGGGCTTACGTGGATTATCCAGAAAACCTATCACAAGGTGTTGCCTCCATCTATGGTTATCCTGATAGCCTATCTCAAGGCATCACTCCATAGGGTTACTCATGTGGAACTGTTAACCTCTTGTGAGGAGGAGGCAATGATCATGCCAACCACAGCGTTTTCAACCCACCTTTAGTCTATGAAATCCCTAATAGGTGGATGAGGCATCCATAATTATCTTATTAATGTTTTACTACCCACCCCCTAATTAATTACTTAGGTGATCACTTATTACTCTAACTCTAATGTGGGTTACCCTGACAACCCCTTTGTGCATTGACCCCCATGTAGAGACACTCCCCCTAGAAACCTAACATAAAAAAAAATCCAACACCAAGGAGTTGTACCACAAGAACACTGAACCAATAAATGGAACATCCACAAGATAAAACCATCTTTCCAAAATCATATGAAACAACATCCATAAAACAGTACAACCCCATGTGTAAACTCAAGTCAAAACTATTTCCAAAATGGGTACAAATATCAAATTAAAAGATCAAATATGAAACATCAATTTCCCCACCTCTTGATGTCCCTAACAATAACTTAAGCTCCTACAGAAGGATAAACTAACTCAAGGGTTTTTCCCACAAAACAAAATCCCAATTAAGTGAAACCCATAATTGATTCAATGAATAATCTCTTGAGTACACAATACGTAAAACAATGCCATATAACACATTTCGATACACAATAATTTTACCAAGAAACAAATAAATAAATTTTCTCAAGAATATCCAACTTAACTTAAATCACATATTTTAATTCGAATTTACTCAATTACACTATAACATTGCAAATTTAACATTATCTAATTTATTCCATAATTTCCACATATATAACCATTTATATAAATATATATATAAATAAAACATCTATTAAAATCATGCATTTAAAACATATTATAAAATTACCCATATTAAATCTTTGAAATTTTACAGCTATATATATATAAATCTTTGAAATTTTACAGCTATATATATATAAATATATATATATATATATATATATATATATATATATATATATATAGTATATATATATATATATATATATATATATATATATATATATATATATATAGTATATATATATATATATATATATATATGCAGAGTATTGTATATACACTTATATATATATAATCTATATATAATTATTAAAAATCAAATTAAATATAAAATTAAATTAAATTGACACAAGTTTTGTAGTAATAAACCCACGAACTGTGACCACATACCCTCCCTATGTGGAGGTCACCTGAGCCTGCTGCTGTGACCATCCAGAGCTCTCAAATTTATTGTGCAATCCATACGTGGGCAAAATTTAAGGACCTAATGATAAAATGAGGAGCCAGTGGTATGGCAATGACCACTCCCCTGCTAAAATAAATTTTATTTATATTTAAAAAATAATAAATTCTTTTCATATATATTTTAAATATAGCAAAATTATATAAATTAATGACTCTCTCAGATTTTTCTTTTAATCAATATTATTATTTATTTATTTTAAAAGAAAGAAAGAATTATATATATATGCTTTCCCACCAAATATGTAAACAATAAAATACAGTAAATAACAATTCAGTTTTCCTACAAATGAATCTGGGCATACAAGTTTAATGTCCATAATTAATTGATTTTATTTTCAAACAAGAATTTTAAATCTAGGTTTATTGAAGGAAATCAGAAGGTTTCTCACTAATTTTCTATAGAATATTTAAGGGTTTAACACAAGCAATTTTTTTTTTAAAAAACATAGTTCTTAATTTAAAGAATGGTAGACATGATTTTTATTTTCCCTTAGAGAACTATCAAAAACAAAAAAATAAATTAATCGAAAAGAACCTATGGTTCTTCGTTTGATGACAAATCCAAACACAACAGCCTTCTTCCTTTCCAAAAATAGAATCCCTCTGCAGTTTCTTCTTTCCAATTCCTTTCTTTAGCTAACTTCTCAATCAATAATCTATTCTTTTTTTTCAAGAATAATTTTTACAGAGAAGCACAAAAACCTATCTTTTTTCTTTTCCAGACAAAACCAAAAACCATTTCTCTATGTGTGTGTAGAAACTTCTCTTTTTTCACAATAAAATAAGGAAAAAAAAAAAAGATCCTTTAAAAAAAAAAACAACCCATCCATTGGTTGTTTTTCTAGCTTTAAAAGCTCGTCCTTATCTCACAAATTTTAATTAAAAATTTATTAATTTCACAATTATCATCACATGATATTATCTTTTGAAAAAGACAATTACAATTATCACAAGCATTACTTATTTAAATTAATTACTCTATCCTTTTTAATTAATTAAATATCTTTTAATTTACAATATTTTAAATCCAACATTTAACTAAATTACAATTACATAAAATTAATCATATCTACAAGGTAACATTAATTAATCCTATATAAAATAAGGATAAATTAAATACCAACTATCCACAAATAAAATAAATAAACAACAACAATACTAAGACAAAGACAAGGCCAAGACCATGACAAAAAACTCACAATGAGGTGACGGATTTGGGATAGGGACACTTCCTTATCAACTCCCTTTTTCAACATCATACCCATTGGGTTAATTTAATGCTCGCCCTATCCTAC
>VDFB02168118.1:92204022-92219716 GCA_007258455.2 Sequoia sempervirens
TTGCATTAATTGTGATGGTTTAAATTTGTTCCATTACTATAGTGATGTTGCAATTGATTATGATGCTTTTAAATTTGTTTCCCTACTATAAGGTATTGACATCTAATCTTCTATACAAAATGAAAGAACAAGCACATAACATAGTTGAACCAGTGGAAACTCTAGAAATTTTTGTTGATGAGGAAGTCAAACTTGAGGACTCATGATCATTTATTCCATTGATTCCCAACCCTCCCTGAGAATTGCAGGAAATTAGAGATGCCTTGCATATTAAAGAAATTACTCAAGATAATTTTCCTTGGCCTAAGATAAATTCTAACCCTATCAATGAATATAATACAAAAGAGTTATTAAGCATGGCTTTTCCAACATTATTCCCCACTAGAACAATAATGCCCCTATAATCGAGAAGCATACAAATTCACTTACATGAATATGAATTGCATTTGATGAGATACTATGATAATAGATTTGGGAGGAATGTTAAATTTACATATTATCCTTATAATTTGATAATGAGACATCGAAGTCAACAATCGACTTCCATTTTCATGAAAACAAACTTGGAAGAAAGGATCCCAAAGTCTATTGTTCTTGGCGACAATTGCTTTAGGATGCACCAGACACCTAGATAGCAAACCAACTTGTTCACTTTAGTTCATATTTATGATGTACATGCTCATATTAGGGAAAGTGTCAACAAGAGCTTGTGACAATGATCCACCAACTTGGTACATTAGCTCTCTTCTTCACTTTGAGTTTTGTAGACACAAAATGGCCTAATTTACACAAGTTAATTGATCCTCATTCCCAATCACATATGCAATACTCCTAAAGATGCTTCATAGACAATGTGGTCCATAACCCACACATAATAGCCTTGTACATGCACTTGTAGTTCACCATTTTTTGTGAAGAGGTTATTGAGAGGCTTTTCCATACAAAGGATTACTATTATAGCTATGAGTTGAAACACCATGGATTAGCATATGTCCATGGTTTCTTGTGGCTTCTAGGTGCCCTGAATATGGACATGCTTGATTGGTCCAACCCACATGAGCTTCAACAGGAAAAAAACTTCTTTGGTCACTTTGTTTCAGCATGGAATCCTCATTCCCTTGAACAACTAATATCAAGAGTCCACCACTCTTCCTTGGAGGACCTGTGTTTGCTTGAAAATCCACAAATTTCTTGCATGGATCCAATGGTGGATTAAGAACAATTACTGAACACGGTACAAAGGCATACCAAATGTACTCAATACACTTGTCTCAAGAAAAAAGGCCACCAATTACAATGTCGCTACAAAGCTCCATTGAATGCACAACCATCATTGACATTGCTAATTGACTGTGAATCAAAAAAATCCTATAAGCCAACAAGAAGTGATGAGCGTGTTAATATCTACAACCCTTAGATGCTTGCAATATAGTGAGAAAATTTTGATTGCTAGCCAATATTTTGAAGAAAAATTATGCTAAACTACATTTCCAAATATGCATCAAAGTCTAAAAAAAGTCTAGAAGCTATATTGATATTTTGTAGAGGCTTGAAAATACAAATTCATCTAGGGATAAAGCATTCCTAGTTAAAGATCCTGACATTAGTGCAAAGGAAACATGCCATATGCTGCAAAAGTTGCCCCTTCTCATCTCAAGCTGACATTTCCTGTCTTTGAACATGATTAGGTAGACATTCCACCATTTGAAAATAGCTGATAATGGTGATGATCTTACAAGTGGTTATATTCATTGTTACATGCAAAGACTAGCTGAAATGGAGACTATATCCCTTATTCAATCTACACAATTGTATATATATCAAAAAAATCACAAAGGTTGCAGTTGGAATTTGTGACTACAACTTGCTATTATCATTGTTTACCTAGTAGCCAAGTCTACCCCTTGAGAGCATAGTGATACCTTTGAAACATTTTATTGGTCAAAATTGCTACTATACAAGCCTTTCTAAAATGTTGAAACATAAATAGGCCTCACTAGAGATAGTATAACACAAAATTGGAGGCTATTTCATGTTGTTGGCTATCATCCTTGGAATTTCAATAGAGTTATTCCTCCCCCCACAAATGAAGAGGAAGGTAATACTGATACCGACAACACCTAGTCTTTTCCTCCCAAAGATGAATACAAATGGGAGTTGCTTTCTCGCCTTGGTGCTACAAACAATGTTTGCTTTGACCAACTCCAACTATTGGGTAGACAATAATTCAATTTAAATCACATGTGGGGTGCACACCATATTCCTAAGAATCTGCATAACATTCATGTAGACTTCATCTCAATAAGTAAATTGCATATAATTGAAGATACTCATTTTCCACTGGCTACACCTACCGTTTGTCGTCAGCTATCTCCTAAGCAAAATCTTGCTCAAAATATCATTAAACAATACCATCTTGGCCCATCTTCATCATCCCCATTGTGTATGATTATTCAAGGTATTGCTATTACAGGTAAATCATTTCTTATAAACAACATCCAAAGAACACTGAATACATTATCAAACTAGAGAATGAATCCTTTGCTTGGTTTGGTGCCAATGAGGGTGGCCACCTAAAATATACATGCCTCTATAGTGCATATAGCTCTCTGGATACCAATTAGAGATATGAATCCATTAAAATGAAAGTCATTGACCATATTTGAGCAGGACTTCAAAAATATTAAGTAAATCTTAATTGATGAAATGAGCTTCTTGGAGCCCAAGTTGTTCAAAATAGATAGTCAATTGCGGCATGAATTTCTTGCTACACATATGCATCCATTTGGTGGTGCCTCTATTATGCTTGTGGGTGACCTAGGAAAATTTCCACCTATTTTGGACAGGTCTACCTACACTTCTTGCTCCACAACCTTGGCTCTTTGGCACACTTTTAATGTTGTTTTCACACTCGACATAGTCTTCCACCAGTATGGACAATCCGATAGACAACAACAGTTTCGTAGACTCATTTTCAATATTAGAAATTGTCATGAATGTTAGGTTGATTGGAAAACTCTTATTAATTGAACAAATTTCATGGTTTTAGCTAAAGAAAACCAAGAGTTTGATGCAACTATTCACTTATTCCCAACAAATAGGTTGGTTGCCTTGCACAATAGAAAAATACTTCTATAGTAAAATGTTCCAATTGAAATTAGTGCTGCTGAAACTGTTGAGCAAAACACACTTGATTATGGTGATGGTGAGAAACTTCAAGTAGAGATCTTACTTGCAATTGGTGAACAAGTAATGTTAACAAAAAATCTTTTGGTGGTAGCTGGCTTGGTTTATGGATCACTGGGTTTTGTGAAGTCTATTGTATATGCTACATGTGCTAAACTACCTCAACCACCTAAATATGTTGTACACTTCCCAAACTACATTGGCCCATCATGGGACCCTCACAACCCAAAATACATCCCCATTCCCCCAATCACATGGGGTAGCTTAAGACAAATCCCCTCAACATTGGCTTCGGCAATAACAATATAAAATCTCAAGGGTTGACACTTGAGAGAGCTACAACAGATATTGGAACTAAAGAAAGACAAGGACTAATGTTCACAACTCTTTCCTATGTAAAATCAATAACAGGAATATGTATAGATCCACCTTTCTCTTTTGATAGATACTCTAGACTACATTCCAACAAATACAATGCACTTTGAATCAAAGAAGAGGATTTCCTCCAATAATTGTCTGCATTGTCATCATGATGCAATGTTTCTATTCTTTATGGTAACTAGATACCATTTCTCCTTTCCCTATTCATTTCAAAGCATTTCGAATTCCCACCATTTCTAATTTTGCTTCCTTGTCATGGCCTCCATAGTGCAGTTGCAATCACTATTGCCAAGCTACCTAAAGTTTTATTTATATGATGATTACTAAGAGAATTTTCTATTCAATGTTGCTCTAAATACCTTCCTATTCTTTCGTAAATGATGTTGCTACAAGTGTTCTCACCTTTAAACCATTTGTGTCTAAATATATCAAATTCTAACCAATTTAGATTCCAAATATTCTTAGTTGTAACTACAAATCTTGACAATCCTTAATAGCTTTGCGATCACACCATTTTCGTGGTGTACGAGTTACAACTACATTCCATTTATATACAAGGAAATTCCCTATTTCCTTCCTTCCATCTCTTATTTTACAACTGGGTATGTGTAGGATCATCATGGGAAAAATAGTCCCTTAAGTGGTGATGAAAATTTAGAAAAATCATAGTTAGGAAACTTTATGTAAAAATTTGAATAAGCTATCTATATTATTTCAAAAACATGTAGAAATATAATTTGTAGCAAATTTAATGTAGTTTCTAAACTACTAGGTTTATTTAAGAAAAAAAAAACGATTTGGTGAAAAATTTAAATTTCAATGTAGTAGTACTTAAATTCTAGGGAAAAAATAAGAAGTAGGTGTTTGTCTAACCACCCTAACCACAATAAAATGATAATATTTTTTTATATTTTAGGTATAAGTAGAGGACTCATGTCCCAATGAGAACTTTATATACTTTCAAAAATGAATAACACTTATTTAAACTTAGCAAAATTCTCATGTGCTGAAACATAATTATATGGGACTTATAATTGTAAACATATTGTGTCTCATTCTCTCCATAAGGTATTCCTGCATCTTGTTTATGTGGTCTCTTCTATTTTAGATACATTACATATTATTTGTTATAAACTATAGAACTTTTCATATTTCCTAATTTAGATATTGTCTACCAATGAAACATGCTTGGCACACTAAAATTCAAATTTTCCTTGTGTCTAGCTATGTCTGATTTAAACCATTTTAGATTACAAACGTTCTCATCTATAACTACACATCACCATAATACTAAATAGTTTTTTGATCACATTTTTTCCATGGTGTACAAGTTGCAACTACATTCTATTTATATAGAAGGTAAGACTATATGTCCTTTATTCCATCTCTTATTTTACAACTACATGTCAAATTATTTGTCATAAATGATACAAATATATATACTTTCAAAAATGTATAACACTAATTTCAACTAAAGAAAATTATTAGGTTAATGCTATGAGATTTCCACAATACATAATGCTTCAGATTTGTTGTCTCTGGCTATTTGATTTTGTTTATGTTTGTGGATAAAAAAACTTGAACACAATCAAATATCCAAAAACAACAAAACTTAAATAAAAATTCTCATGTGTCAAAACATTTGTTTCACCATTGATCATAGTGGTGGGAAATGTATGTTCTTGCTTGGGGGTTTGGTGACAGCCCATGAGGCTGCATGACCCAATATGGTAGGGTGGAGAGCAAGCCTTATTTTCTTCTGTTCATACTACATACTGTCGTACCCACACGGTATGCCTATATCTTATTTATTTAATACCTTTTATTTTGCATGTATTGCATATTAGTTGTTATAAATTATAAAAATCTTTATATTTCCTAATTTACATATTTTCTACCAATGACAAATCTTCATTGCACTAAACTTCACATTTTCCTTCGATTTTTGTAGAACATACTCAAGACAAACAATCTGTTTTCACCCAGGCACTATCGACTACTCTTCTTTTTTGTTTTTAGGAGTCCCACCATTAACAATGGTTCTACTTTCTATTATGATCCTAAAATTGTTGAGTTTTCAAATTGCATAATGGGGATTTAGAGGAAGTAATGTCTTGTAAATAACCTTTGAGAATAATCAATGACTCCAAAATCAATCAAAATTATTAGAAATAAAATAAAATATATATACTTAAACTTTTTTGTATCAATCTTCAATAGAGTTCTATGAATGCAATTATTTCTTTATTCTTGAGGTTGTTCATGACTTATGTAAATGCACTTATTTGTCATTTTAATTATATTCTAATCTTTCACATAATTGTATTATCCTTTTGAGATATTGCATTTTCCATTGTTGTGATTAATGGTGGCATCAATGTTCCATATAACACTTAGAATAAATTTTTTGAATGGGTTTTTTATTGTGAATTTTTGTGTTTTGTGGGTTTTTCCATCTAGGTCACTGTTGAAACCAATATTGTGTGATTTATGCCCTCTATTTTGTGGCTATGGTTGCAACACAATAGAATAGTTAATGTTATATAGTTTATGTTGATTTACATGAGACATTGTTCATTGTTGTTGTATAGCTTAGGCTATATTGTTTCATTTTTGATATGGTACTATTGAAAAGGCTATATTGTTTCAATTTTCATTAATGTGCTGTTGAAAAAAAAGACTATATTTTTGCATAGGTTTGTTTCTTTGAATTTTCGTGTTTTGTGGGTTTTTTCATCTAGGTCATTATTGAAACCAATATTGTTTAATTTATGGCTTTTGTTTTGTGGCTATGCTTGCAATACAATAAATAGTTAATTTTATACAACTTATGTTGATTTCCATAAGGAATTGTTTATTGTTGTTCTCTAGCTTGGGCTATATTGTTTCATTTTTGATAAGGTGTTGTTGAAAAGGAAATACTATTTCAATCTTTGACAAGGTGTTGTTCAAAAAATACTATATTGGTTGTTAAAGCTAATATTGCTACATTTATGGTTTGTTTTTTATGGCAATCATTTTACATGGGTTTTTCCATCTCGATCAATGGTTGCATCAATGTTCCATATAACACATAGCAATCACTATGTATCAATTGTGCTTGCATCTACTATGACATACATGCATATCTGCACATAGGGGAAATACATTGTCCACCATTGCAAACAATAGTGGCATCAATGTTCCATATAACACTCAAAATATGGCTTATCATTCCAAGATTGTGCCAGTACGTACCAATGTAGTTTGCATCTGCTATGACATATATCCAAATCTGCACATGACATTGTTAGTCACTATGATCAATAGTGACATTAATGTTCCATATAACACTTAAAATACAACTTATCATTTCTTGTGTGTAGATATGTGCATATCCTATTCTTAATTCATGCTAAGTGTGTACACACCCCAACCATTTGGACTTTTCCTCTGCCTATAGTCTCATTGTTGAATGTCACTACAAGCAACTCCTAGTTTATTAGCTTTTCTACCCTTTTTTATTGTAGAACCAAACTTTATAGTTTGAGTGATAAATATTCTATAAATTATTTATATGGAATCTTCATCCCCCTAATCCAATGTAGGTTCAATTTCATCGATTCTAGCATTTTCCTTCAATGTAGGACCATATTTTATACTAAAGGTGTTTTATTTTTGGAACCTATTGCCTAAAATTCTACTTCACCTTGTTTCAACTATACACTCTCACTTGGAATGATTGTTTCTATAGGTTCTAGAACTATAATCTCCCAATCTTTTGGCTTTTAGGGGTAATTTAATAAATTCTAATCCTTGGGCACTTTTTCCCCTACTTTTTCATCTAGTAATATGTTTTGGTCCTTCTCCTTCCACACATCTTTATACATTGGTAGGAATCTTGTACAATTCTCTACATAGTGATTTCTTGTCCTACATTTTAGATAAAAAGTTCATATTTTCTATTTCTATTAGTTGAAACCATTGCCTCCCACCTCACACCAACCTAGAAAATTTTGGAATTTCTTTGATGCCAAGGATTAAAATTCTTGCATACATTAAGGAATCACTATTTATGAGACCAATTTCGATTGGATGCCCTAGTTTATCACTTTTCTTTTCAATTAACTCTCTAACTAATATTTGTACAGAAAGTTGTAGAGTCTAAGCTATTTTGGCTCATCCATTGGTTTTAAGCTTAATATATTAATATTTATTACCCATTTTCTCAAATTCATGTAAGATCCCCTATGTTTTCATCCTTCAACCTTCATAATGCTCTCCTTACAGTTTCATTTTCTAGTAATACAAGAAAGTATCCTCTTAGCATGAAGTTTAGAATGAGATCAGTATGCCAATTTTTTATCACCTAATCTATGATTTCTTTGATTATTAATCTATTTTTAAGAAACCCACTAATAACCACAATCTTCTGAAGTTCCTTTGCATCCCTTTCAACTATTTTAGAAATGTCAATCAACACATCGCATGCTTCATAGAGTTTTTGCCTTGATGTTTCACCTGCCTCTTCCTTCTATAATAGAGGCACCCCTTTCTCTAGTGGAATACACTTTCCATAAAACCCCTAATCTCCAGCATCAGTTCTCCACTCTATTTTTTCTTCCAAAACATATTTGTTACATATTTTCGTATAATAATAATATTCTCAAGGAAAAGTAAAGAGGATTATTTAATTTTTTATTTTTAATGGTACATATTTAATCAAATAAATAAAATAAATTTAATTATTAAATAAATATTATTTACCCTTATTATTGTCTACAAAATTTTCAAGCTCTATCATTGAAACAACATCTTTATTTCTAAAAATTCCTACACTTTCTTTGGATGCAAATAATTCTTCTATCTTTCTTTTCTCCTCTCTGAGTAGGGGATCTCCTCCTTCCTCTCCAATCACCTCATCATACTTAAGACAATCAAATTCCATCATATTAATTTCTACTATAATATCTTCTTTTTCATAGACAACCTCTTCATTCTTAGCCATATTCTTTCAAAAAGACATGTCTCAGCTTCAGGTTCATCATTTTTTTCATATTCATCCTCTTCTTCTTCTTCTATGTCACATGCATGCCACCTTGTTGCATCATCTTTCATTCCTATAATAAAAATATTATTATAAAGATAATCACAATTACCTCCAACTCACCTATCTTTTTTTTTATCCTTCCATTTTCTACTTCCATTTCATTCGCCTACTACTTCATCTTTGTTTTAATCTGCACATATTTCTCTCTAATTTTTTGAATTCTCTCTCTGAATTTCTAAAGTCTGGGAATCCTTAGAATCCATCCAATTACAATAGTCCTTTTCTTCATCCTCTTTTCCATCCTTAAGGCCTCACTAATCCTTAGCACAAACTTTCAAAACCCCCAGGATTTACACATGTAACTAAGGTGATTTCAATTCATGATGCCCATGATTGTAGGAAACATGTATCTTAGGACATGTTATTGGATGTTTAAATTAAACTAAATATTTGATAGACCATTAATAAAAATTTCAACCAACATGTATACTCGTGATCAATTCTTAAGATTTTTTATACTTTCAAGTTTATATTTCACTAATTCTCACACTTGTTTCTACTTGTGTTGCCAAAGTTTAAAAATGATGATAGATTTATTAGTATTAGAGCAAAGCACCCAATAAAATCAACTACATAATAAACCTTCATGAGATAGAGAGTATCACTCTAGTACTTCATCTGAGAGGAAATGAAATATGAGATGAATAAATTTACATATGGTACAAGATTTTAAAGCCATGAAATATATGGCAGGTATAAACCACCCGAGAGATTAAATGAAAGCTATTCTAAATGCAATGTCCCTAAGTAAGCTTAAGTGGGTAAATGGTAAAAATCATTTTCTCCAATACCCCCCATTAGGTGCAACTTAGGGAGAATGAAAAGGAAAAAATGAAGATGTAATAAAGATGTAGTGTGGGTCTCAGGTACACAACAATGTTATCTACCATTTACAATTCAATCTCTCACCACTAGAGAAAATGAGAAAAACCCTTTGGGAAAAAGCCCCTCTCCAAAAGAGAGAAAAGAAAAAAAAATTATGCATGGATGGAGGATTCAATAATAGCCGCCAATAACTACATGCATCATATATAGACAATCAATAGCCCCCGATAAGAGGGAGAGATAGAGACTATGTAGCCCCCCCACAATGTGTAATCACCTACAAAAATGGTAAGCTCTTGAAGAAAAAACATGATCCAGTGTCGACAAACAACTTATCTTCCTTTTGGAAGAAACAAAACCAAATATAAATGTAGGTATACTTCCCATTCTGGATAGGAATCAATAAAGTAAATCCAAATGTAGGATGGAAATATCTTTGAAATCTCCTCATGTGTCACCAAGACCTTGGAAGATAATGTCACAAACCAACCAAGAACATGTCGAATCACAATAGGAGGTGACAAACAAGGTACCACTAGAAACTAATCCTGAACATTCTCTAGAGATTGAGATGGAACGACAATAGTTCTACCACAACTATCATCAAATAGAAGGGATAACCCCTCAAATGTGTCCTCCAAGTAAAAAATATGAGATTCTATGAACAATGAACCAATGACTGACAAATAAGAATCCCAATTAGGAAGACAATGAGATACTGGTTGTGATTAATCAATAGGCATGCTCAATGAATCATCAACACAAGATGAACGAACATTCTGAACATGAATCATAGGAGCCTCAATCAATGAATCTTCATAATGAATCACTAAAGTTGAAGGTACATCAACAGTCCCTAATGGAGAAGGAGCATCTAAAAAACCCTTGTCATCCTCATTTGAAGACTTAAAGTATTCTAAAACTTCAAACTCCTACATAGTAGTGTGATCATAGGGTATCTCATCTAAAAGATGAAGAGGCACAAGACAATTTGAAACAGGATCATCTGGAAATAGCTGAGTACCAGGATCTCCGTGTATTTCCCAGATTTTAGTCTAACTAATATATGGACACTAAAAATGATCAATAACATCCAAAGTGGCATCATCAATATGCATTGCAATAACTCCTAGGACATTATCCCTTTTGTAATTCCATGTAACTTTCATACTATTAGTACTAAGAAGGGGAACTAGATTATTCAAATATGGCAACAAATGAAGCCATCTAAGATGTTTTATGATACCATCTCTCCATTGCTTATAGTTTCCCCTTTTCAACATAATCACAATAGGATGCAATGAAAACCCCATAATCAACTACGACAAAACTCCAAAAATAAAAAGAAAATAACCTTCAACAATAATTAGAAACTCCCAAATACTGCAAATGAAGCCTTCCCAAATTACTTGAGGAAGCAATAATATAAAATAAGGGTCGAGAATCAAGCATCTCCAAAGAGAACAACAACACCAATATTGAACTTCAATGGATTAAAATAATCGCCAAACAACAAAATATGAGAGAAATTCCTCAACCACTCCAAAGGTGATGAAAGTACATTTCCATTGATATGTGATTCACAAAAACCATCCTTCATTTGCAAAAGATATGTAAAAAATAAAAAATTCCCTATAGAGGGAACTTCAAAATATTTTGGAGTTCTTGGTCACACCATATGACCACCATGAGCATGGAGAAAAAAAAAGGGCAAGCCTCACCAAACACCAAGAAATGTCCAACAATCTAAACCAAATCAACATGTAGACAAAACTACACATGAACCTTGCAACAACTTCACATCATAATGAAAGTGTTGGAAAATTTAAGGCACAAAAAATTTCTCCATAGAATGAATGTGGGATTAAAGTCCCAGTGAAATTCTTAGAAACCAAAAATAAAAAGGTCCCACCATGCAAACCCTAGAAAATATTTGATGGAAAAGTTTTAGAAAAACTAAAGTCTACTACAAAATTGGCCAATGAGCAAGCAACCTTCTTCAATTTGAGAATAACCATCTCAAACTATGTTAGGAAAGGATAAAATCACACCTCTCTCAACAAAGAAAATCACAGCTGGGAAGAATGCCACCTCTCTAAATGAAGTTCACGTGTGAGAACAGAGGTTTCACGACCCAAAGAAAAAGATTTGTATCCTCTAGACAAGAATTGGTGCCACATAATTAAAAAATGTGCCTCTTTGAATTGTATCAACTCTTCAAAAATTGAATTCAGGCCTCCACTATCTCACGTGGCTTGTAGACTTTCGTTCTTGGAAGATATAACTCAAAGAATGATATAGCCGATTAAGATGCTAATGCAGAGCAAGGCATCTTCAAACAACAATGAAATTCATCGTTCATAGAAACACTTGTTCCCAGTAAGGATTTTCATAGCCTTCAAAGTAGGAAATCATGCCTTTTCAATCAGATACAGGTTCATCCATGAATAGATTTCACTAAGAATAAGGGAGAATCATGGGCTCTTCACCCAGAGAAAAAAATGCCTCACAAAAACAAAAATTTGTGCCAACAACAAGAGATTCAAAAGAGAGAATCATAGCCTTCTGATGAACATAGTCTCAAGGAAAAAATGTATCCTCCAAAATAGCAATTGGAAGATGAAAATGAGACATCTTTGAAATTTGAATAAAAATTCAAATGCTGAAATTTTTTTGATCTCAAGCAATCTTCGATAAAAACTCTCATGGAAGGAGATGTAGATTGGGTGGCTCTGATACCATGTTAGAGCAAAGCACCTAGGAAAATCAACTGTATAATAAACCTTCACAAGATAGAGAGGAGTACTATGCTACTTCACTGGAGAGAAAATGAAATACGCCATGAATAAATTTACATATGGTACATGCTTTTAAAGCCGTGAAATATATCCTTGGTGTAAAACTACCTGAGACAAGAAAGAAACCACCTAAAATATTAAATGCAAACTATTCTAAATGCAATGTCCCTAAGTAAGCTTAAGTGGGTAAATGGTAAGAACCATTTACTCTAATAATTAGGGATGAAAGTTTATTGTGTGAGAAAGAGAAATGGGATGGGTGATTTTTTGAAAGATATTTTAGTGTTTTTCATTTTTTGAAATGTTTTGAAACATTTTTTGAATTTTGGAGATATGTGAATTTTTAAGTTTTCAAGTTATTTGAGGCTATTTTTGGTTTTATGAAAGATAGTTGAATGGTTTGATTTTCAAGTTTTCTAAATATTTTAATACTTTTTTTTTTTAGACAAAGACTGTGACCTAATGGGAACTGAGTAATGTCTCAGGGGCTCATCAATGATGGCCTTGCCTAAACAAGGAGATAATTTAGTTCAATTGACTCCCAAAAAATGATCATTTATTGACGATATATGAACATTGATGGATTATTAGTTTATTATTTTATTATGAGCATAAATTTCACAAAAGTGGATTTTTGAAAGATCAATATGTTGGAAAACATAAACATTGTATTGTTTAAGACTTTTAAAAAAATTGAATCTTTATGAATCTGCTTCTGGAAAAGTTGTCAACAGACAAGAGTTCAATTTTTTTCCTCAATACTCTGGAGTATAGACAAGTCAAACTTGCTCGAATCCTTGGATGTCGTGTGGAATCTCTTCCGTCAACCTATCTTGGCCTACCTCTTTGTTCTAAACCTTCAGAATCGTTCTAGATTTCTTTGGTTGAAAAATTCAATAAGAAGCTATCGGGTTGGAAAGGAGCTCTTCTTAGTCAAGCTGGAAAAGTCCAACTCCTTAAGGCTTCTCTGCAAAATCTTCCTACTTATGCTCTCAGTATATTTAAAATTCCTGCTAAATTTGCTGAGGCCATTGAAAAAATTCAGAAAAGGTTTCTATGGTCCGGAGTGGAGGACAAGAAGAGAATGCCACTTGTCGGATGGGATCTGGTCTGTAAACCCAAATCAAGGGGAGGCCTGGGTTTAAGGAAAATTAAAGTGTTGAACATGTCCCTTCTTGCTAAACAGCTGTGGAGAACTCTTACTTTAAATGGAGAATGGCGTGATACCTTAAAGGCTAAATATTTTAATAACTATGAGTCTTTAAATGAAATTATAAACTCTTCTTCTTTACCTCGTGGGTCAGTCTATTGGAATGATATGGGTAAAGGAAGAAAGCTATTGGAAATGGGAATTGGATGGCTGATTGGAAATGGAAATTTTGTCAGGTTTTGGGAAGACAGGTGGCTTTTTAAAGATCCTTTAATCAGAATAGAGAAATTTAGTAAATGGATGAATGATTGTAAAAAGGAATTTGGAGTCATGGTTAAAGATTATTGGAGGAACGAAGATTGGGTTGATTTGAAGACCATTAGTCAGGATCTTGGCCCTGTTCAGTCGGCTTTCAGAGCCCTTAGACCAGCTCAACACCAGGTGGAGGATATTGCTGTCTGGTTAGACAACCCGTCTGGTTTTTTTCAGTTGCCTCTGCCACTTCTATGTTGGTTAGTAAGATGGAGCCTCCTCCCTTCTGGGCTAAGGCTTGGATTAATCACTTGACTCCGAAAATCAATATTTTCTACTGGATAATGCTACAGAATAAGATTCTCACTTTGGACAATCTTGGAAAAAGAGGAATTCAATTACCAAACAGGTGTTATATGTGCAGGAATGAAGCCGAGACTGTTAATCACCTTTTTCTTCATTGCCCTTTTGTGTCAAATATTTGGGATAAATTTCTGGGGCTTCTTGATTTGGTGTGGGTTTTCCCTGCTTCTGTCGAAGATTTTTTCAATCAATGGAAAGCTCCTTCAAAAAATCCTTTTGTGAGAAAGCTATGGTCTTTTATTCTTCCTTTTGTGTCTTGGAATATTTGGAAGGAAAGAAACAATAGAGTGTTTAGGGATAAAGAGATGTCGAAAGGGGACTTGTTTGCTAAAATTGTAAGGGCTATAAAGGAAATTTTCTCTTTAATTCCTGGAAAAATGTTCGAGAATGCTTTCTGGTCTCCTTTTGATGTTGCTATGGCCGAAAAGTGGAATTCAAAATTAGTTGGGTCAAATATACTCAAACCTGGAGTGAGTGGGAGAGATAATGCTAATTGGTCTATGCCGCCTTTGGGCTGGGTGAAAGCCAATTTTGATGGTGCGGCTAAAGGTAACCCTGGGAAAGCTGGTAGTGGGTGTGTGTGAAGGGACAACATGGGGGCTTTTATTGCGGCTTTTGCTGTGGACATCAGAATTCAAACTAATCATGTCGCGGAAGAAGTTGGGGCTTTTCATGCGGTCAGCCTAGCCCTCAAGATCAACACGAAACATCTTTGGTTGGAGGGAAATTCCTTGAATATAATAAATTGTATTCTTGGGCTTACCCCCCCCTCGTGGACCATAAAAAAATGGATCGAAGACACGAAAACTTTATTAAGCAAATTTGATAAAGTGAAAGTTTCCCACGCCTATAAAGAAGCCAATAAGGTGGCAGATTTCTTCACCAACGAAGGGGTTAGGAAGGGTGGGGAAAACACGTGGAGGAAGAATGACAACCTCCATCCTGAAGTGAAAGCGCTCATTTATTATGATTCAGTGCATGGAAGAGAAGGTAATCTTAGTCATAATGAAACAGATAAAGATCAGGTACATCGATTTCATTAGATTTGATGGGACCAACATCATTTTCTTTTTTAAGAAGGGTCTGCGGCACGCTTTCTGGGTGTTCGACAAAAAATACCTAAACGAGACCCAGGGCAACTATTCAGTGTTTGTTGACAGTGAGCTGATTATGGGCGGAGAAAGAAAATGAGTGGAGCCGAGCAATTTCCAGGAGCACAAAAAGAATGCTAAAGCGTGGGAAAGAATTGAAAAGGGGGGTTTAGTCCCATATATGGAGAAGCTCCATGGTACGGATGAGGGGATATTGAACTATTTTGTTAAAAACTAGAAAAATGGTGAGATCATGTTGTTTGGCAGGAATGTTAAGCTGAGTGAGGACTTAATAGGTGAGATAACAGGTCTTTCAACTGAGGGTGTTAAATTCTACCGAGACCGACAATTCTCTGATGAAGCGGTCATTAAATTTCCCAAAAAAGATAAGGAGAAAGCGAAGATGGTGAAGGTTGCTAATAGCTACTTTGATGTGGAGTCCATCAAATCTATTTGGAGGAAAGTCTTAAGAGTTGTTATGGAATATATCACGGTTGACGAGCGCTTTACCAGAGTCTATGGTTACCACTTTGCCATTATGAACCATTTCTGGCATAAG
>VDFB02168118.1:92219816-92265269 GCA_007258455.2 Sequoia sempervirens
TTGAGATGGAACGACAATAGTTCTACCACAACTATCATCAAATAGAAGGGATAACCCCTCAAATGTGTCCTCCAAGTAAAAAATATGAGATTCTATGAACAATGAACCAATGACTGAAAAATAAGAATCCCAATCAGGAAGACAATGAGATACTGGTTGTGATTAATCAATAGGCATGCTCAATGAATCATCAACACAAGATGAACGGACATTCTGAACATGAATCATAGGAGCCTCAATCAATGAATCTTCATAATGAATCACTGAAGTTGAAGGTACATCAACAGTCCCTAATGGAGAAGGAGCATCTAAACAACCCTTGTCATCCTCATTTGAAGACTTAAAGTATTCTAAAACTTCAAACTCCTACATAGTAGTGTGATCATAGGGTATCTCATCTAAAAGATGAAGAGGCACAAGACAATTTGAAACATGATCATCTGGAAATAGCTGAGTATCAGGATCTCCGTGTATTTCCCAGATTTTAGTCTAACTAATATATGGACACTAAAAATGATCAATAACATCCAAAGTGGCATCATCAATATGCATTGCAATAACTCCTAGGACATTATCCCTTTTGTAATTCCATGTAACTTTCATACTATTAGTACTAAGAAGGGGAACTAGATTATTCAAATATGGCAACAAATGAAGCCATCTAAGATGTTTTATGATACCATCTCTCCATTGCTTATAGTTTCCCCTTTTCAACATAATCACAATAGGATGTAATGAAAACCCCATAATCAACTACGACAAAACTCCAAAAATAAAAAGAAAATAACCTTCAACAATAATTAGAAACTCCCAAATACTGCCTTCCCAAATTACTTGAGGAAGCAATAATATAAAATAAGGGTTGAGAATCAAGCATCTCCAAAGAGAACAACAACACCAATATTCAACTTCAATGGATTAAAATAATCGCCAAACAACAAAATATGAGAGAAATTCCTCAACCACTCCAAAGGTGATGAAAGTACATTTCCATTGATATGTGATTCACAAAAACCATCCTTCATTTGCAAAAGATATGTAAAAAATAAAAAATTCCCTATAGAGGGAACTTCAAAATATTTTGGAGTTCTTGGTCACACCATATGACCACCATGAGCATGGAGAAAAAAAAAGGGCAAGCCTCACCAAACACCAAGAAATGTCCAACAATCTAAACCAAATCAACATGTAGACAAAACTACACATGAACCTTGCAACAACTTCACATCATAATGAAAGTGTTGGAAAATTTAAGGCACAAAAAATTTCTCCATAGAATGAATGTGGGATTAAAGTCCCAGTGAAATTCTTAGAAACCAAAAATAAAAAGGTCCCACCATGCAAACCCTAGAAAATATTTGATGGAAAAGTTTTAGAAAAACTAAAGTCTACTACAAAATTGGCCAATGAGCAAGCAACCTTCTTCAATTTGAGAATAACCATCTCAAACTATGTTAGGAAAGGATAAAATCACACCTCTCTCAACAAAGAAAATCACAGCTGGGAAGAATGCCACCTCTCTAAATGAAGTTCACGTGTGAGAACAGAGGTTTCACGACCCAAAGAAAAAGATTTGTATCCTCTAGACAAGAATTGGTGCCACATAATTAAAAAATGTGCCTCTTTGAATTGTATCAACTCTTCAAAAATTGAATTCAGGCCTCCACTATCTCACGTGGCTTGTAGACTTTCGTTCTTGGAAGATATAACTCAAAGAATGATATAGCCGATTAAGATGCTAATGCAGAGCAAGGCATCTTCAAACAACAATGAAATTCATCGTTCATAGAAACACTTGTTCCCAGTAAGGATTTTCATAGCCTTCAAAGTAGGAAATCATGCCTTTTCAATCAGATACAGGTTCATCCATGAATAGATTTCACTAAGAATAAGGGAGAATCATGGGCTCTTCACCCAGAGAAAAAAATGCCTCACAAAAACAAAAATTTGTGCCAACAACAAGAGATTCAAAAGAGAGAATCATAGCCTTCTGATGAACATAGTCTCAAGGAAAAAATGTATCCTCCAAAATAGCAATTGGAAGATGAAAATGAGACATCTTTGAAATTTGAATAAAAATTCAAATGCTGAAATTTTTTTGATCTCAAGCAATCTTCGATAAAAACTCTCATGGAAGGAGATGTAGATTGGGTGGCTCTGATACCATGTTAGAGCAAAGCACCTAGGAAAATCAACTGTATAATAAACCTTCACAAGATAGAGAGGAGTACTATGCTACTTCACTGGAGAGAAAATGAAATACGCCATGAATAAATTTACATATGGTACATGCTTTTAAAGCCGTGAAATATATCCTTGGTGTAAAACTACCTGAGACAAGAAAGAAACCACCTAAAATATTAAATGCAAACTATTCTAAATGCAATGTCCCTAAGTAAGCTTAAGTGGGTAAATGGTAAGAACCATTTACTCTAATAATTAGGGATGAAAGTTTATTGTGTGAGAAAGAGAAATGGGATGGGTGATTTTTTGAAAGATATTTTAGTGTTTTTCATTTTTTGAAATGTTTTGAAACATTTTTTGAATTTTGGAGATATGTGAATTTTTAAGTTTTCAAGTTATTTGAGGCTATTTTTGGTTTTATGAAAGATAGTTGAATGGTTTGATTTTCAAGTTTTCTAAATATTTTAATACTTTTTTTTTTTAGACAAAGACTGTGACCTAATGGGAACTGAGGTAATGTCTCAGGGGCTCATCAATGATGGCCTTGCCTAAACAAGGAGATAATTTAGTTCAATTGACTCCCAAAAAATGATCATTTATTGACGATATATGAACATTGATGGATTATTAGTTTATTATTTTATTATGAGCATAAATTTCACAAAAGTGGATTTTTGAAAGATCAATATGTTGGAAAACATAAACATTGTATTGTTTGATGAGTGTTATAAGTGGGGCACAATTGTTTTTGTCTAAATTTAACTTTTTTCCAGATGTACTTGATGTTTTGGAACTAGAATACAATAAGTTTTGTTTGAATTTGTTTTTCTATTTGATCAAATTATGCAAAAGAATTAGACTACGAAGAAAAATTGATGCACTATTATTCTACAAATGAGTCAGTGTTTGGTAGAAACATTAATTTTGAAACAAAAGCATTGTTGTTTAAATTTTTATTTTCCCTAGAAAATGCATTGACATGTGCAAAAGAACTAATGTTCAAATATAAGCACCATTTTGATAAAAATAGAACTGTTGATTTCTGGAAAAGCGTTGCACTATTAAGAAAATATGTCAATGTACTCGGGGAATCTTTATAAAGACCAATCTCCTTAATTTTTTTTATTTTGCAAGTTGACAGATATTGAATACCACATTTAAAGTCACTCAATGAGATAATCAAATTATTGTATAAGTTAGAGTCTTCCACAAGAATTCACTAAAATAGTGTCACTACTTTAGCACAAATAACAAATATGAGTCAAGTATAACCTAGCTATTAGTAATAAAGGAATGTCTCCTTATAGTAGTCTTACTACTTGAAGGTTAGTCAGTATCTAAGCAGTGGGTGAAAGGGTATGCCAAGGTCATATACCACCTTGACACCCCTAGCCTTGAAAGAGTGATAACTCTAACACGTTACCTTCAACAAGACATAGTAAATAACTTCTCATGACGATGCTATCCTGATGCACTACTATGACTCAAGACTATGGCTAATTGGTCTTAGGCTTCTAAATAAAATGGCTCATAGTGACTTAGTGAACAACATTAGTATAATGTTAAACATGAGACACTAAAGCTTCTAGTCAATTGAAATATGGTCTATACATCCACGTCAAAATTGACACACTTGGGATACATCAGAGGATAGTGCTAAAAACTTTCACCATCACAACTTTTATATAACCCACCTCAAGATGTTCTTAGAGGTCACCTTGAGTTCTCCATTGTGAGATGTATCTCAGTGAAGGCCTCCTCTAATAATATAAAATGGAAAGCCTATGTGTTCTGATATTTTTCATCACCTAGGATTATCTAATGATGGAAGGGAAGAGGATACATATATGAGATGCCTTGAATAACCCAAAGACCAAATGTGAAGTTCAACATGTTTCTCATCACCCAAGATTATACTAGGTGTGAGGGGAGAGGATACACATCTAATTTTACAAACATGGAGAAGATGAAAAATAATTAATTTTAGTGCACCAAAACAAATGAGTTCAATTTTAAACCTGCATATTCATTGTTCAAGTTGTGTATTTTTTAAAAAACATAAATGAGATGTGTTCATTTTAGCCAAAAATAAGGCGTGTTCATTAATAAGCCCAAATCAAAGTGTGAGGTTGTGGGGTTAATTTTTTAAGCGCAAACTAAAATGTTATTAACTAAAGCATGAAGGTAAAAGTAATTCAAGTCATCCTTCACAGAAGTTTTTAAAAACACTTTGGAAAACTTGACAAGATGAATACATGATAGTTGTTAACGAACACTTTTTTTTAGTCAATCCATGCTTTCTTGTTAGATATTTTCCTACAAATTGCTAGTACTCAAACAAAAAAACACAAATCAGAAAAAAATTATAGTTAGAAATAAAACTAATATGAAATTTCTAACCAAACGCTAAAAATTACATATCTAGTTTACCCGCAAAGGCCTTGGACTATCAGCACAAAAGTTTAGATGTTTGGAAAAATGTGTTGGACTATTTCACTACATAAGCATGACCATTTATAAATTTTTTGAGCTCTCAAGTTGTAGAAGTGCTAACATTTGTAAAGGTGCAACTTTGTACCATTTGAAAAGAAAAGGCACCACCATTTGCAAAAGCATGGCTCTAATTGGATGTATATGTATCACTTTGCTTCAGGTCCTAAAAAATCCATAATCTTCACAAAAAAAGTTCAAAAATCATATTGATAGTATCATTAGGCATGCCACAATGTGAACATGAATAAAATGTAGATCAAATACACCTAGAATTAACTATTAAACTAAGCACTTAACCTAATTAATCAACATTCCTAATGAAATATTTGAAATGTTAACTAAGAATCCATTAAAAGCACAAAACATCATAAAATTGATCAAGGAAATCTAATTAAACACTCAAACATTATCCCATTAGGGGATCAATGTTGATTTGATGTGCAAGGATCAACTCTTTCCAAACCCCATTGATGCCAAGCATGAAGTTGATATGTTGATGAATATTGAACCACAAATTTTCTAATAATTTCTCTCAATTGATGGATGTGAGTATGAGATTCAACATCATAATGGTGCTCAAATGATTTATGGATGTTTTTATCATATAAATGAGTAGTATTTATAGGTAAATTGGATAAATTGATGGCCAAGATTGATTTATCTAATCAATGGGTGAAAATTAATATGAGAGGATGGCATAGATCTATGATCAAATCCATGGATGATATTGAGAATTTACATGGTTTGATAAATTTAATCAAGGGTTGCAATTGATCTCAACAAACACAAATCCTTAAAATTAGGAGCATGTGCAAGATATTTCCATGTGGTAGGGAAATGCTTGAATTTGAATTGGAAGAATATTCCATGAGAATATTCCTTTGATGAGTGGGAAATTAGTCAATTAATTAATTAAAATATTATTTAATAACATGCAAGCTTGAAAAATTTAAGATTTTAATCAAACAATTAGATCATTTAATAAAAAAGGGGAAATAATGATATTTAATTAAATAATTCACATTATTCAATCAAACGGGATGAAAATTAGCATGAGAGAGATGAATTAATCAAATGATGTTGATTCTCTAATTAGTAGAAGAAAATTATGAATTTAATTAAACAATGAGGATTATTAATTAAATAGTTAGGAATGATTGAATTAAGATAATTTTTTTGTTAGTAAATTAAATCAAATGTGTTATATGGACCAAGACAATTTAAGTGTTTATAGTATGGCTATGTTCATTTCATTTTTCTTAATATGACTATTATTGTTTTTTAAAAGGAAAAAACAGGTTTTACAGGGACCTGAAACCATAAAGTTTAAACATACAAAGATAGAGCAAAAAAAGTCCAAGAGAACAGATAGCTATCCCAAAAAGAAAAGATAGCAACAAAGAGACAACAGGGTCCAAAAAAGGACCTCCAAAAAGCCAGAGAAAACAACAACAACACTACTCCATGAAGTTAAAAAACTCCTCGGCTTCCTTCTCAACTTCACTCATTTCATGTATTCCCTACTTGAGGATTTGAACCATATGTGAATAAGTAGGGACCTTCCTCTTCGTGTTAGCCTGGGTGCGAGTCGAAATCCCTTCACCAACATCTCTGCTACAACCTCTGTTCGCATCCAAGTCCACGAACAGCAAGCCCTTTTGATTTTTTTCCAACTTTTCCACCATAGCATTAATGATAATGGTATTATGCCTGGCAATTTTTTGATTATGCTCCACAGTGGCCCTAATATTTTAGCCAATCTTGGACATGTTGCTCTCTAGCCTAGACAATCTTTCCTCTTGCAACTGTTGTCTTTTCTCCATTAAGGGGGTGTTCTATCCATCATTCTCCTTACAGCTACTGTTCACCTTCTGCTCCAACTCCATGACTCTGTTGCAGAGATCTATATTACGGCCATTCAAATCACAGACTTCCTTATGGGCCCACTTAAGAACAGTTAAAAGGCCATCAACACTATTTTCTGCCATACTCATTATGTCATCAGACCTAAAGTTATTCGGGGCAGAATTAATTTCATCCTAATTAGGGGGTCTTTTAGGGGCATTCACAAATCTACCAGACACAGGAGCACTAGGGACTGACTCCTTACTAGCCATAGGATTTTCAGAAGGAATTTCCAAAGAATTCCCATAGTATGAAACCAATTTCGTAATCGAGGCACCTTTAAACCTAGAAGAGGGCAACCGGGCGAAGGTTGGGGATTAAGACAAGATGGTGAAGCATAACCCGGCATAGGGCAACCAAGCGAAGACTGGGAGTTAAGATAAGAAGGCAGAGCATAACCCTCAAGGATAATCTAGCAAGAAAGGGATTGAGGGTCATTGGTTTTAGTACCATCATGAACAAAAGCAAAAGGGGCCAAAGGATCATTCTCCCTACTACTTTCCGTATCCTCATCATCCAACTCTCTAGCAGCAACATTTTTAGGCAAAGCAGGTAAGTTTTGGAAATGCTCATAGATGAGCCTGACAAGACCAGGGTGAATAATAGAAGTCCGCCTAGGGTTTCTTTCAACATCATCAAGGAAATTCTTCAAAGATGAGAATAAATAGAAAGGCAAAGAGATACGAACCTTGTGACGAAAGTGGTTCAAAATGGAAAAGTGATAACCATATGCCCTAGTGAAGCACTCATCAACCGTGATATACTCCATGATAACTCTCAAAACTTTCCTCCAGATCGATTTAATGGACTCAACATCAAAGTAGCTATTAGAAACCTTAACCAGCTTAGCCTTCTCCTTATCTTTCTTAGGAAATCTAATGACCGCTTCATCAGAGAACCGGTGATCCCGATAAAATTTCACACCCTCAGTTGATAGACCAATAATCTCACCAATGATTTGCTCATTCAGCTTAACATTTCTACCAAACAACACAATCTCACCATTTTTCTAGTTTTTGGCGAAATAGTCCAGCATCATCTCATCTGTACAATGGAGCTTTTCCAAGAACGAGACTAAACCTCCCTTTTCAATCTTTTCCCAAGCTTTAACATTCTTCCTGTGCTCTTGAAAGTTGCTTGGCTCAACATGTTTTCTCTCTCCCCCCATCTTCAAAGCTCTACTATACCAATCCCTATAGTTGCTCTAGGTCCTATAAGAGCTTATTTTCCCAGACACCTAGAAAGCATGCTGAAAACACTTCTCAAAAAGGAAAATGACGTTGGTCCCATCAAATCTAATGAAACCGACGTACTCAATCCTTATTTGCTTCATCATGGCGAAGACAACCTTCTCTTCCATGTATAGAATCATAATAGATTAGAGCTTTAACCTCATAATGGAGGTAATCATTCTTCCTCCACATGTTTTCCCCACCCCTCTTGACCCCTTGATTGCCAAAGTAATCCGCCACCTTATTGGCTTCTCTATAGGCGTGGGAGACTTTCACTTTGTCGAATTTACTTAATATAGAAATTGTATCTTCGATCCACTTTTTGATGGTCCACGAAGGGGGGGATAACCCAAGAATGCAATCTATTATATTCTTAGAATTTACCTCCAACCAAAGACATTTCATATTCATATTGAAAGCCAAGTTAACCACATGATAAGCCCCAATAGCTTCCGCAACATGATTAGTTTGGGTGCCAATGTCCACAACAAAAGTTGCAATAAAATCCCCCGCATTGTCCCTTAAAACACACCGACTGCTAGCTTTCCTAGGGTTTCCTTTAGCAGCACCATCAAAATTGGCTTTCACCCAACCAAAAGGCGGCAAAGTCCAGCTGGTGTTCTCTCTACCACAATGGGCTAGCGTGGGGACTTTTAAAACAACTAATTTTGAATTCCACTTTTTGACTATAGCAATATCAAAGGGAGACCAAGTAGCTTTATCAACCATTTTTCTAGGGAATAAAGATAAATTTTCCTTTATAGCCCTAACAATTTTTTCATACAAGTCCCCATCCGACATCTCTTTTTCCCTAAACACTCTATTGTTCCTTTCCTTCCAGATACACCATGAGACAAAAGGTAGAACAAAAGACCAGAGCCTACGCACAAAAGGATTTTTTGAAGGAGCTTTCCATTGCAAGAAAAAATCTTCAACTGAAGCAGGGGAAACCCAAACCACATCAAGATGCACAAAAAATTTTGCCCCAGTTATGCGACACATAAGGACAATGAAGAAAAAGATGATTAACAGACTCAACATCATTCCTACACATGTAGCATTTATTAGGTAACTGGATTCCTCTCTTGCCAAGATTGTCCAAAGTGAGAATTTTGTTCTGTAGCATGATCCAGTAAAAAATATTGATTTTAGGAATCAAAGAGTTAATCCAAGCTTTAGCCCAGAAGGGCGAGAACTCCTGTGGACTAACCATCAAAGAAGTAGCAGAAGAAACTGAAAAAATGCCAGACAGATTGTCTATCTAAACCACAAGATCATCCACTTGGTGTTGAGCCAATCTAAGGGCCCTGGAGGTAGACTGAATTGGGCATAGATCCATACTTATAGTCCTCAAATCAACCCAGTCCCCGTTCCTCTAGTAATCTTTAACCAGGACCCCAAATTCCCTTTTGAAATCATTCATCCATATACTGAAATTCTCAATTCTGATTAGAGGATCCTTGAAAAGCCATCTGTCTTCCCAAAATCTAACATTATTTCCTTTTCCAACAATCCATCTAGTCCCCATCTCCAACAACTTTCTACCTCTACTCATATCATTCTATCAAACAGACCCACGAGGTAGAAGAGAAGTAATAACATCATTAAGAGACTCACAGTTGCTAAAGTATTTGGCTTTTAAGGTCTCTTGCCATTCCTCTCTCAAAGTAAGAGATCTCCAGAGCTGTTTAGCAAGAAGGGACAAATTCAACATTTTAATTTTCCTTAAGCCCAGAACACCTCTCGATTTAGGTCTGCAAACCAGGTCCCACCCAACAAGTGGGAGTCTCTTCTTATCCTCCACACCAAACCAGAGAAACCTTTTCTGAATTTTTTCAATAGCCTCAGCATATTTAGCAGGAATTTTAAATAAACTGAGAGCATACATAGGTAAATTTTGCAAAGAAGCTTTAAGGAGCTGGATTTTTCCAGCTTGACTGAGAAGTGCTCCTTTCCAACCCGACAACTTCTTATTGAATTTTTCAACCAAAGAGATCCAAAAAGAGTCTGGGGGTTTAAAGCATAGAGGCAAACCAAGATAGGTTGACGGTAAAGGCTCAATCTGGCATCCAAGAATTTGAGCAAGTTTAATTTTTCTATGTTCAGGAGTGTTTAAGAAGAAAATTGAACTCTTTGCCCTATTAACAACTTTCCCAGAGGTAGATTCATAAAGATTTAAGATCCTTTTGAAAGTCATAGCTTCAGTCACAGTGGATCTTCCCATAAGAATGGTATCATCAACAAATTGCTGGTGGGAACAGGTTAGAAGAGAAGAGGAAGGTATTAGACCAACAAGGGATCTCTGATCAATAAGATTTTTAATATTTCTTCCCAAACACTCAGCCACAATTGTAAACAAAATTGTAGAGATAGGATCACCCTGTCTGAGACCTCTTGAAGTTTGAAAAAACCTCGAAGGAAACCCATTTACAATGACAGAGGTAGTAACCGTCGAAACAAGTTGGTTCATCAATTGGATGGCTCTGCTATTAAAACCAAACTTGACCAGGATTTTAAATAAAAAATTCCAATCTACCTGATCATAGGCTTTAGATATGTCTAGTTTAAGAATGAACCCTTCAATCTTCGAAACAATTAGGGAATGTAAGTTCTCATGAACAGTGATAGCTAAGTCCAAAATGTACCTAGCTGGCACAAAACCATTCTGTTGCAGAGAAATCATTTGAGGAAGCAAAGAAAGCATTCTTATAGTTAGAACCTTCGAAATGATTTTAGAGATAGAATTACATAGGCTAATTGGCCGAAAAGCTTCAAACTCCGAAGCCCCAGGTTTTTTTGGAATAAGGACTACAAAAGTAGCATTTAGTTCTTTCAAAAGACATCTCGAACCAAAGAATTCCTTGACAGCCTTTTCAACATCCAACTCCACAATTTCCTAAAACTCTTGGAAGAAGAATAAAGGGAACCCATCAGGTCCAGGAGCTTTATTGCCATCAAAAGAGAAGACAGCTTTCCTAATTACAGCCTTGGTAGGAATAGCAGTGATCAAAGAATTTTTATTTTGACCTATCACCTGGGGAATAGCCTCAAGCAAGGAGTTTTGTTGGGTCTTCTTATATTTTTGTACTATTGACCTTGTTTATGGGCTAGTAGCTTTCTTGTCTATTTTAGGCTTTCTTATCAAAATAGCTATATATCTTTTTGTACTAATATTTGGTTTGGATTAGGTCTTGGACCTTTTAGAAAAGAAAAGCAACCACTAGAAAATATACTGGTAGACTATTGAAAATGATTGTAATAATCATGTAGAGTGTTATTAATTGAGTAATATCTTGAAATAATATCGAGTTATATGAGACAAAATGAGATTGGATCAAAATATTGATAAAATAGATGGAGATAAGGTAATCTAGGTATTCATTTGAATTAAATCTATTGTCACTACTAGTGACTTGAGTAGATGACATGTAATAAAATGCGAAAATAGATATTATAATTAATTACAAATAAAGAATAGTGTATTGCATGAATATCTATCGATCATTAGTGTCTAGATAGTACTAGATCAACAAAGGACTAAAGCTTGGTAAATATCAAGTCCATGAAAATTGTAGAGTTCTTTATTATAAAAAGCTCCATGCCTATAAAAACCAAAATTGAACCTAGAAACACAGTATGGTAGACAAAAGCTAAATTGATCTTGAAAGTAATATAAAAATTACAAATACATACAATTTGTGACATTATAGTTATACATAGTCAAACACCATTATATATGTCAAACATGGCCTTCTTCCCCAATCACCTATTCATTTTTATTGAATTCTACATCTCAATTAATAAATTCCTCATAATTTTCTCCTTTAACTATCCATCTTCTAATACCCTCTACTAGATGTTCTTCATGCAATTAGTTGTTAGATACACAATTTCTTGAACAAGTGGTTGAATTCTAAATTTGAAATCACGATGGTACATACATGAACGCATGTGGTTAAATCGTATTGTGAATAGAAAAATATTTATTTTAGTGCTCATTTTTAGAGCTACGAACCATTTCATGTAAATGTGAGCATGGTTTCTTCAATAATCCTATTTTACATCAACATATTTGGAATACTTTAGTGTATATAAACACACATAATAATATAATAGTTGATGGATTAGATCTTCCTTACTACTTACTATACAATTATTTCATGTTAACATTTTAATAATTCTTATTTATTCATTTCATTTCTCCCGTATACTATCTGTTATTCTCATTTTACATCATTGCATTAAAAAAAATTAACTCTTCATTATCCTTTATATATCTTCTGGTCAACGTAATAATTAGTTATTTTCCTTTATTAACATGGACTCTTTAGTATTCTAATTATCTTTTATATCATGGCCCTTTTTAATGTTTTCAATTGTCCTTTAATAGTTCACGCCAGGTGATGCTTAATAACAGTAATCAATCAAAAACTTCCCTCTAAATAGTAAACTATATTTATTTAAACAATGTAAGAAAAATTGAAATCAATATGTGTGGATGAACATGAAATGGCGAGAGGAAGGAATTACAGAAAATGGCAGATTTTATTTGTGTGGCGTGACTACTGGCTATGGATTAGAATAGAAGATGACCGAAGCGGCTTTCAGTCGATGTCCGTACGCTGAAACTCAGAAGCAACGCCTTCAAGATAACCCCAGTTCTGGCCTGATAAAACAATATTTTTGTGGGATGTTACTGCTGCAGCGCATGGATGCCCGGGACATTTGGGTGCGTTAGCATCTACCTGACCCATATTAGGAAGAGCATTATTGTTGTTTGGAGGGTTTGGGAGGTTATATCGAGCGGAGACATGAACCGTAAAGATAAGGAAAAGAACAGCCAGGATTGTCTTTATTTTCATGCGCAGCAAACTTCCCATGTTGAAGGTTGACACTGCTTACTAACTCTAATGCAGAGAAAAATCTTAATAATCAGTTTGTAGACGAAAATTGAGATGGGATCCAATGCATCACTGTGAGACATTTATAGGGGAGCCATAACTAAAAAATATACTTCAGATAGTTTCTTCCACAGTGAGGGATTCAAAGTACTACGGCGTATTGGATACGAAGCAATTTACCAATCACGTGTGTGTACATCTATTTTTGACTCAATCGCCGTTTATTTTCGTATACCTTATGCTATTCAAATTAGAAGCTATGATTTTATAAAAGAAGTTGCTGAAATAAGCGTAACGAATCAATTTTTAGCATTCATTTTTATCAAAGTGCGTCTGATATCAAACAACAACGCTCAGGTATTATTCTATTTTAGGCGTTGGTGGATGTAAGGATAAGGAATTCACTGAGATGTCATATATATATATATATATATATATATATATATATATATATATAACATACAACAGTATGTTGAAAGAATAATGAGGAAATATTTGATAAAGCTTTACGTACAATAAAGGTTTTCTGACTAATTTAATTTTTTTTAATTGTATATCTTCAATTAAATTAATTTAAATTTAATTAATTGAATAATTATATATATTTATATATATATTGATGTAATCAAAGAGGATATCATTCTTTGTATTCATTTTAGAAATAGATATTACACATTTTCAGTCTCATATTTTGCCTTATCAAGGTTTGATGGTGTATCGAGTGATCAATCCCTTGCCCAATTCTGCTACCCTACTTACTTGTGCATCATTGAACACTTTTTGTTTTCAATTACATAGTTCAAAAATGGTTGTAGATCCTTTTTGAAGAAACATTCCTTCTATTTGTTCATAGAGATATTGGCTTTTTTAATCTTTCCTTGGTCTTCTTACTTCCACCGACTCACAAATGAGTGTGTGGTCTGGGTCCTTGTCAAAGTCCAAGATAGCCATCATTGCCCCATCTACATAGTTCTTATTTAGATATTGGGCCATTAATATGTCTATCATCTTTCTCCACACTAAATGCTCAATGTTTGATAGGAATGTCTCCATCAGCATGTTGTCGTGTATATCACCAACACATAGCTTCAAATCCCTTATGACCTTTTTTATCACCTCCTTTATTTATGAGGATCTCTCTTAGGAAAGGAACTCAACCTAGGTATTGTACGTCTCCATTTTATGGTTGTTGACACAATTTAGAATTTCCATTTGGCACTACAAAACCAATCTATAGATGTTTATAAAGAGTTTTTATACCCAAAAGCTTCTAGTATTGTTACCATCAAAATTGCGTGAATTTTTTTGCATCTCCTACTTGTTTACCACCCCTATGGATTCACAAGACTTGATCTCATCAACTTCTCTTTTGATTATTTATGAACTAATTGATGTGCATATTGGTTACTACAATTAACTTGCAATCAATCTTCCTTGTTAGATTTGTTACATTACATTGTTAGGGCCTCATATTTGATGATTGAGATTAGAAATTACCAATTGTTAGGATTATTATACCCCTTAATAACTTTTTATTTATTTATGCCATCATTTGAAAGGAAGTCCGCCACTACATTGGCTTCCCTATATACATGGGAGATTTTGTGTTCTTTTATAAGATCGAACAAATTGGTTATTTTGGCTATCCACATCTTCATTTTTCAAAAAAGAGCGTCTTTTGTAAATACCACCTTAATGACAATTTATGATCCAAATTCAATATCTATGTTCTACATTGCATTGTCATCACAATTTTTTCACCCTTCATAAATCACAACACACTTTGCCTCATTATTTGTCCTATTTGGGAGCTTGATTGATGCAACCTACACAAAATTACCTTTTTACATTTTTGATTGCAAAGCTTGCACTTGATGGTTGTGGATTGCCATGAGATGCCCCATAAAAAAATAATTTTAGTGTACCTTTTAGACGTCACTCCCATTTTTTCATGCCCTAATATTTTTTATTTTTTTGTAGATACCCTTTGGGTCAATTCACTAATGACCAATTCTTTATCATATGTTGGTCCCAAGAAGAGAAGGTTTTATATTTTTTCTTCTTTGATATCCCATTGAAATTTTTGCTTATGTTACCTTCAATTTTCCAAAGAATTATTTCAATTTGAGTTGATTTGTCTTTAATTACTTTTGCACTTATTTCTTTCAAAAGTTTTCATATGATCATGGCTAGCATCTCATGCCACAAGCCTACCATTATTGAGCCTTTGTTAAAATTGGGCCAGGATTGAAAGGTACCTTTAAAATTGTTTGATAGAGAACCTTACCATTCCAATTTGGTGCAAAATGTTTCCCAACATCTATGTGCCACATCATACTAAACAAAAAGGTGGTGTACTATTTCGTCACTCCTCAAGCATAGAACACATCTATGGGGGCCCAACACACTAATGTGGTTCAATAATTCTACTCATAGGATGCACTAGTGGAGGGAAATATAAGCAAATGAAACAACCTTTAGAAGGAGATTACTGCCCCAACACAACTACTTCGACCAAGTTGATAGAGAGTTGTGTTTTCTAATCACTTTATAACCAAATTTGGTCAATGGCGCACTAGATTTTGCAACACACCACTTTATGGTTTTCACCTCATCCATGATTAATGTTGGTCTTTTTGTCAGTTCAAACATGATTAAGAAAATTTCCATCTACATTTTGTAACCCGTACATCTAAATAGCATCTTACATCCACCCCATGCATAACGGTGATTACCCAAATCACCTCTTCTATACCTGGTAATTTGTGTAAGGGTGAAACAATAGGAAATAGGATGAGACCTCCTAACCTTTAGGGAGATAGGGTTCCTATTTCACACTAAATTTTCACTCAAGGAAACCCTATAGATCTCAATCTAAGGTATGCAAAAGAGAAAGAGATCTTGCAATAGGGTTATCCTAGGGTCTAATTAATGATTAAAGAGGGGTTCATCACCAAGCTAGGGGTTGTAAAGACAAGAAATGAATGCAACATGCAAAGTACCATGTAAAACCTAACTAAACGCCCTAGTAAATGAAATTGAAATACAAAATATCAAATTGGAAATGAACAAAGGTGCACCTATAAGAGTAATGAGGTCAAAACAAGCTCCAAAACCTTAAAAAAAAATTGTTTGAGGCCTAGTGGGACTCATACACCATTCTGGGTGATTTAGTCCCAGAGTAGGATTTTTGTTCCAAAACTAGAATATGATAGTGTATGATTTGAAACAACTGAAATATGGAAAATATGTTATATTATGACTCATATGCCACAAGTGGCATATCAATCCCACTCTACTTTTTTGAAAGGTTAAGGCTTGATTCTTCTCTCCTATCTCTGCTTTTCCTTCGACACTTCATTTTTGGATCTAAAACCCTAATTTGCAACCTGTAGGTGACTTTTAGTAAAGATGACAACCTTTTGATGACTTGATAACTTTCTTCAACCTTGCAACCTAATCTTCAAAGGATCTTCAAGCTCCAAGATACCTAGATTTGCAATCACAAATGTGGAGAGAGAAAAACTTGTTGATTATTAGTAAATGGGGTTTTTCCTTGCTCAAACCCCTTTTAGGTAATTAAAACAAATAAGTAGATAATGAAATAAGGAAATGGAACATGGAACATGAAACATGAATAATGATACCTTGATTGATGTCTTGTAAATCAACAATCTAACATGAATTGGCCATGTAGAATGTATATCTATATCATGAAATAAGTGTAGAACAATGCTTAATCTCGGATCTTGAATGCAACATCACAACACTAGATCAATAGTGTGGTTGATTCTTGATAACCTTGACATGATAATGGATCTTTAATTACTACAAAAAATGATGAAGAATTTTTCCCTTAAATGCCTTAGAAATCATCTTGAATACTCTTGTGAAGTCTTGTAAACTCTTCAATGCTCTTATGGACTCAAATTTGTTGTAAGGAATTCTCTCATGGAAGTATTGGGTGAAAATGAGTGAAATAACCTTTTATTTATACTTATTTATGCCAAATTTCCCAAAATTACAACACTACAAGCTAACTTCAAATCTAGGAGGATAAAATCTTGCCAAGAATTTGAATTAAATTTGATTTTGGACCACATGAGACTCATATTCCATAGGTGGTGTATGAATCCCATTAGGCTTAACTATGGGACACATTTTTCAAAAATTCCTAGAATGATGTAAAATCAAGATCAAGTCCAAAAAACCTAGGTGGGACTCATATGCTCAAAGTGGTGTATGAGTACCAGATCACTAAATATAGGCCAAACAACCTAAAAACACATGAATTATGATTGGATGTTGGTTTATGTTGGGATTATCCTAAAAAATATGCATTAATTAAGGCTTGCAGATGCAAAAATCGAACCAATTAAGGCATAGATAAGCCCATTTAATTAATTAAACCATAGATTAGTGTGAAAGTGTTAGGATACACTTTACAAAACCATAAATAAGGCACCATTAAGTTCATTTAGTTTACAAGGATCTGAAACTTAATGTGAAGGTGCAAATAAATCCACTTTACAACACTGAGTTAAGGAAAAGTCAGGTTTATTTTGCTTAAAAAGGGTCGAAGACCTAATGTGAATGTGTTAAACAAATTACAACATTAGATCAAGGTGAAATTAAGTTCATTTAAACATTAATTATTCCCAAATAAAGTAAGGAATAGGGATACTTTTTCCATTGCCACAAAGGGTTCATAACCATTCCATGAATCTTTCCAGAAGGAAGAATGCCTACAATTCTTGATTATGTACTTCATGTTAGGTGATTATTTTTCACTATTCTACAACTCAAAATATTTTTCCAAATTTGAAAATATCTTTTTTCAGTTATCTATAGTTAAAATTCTTTTGAGCGATGGATATTTTAGACATTTTGCACTTATAAGCCTAGACCATTGCACATTTGGTTTTTTCAACATGCCCCATGTTAATTTTGTACCCAAATATCTATTCTATAACCTTAAATATTTAACCTTTTTTTCTCCCTTGATCCATGGGCTTTTTTACTACCTCCCAAGCTAGTAAAGGTATCCTTTTCCTTTCATGTGCGACATCTCACAATAACTTTCTTTTGAAACCTCTAAACTTCTTCACCATTTTTCTTATAAATCTGTGAAAGATAACATATGAAATTTCAAAAAAGTGGGATGTTGTTGTCATATGGTTTTAGGACATAGAGCACACCCACTTCTCCAATTTCATTGAAGGATAACCCTAGAGATCTCAATGCAAAGGAGAAATAGATCGTGCAAGAGGGTTATCCTAGGGGTTGAATGAAAACTAATAAGGGGTTTACCACCAAGTAAGAACTTGGATAGATAAATGCAATGCAAGGTATAATGCAATATGAAATGCAAAACCCTGGTATGATGCAAAATTTCACTAAATGACCGTTTGAAACAATGGAAATTTTTCTTTTAATGCTAAGTAGGACTCATTTTCCAAGCTAGGAGAATTAGTCCAAAATCTAGATTTTTGTGCGCAAATATGAATCTTCCAAATGGGTATCTGAATCTACAAAACATGAATTTTGACTAAAACTAGGACTCATTACCAGAAGTGGCAAATCGGTCCAGTTAGGGTTTTCTAAAGCTTCAAATTCTGATCCTACTCTTCTATGTCTTCTTTGTCCTTCTTGGTTGATTTCTAGATCTGAAACCTGAATTTGTAACTTGTAGGTGTTCTCCAATGTTCTCCAAGGCTTGATGACAACTTTGACAACTTTATTCACTTTGACGACTTTTCTCCAATATTTCTCTTTATGAAATTTGCAACCTAGAGCTATAAATCACACAAAGGAGAGGGAAAAATTTTGTTGGGTTAGTGGATAGGGGTTCGCCTTGGTGAAACCCCTTGTTGGTAATTAAACTTTGAAATAGAATAGAATAGGAATGGAGAATGATGAATAAAGATTATATGATGTTGCAATTGACCAAACCCTAGCAATGAATTTCCACAAACATGTATGACATGGATCTAATGGATGTAGATCTTGACTCTTGCTTGAAGGTGATATATCTTGAGTGAAATGCTTGTGTGAGTCATAAAACCCTACATAGCAATTCTTAGCTAAAAAAAAAACATGATGTATGTCGACTTTGACATGATGATTTATGCTTGAATGTTGCTCTAAAATTCCTGATAATCTACCCTTCAATGCTCTTGAATGTGGTTGTGAATGCTCGAATGCTTTGGATCACTTGATTGGTTGTTACATTAAAATGAGTGAAAGAGCCTTGTCTTTTTACTCAATTCTGCCAGAATTCTTCAAATTACAACACTACAAGCTGACATCAGATCTAGGAGAATAAAATCCTGTCAAAAAATTAAATTGTTTTTTAATTTTGGGCCAGATGGGAGTCATTCACCCAAGGTGGCGAATGAGTCCCACCAAGCCTAATTTTTGGGACCAATTTTAAAACTACTTATAAATGTATGAAATTAGGGTCGAGACCAAAAAATCTATTTGGGACTCATTCGCTCAAAGTGGAAAATGAGTCCCAGATAACTAAATCTAGGCCATTCAAACCTAAAACACTTGAATTATGATTATGTATTCATTTAAGTCGATATTATCCTAAAAAATATACATTAAATGGGGCTTGCAAATGAAAAATAGGGCCAACTAAAGCATAAGAAAGCCCAATTATTGATGAGGACCATAGAAAAGTGTGAAAGTGTGTTACAACACTTCAAAAAACTTCACAACACTTCAAATAAGGCACCAAAAAGCTCATTTAGCTCACCAAGTGCTAAGACCTAATGTGAATATGTTAGGCATATTACAACACCAAATCAAGGACAAGTTAAGGGGGCCTTTTTCTGTCATTACATCTAGCCCCCACTTTAGTGAGAGGATGGACTTGCTTCCAAATCACACTAAAGTAGACCAAATGCAATAATTATTAAGTAGGGTTGAAATACACCAATGCTCGTAAGATAGGACATCCATTATCAGGAGGGTTGTGCAAGACCCCAAGACTAAGGTCTTATGGTAGACCAACATAAGCACAAACAATTACACATGAAAATAATGTAAAGATCAACAAAAATACACAAGCATGTGCTATCAAAGACATAAAGAAAATGAAATAAAATGAAAAATAAAAGAGGTGGATCAAGCTTTGACTAGTTTTCCAACACGATGTGGATCATATCTAGTTTTTTTGTCCAAAAAAAATGCATACTCACTATGAGGCAACAAAACTCTAGGTTGTTTGTTGGGTGAGAATTCCAAGAAGGTGAGACAGATACACTCATGGTTGGTATGCACTCACACAAACACATGAGTGGCTAAGGGAAATTCATGCCCTCATTCAACTTCCTATCAAACCATACCAAAGATATACCTCTCGATAACTTTAATAAGGTGCCACACAAAAATGACTTTTGATCTTCATGAGACAAGAAAATATTTATATTCTTAAAACTCATGAATAAAGAAGATGACTCCATAGGAATGCAAGGTGGCCATATAATTGCAAAATGAAAAATGTAAAGAACGTTCAAAGGAGTCTTGCTTAGTTAATGCAAGGTATTTAACTTAGGGAACACTGTACCTAATGTTTCCAAGAGAGGACCAATCGAAGAATAGAAGATTCACAACTTAGGGGATGCAGTGTGTCACATCAAGCCACTAAGAGGAATGTAATATGCTAAGAGATAACTCTCTTGAAAGAAATCACACCCAATTCCATCCAAAAAGTGAAAAACACATCGTATAAAGGATAAATATTGCACTATGAACCATGAAAATGAGAAATGCAAAAGAATAATACCAATGTATGCCCCCACTTTAAAGAAACTGCTAAACACCATGTTGTGAGGAATTACTTTAAAGTAGCAAATGATAAATTGAAACAATAAAGAAGACATGAGAGAAAAATTAGAAAGCCTTATTCCAAGTCATGTGTTTCTAAGTAAAGCTACGCCATGCAAAAGAAAAGAGAGGAGTTGCCCCCAAAAATGAAAATCCAAAAACATAAGGGATCTATGGATTTGGGGTCAGTATGTTCTTGTTGCAATGTTTTTAAGAGAGCTCAGAGCTGTCATCATTCCCCAAATACTCATAGACTTGGAAGAATGACACAAAGAGAGTGAAAAAAAGGAAAAACCTTTCAAGTCAACATGGAAGAGACATGAGTGTCTTTACACCTTGCGTCATCCACAAAAGGAAAACACAAGACAAATGAAAAAAGATACAGGAAAAGCTTTTGGGTCAACATGGAAGAGACATGAATGTCTTGATGCCTTGCATCATCCCCAAAAGGAAAACACAAGATAAATGGAAAAGATAAAGGAAAAAAAAAAATGTATGACATGTAGAATAATGAAGGTACAACTAGAGGAATGTCTCAAAGAGAGAGAGAGAGAGACATCAAACAAAACATCACAAGGGATCACAAGGGATCACATTATGCACATGTAGTCACACAAAGTAAAAGGAAAAGTGCACAAAACTAGTAAGGAACATGCGAGTCAACCTAAAGTAGGTCATCTATATCCTAATCATGTTCATTATATACCAAAGGTGGGAAACTAGCCAAAGGGACAATAGCAAGTGTTGAACTAGGAGTTGCACCAGGTTCAACACTCTTCTTAGGAAAATTTTCGTTTAGGCTCATGGAAGAGGGAAAAAATGTATTCAATTCATTATGCATCTCCTCATCAATTTTAGTAACCTCGTCATCATCATCTAAGTTAATCACAACAGGAGGTCGAATGATAATGTACATGCAATATAAGCTAAGAACAATTAAATGAATATAATAAAAAAATTGTAAACTAAAACAAAAAGCTATAAAAAGAAAAAAAAAACTTAGACATATAACTTTAAGTGCCAAAAAATGCAATGTACAATATGCATAGGGATTGATTCACTCAAGGTGGTGAATGCGTCCCAATAGGTATTTTTTTCAAAAAATTTAAAAAATTTCAATTCATTTTTATGCTTTTTATTTTTATTTTGGATGATCTATAAACTAAGTGCAAGTACATATTTTGTTTGATTCTTGTGAAATGAAATGCAAAATTTGAAGCTAACTAATGCAAATCTTGATGCAATGTTAATGCAAGCCAAATCTAGGATGATGATGCACTCCAAATCAGAATTGTGATGTTGTAAATGTAGTTTACCAAAATGAAATGTTGGAAAAGTGGGATGTTTCTTTCATATGATTTAGGACATAGAGCACACCCACTTCTCCAATTTCATTGAAGGATAACCCTAGAGAACTCAATGATGCAAAGGAGAAATAGATCTTGCAATAGGGTTATCCTAGGGGCTGAATGCAAACTAATAAGGGGTTCACCACCAAGTAAGAACTTGGAAAGATAAATGAAGTGCAAGGTATAATGCAAGATGAAATGAAATACCCTAGTATGATGCAAAATTTCACTAAATGACCTAGATCTTCCAATGAAACAACACATAAAACTACAAAAGGGAATATGTGCACCTGGGAATCTGGAAATGGATGATTGGAGATTTAAACAATTGAAATTTTTATTTTAATGTTGAGTGGGATTCATTTACCAAGCTAGGTGAATAATTCCAAAATCTAGGTTTCTGTGCGAAAACGAGAATCTGCCAAATAGGTGTGTGAATCTACAAAAATCTAAATTTTGACTAAAACTAGGACTCATTCGCTAGAAGTGGAAAATCAATCCAGTTAGGATTTTCTAAATCTTAAAATTATGATCTTGCTCATCTTTGTCTGCTCTATCCTTCTTGGTTGATTTCCAAATTTGAAACCGTAATTTGCAATGTGTAGGTGTTCTTCAATGTTCTCCAAGGCTTGATGACAACATTGAAAAATTTTCTCCAATCTTGCTCTTTAGGAAATCTACATTCTAGACCTAAAAATCACACATAAAGGAGAGGGAAAAATGTTGTTAGGTTAGTGGATAGGGGTTTTCCTTGGTCAAACCCCCTGTTGGTAATTAAACCTTGAAATATAGTAGAATAGGAATGGAGAATGATGAATGAAAAATATATGATGTTGCAACTCACCAAACCATAGCATTGAATTGTTGCAAACATATATGAGATGGCTCCAATAGATGTAGATCTTGAATCTTGCTTGAAGGTGATAGATCTTGAGTGAAATGCTCACTTGAATCATAAAACCTTACATCACAATTGTTACCTAAAAAAAAAATATGATGCATGAAGACTTTGGCATGTTGATTGCTACTTGAATCTTTCTCTAAAATGCTTGATAATCTACCCTAGAATTTTCTTGAATTTTCTTGTGAATGCTTGAATGCCCAGGTTCACTTGATTGCTTGTTAGGCTAAAATGAGTGAAATAACCTTGTATTTATACTCAATTATGCAAGAATTCTTGAAATTGAAAGACTACAAGTTGACATCAAATATAGCAGAATTATATCATGGAAATTTTATTTTATTTTTTTATTTTGGGCCACACAAGACTCATTCACCCAAGGTGGTGAATGAGTCCCACCAGGCCTAATTTTTGGGACCAATTTTAAAAATTCTTAGAAAGTGTAGCGAAGATTTTTGTCACCTCTTGCACCTCTAGGGTTTTGCACCTAAAAGGAGAGAGACAAAAATAAACACTTCATTCAAGAATAAATCCTTAAGATTCCAATGCAATAGATATTGAAACATATCAAACAAGATTGTTCCTAAGGCTAGAATTTGATAAAGAAGATAAAGTATGGATGCAAAACTAAGGAAATGCAAGTTGTTTGAAAATACAATGTTGTATGCAAAAAGACCTATAAATATGAACAGAAATGCAAATGAAACAAAATAGAAAATTTTAAAACTAAATGTTTGCACCTGTAAACTTTTGGAGATGAGAATGGATACTAGAAATGTTGTTGATTATGAAATTTTGACCTATTGGGACACTTACGCCATTCTGGGTGACTTAGTCCCAGATCTGGAAAACTACACCAGGGCCCATTTCAACCAAATGGGTATCTGAATGTACAAAAAAAATTCACAAACATGCACAGTGGGAATAAGTCACCATTGATGGAGACTTAGTGCACTTTGGATTTTCTGAAAACCCAAAATTGGAAAAAAAAGCTCTCGATCTGCAGTTTTTGTTCCTCCAGGTGTCTGATTTTGAAATTGCCAAATTTGGGCTTGAAAGTGTCTTTTTGTTGATATTTTGGATTTTCAAATAGGGAGATATCTTCAAAAACTTTACAACCTTTTTTTCAATCATCTGCAAGCCATCCTAGCACCTAAATCTTCAATCACACAAAGGAAGAGAGAGAAAATGTTGATTGTTACGAATTGGGGGTTTACCTCGATCAAACCCTGTTTAGGTAAATAATCCAAAATGATGAAATGAAACAATGCAATTAGAAACTTTCCATGATGATGGATCTAGAATTTTTTCAACAATAAGTGAAGAATCTTGCTCTTGAATTCCTTAGAATTGAGTTTGAATCTTGTCTTGAATGTTTCATTCTTGCTTGCTTGATTTTTCAACATGGATGAATGATGAATGAATCATGAACAAATAATGAATTAGGGTTTAAAGGTTTCATTTTATAGAGGAGAGTGGGTAGAATAAGGATCATGATTAAGGGCCAAGATTAAATTAGAAAATAATTTAATCAAGGGTGGAGGTTAATTGAGAGAAGAAAGACATGGATAGATAAAGAATTGAGGTAGAAGATAAGATTGGCACATAAAAAGAGGTGATAGGATAAATTAAATAATAAATATTATTTAATTCAGGTGGCCAACATAGGATAAATGAATAAAATATTAATTTTATTTATTTAAAAAGAAAGGTGAGAACAAATAATTAGATAATGAAATAATTAAAAATAATTATTTAGTTATAGAGGAAAGGTAGAGTGTTCAAAATTAATTAAAAAAAATTATTTAATGTAGAGGGAAGGGATGATTAAATAATTAAAATAATTATTTAATTGGGGAGGTGAAGAAAGGATAAATAATTAAATAAATATAACATTTATTTAATTATAGAGAGAAACGACTAATGAATAATTAAATAATTAAAATAATTATTTAATTATAGAAGAAGAGGGAAAAGCTAACTTTTGAATAAAAATAATATTTAATTCAAAAGTAGGGAGGAAAGAACCATTAGACTTAAATGCTTAATAAAAGTCTAGAAAAGTGTGAAAGTTATTTGCAACACTTTACAACACCTTTACAAGACATGCATTTTATTCAATTTGCAAGGGCCCAAGGACTAGTGTGGATGTGTAAAACACCACACAACACTAGACCAAGGTGATATTAGGTCCAATTTGTCATTAAATCAAGCAAGGAAAAAGGTGTACTTTTTCAGTGTCCACATTTAGCCCCCACTTTAGTGAGAGGATAAACATGCTTCAAACTCACACTAAAGTAGACATTCAAGAGGGGTCCAATTGTACCAATGTGAATGACAAAGGATGACAAAGATCAAGGCATCAGTCAAGCCCCTAGGATCCACGATAGTAATTCAAACCAACTTGAGCATAAGAGGACATGCACAAGGTGTATAATATGCAGAAAAACAAGATACATGATCATGCAATGATAAGAACTAATATAAAAATGAATAATGAAGATGACATGGATCAAAGATTCCCTCACTTTGGGGCCATAAAACATCAGGTCATCTGCGGGGTGAATTTTCCCAAAGAAGTGGTTTAGTGAGAAATTCATGCCAATGTGTTGGCTTCCCATTATAAAACCCATACCGAAGTTATCCTCCTAATAGCTTTGATAAGGTACCACAATGAAAATAATTTTTGTAAATTTTTTTGAATGTTATGTAAAATTTTTGTTAAAGATGATTTTTCTTAATTCATGGAAGGTATTCTTCTTAGGGAACATTGTTCCTAATGTCTCCAAGAGAGGACAAGTCAAAGTGTTAGATAATTTCCCATGGGATGCCTCATTCACATCATTCCATGTTAGTAGATCGTACACTCTTGGATGACATCAAACCCAGTGACACCACCGAGAAGAGCACACATCACAAGAAAGAAAAATTGAGCCATGAATTTTTTGCTAATAGATGCCATCTATATATGCCTCCACTTTAAAGCAGTTGCTACACCATTAATGTGAAAAATTTCTTTAAAGTAGCAAATGATAAATGCTAAGAAGACATGAGAGCTAACTTGGAAAGCCCTATGCCAAGTCATATGTTTCCAAATGAAGGTACATGATCATGAATAAGTATGTCACATATGAATCAACTTAAGGCATGTTGTACACATCCCAAGCTTGGTCATATATGTTCAGGAAAAGTTAACGACTAGCAAAAAGAGACAATGAAAGTGACATACAAGGTCAAGGCTAACTAATCCCTTGCCCCCATTGAGTCTAGGAAAAAGGTGATCTGAATAGGATGAAATTACATATCAGTTAGAGGAATTAGGTGCTTCAACACATGGAAGAGAACCACAATCCTTGAGATGTTGAATTTTTTTGTTTAAAGTATTAGATGGAGATAAGGGAGATAACCCTAGATCTTTATTGAAAGAGTATGGTATGTCAGTTTGTTGCATGTTTTGTGTAGGAGGGAGATTGTATCTAATACCATAACAATCTTCCAAGTTAGATGAAGGGGGTTGATGCTTCTGAGAAGGATTGGCTTCTTCACGAGAACACAAACCCTTTTTAAAGTTTTGAGTCATCTCCCCATGAATGATGGGAGTTAGATATCCCCCATGACTACCATGGGGTAATTATGGAGAACTAAGTTGAGCGAACGAAACACAAGGTTGTTTTAGTTTCGATTGTGATATTTCACACTCTCCCTTAAAGGAAGGTGTGAAACCCCAATTGTTACTAGAACTTGTGTCTGGAAATGAATCATTTGTATAAGACTCTTTGGACCATGAGGGTGAGATTATGGAATCTTTATTGAAAGGAGGTGTAGAATTTAATAACCCCCAATTATCACTAAAGAGTTTTGTTGTAGGTGAAGGATTAGCATCAACTTGTATAGGTTCAAGTTTTGATCTAGAAATGAAAGTATTAGGGGAGATAGAAATGTTGTGATCATTTGATTCATAGCTTCATTCATCTATGTCAACCGTGTATATCTTGTTATTGTACTAAAATTTCATTGTATGGTGAAGGGTAGATGGGACTCTATTCATAACATGAATCCATGGTCTCCCTAGGAGAAGATCATATGGAAGGGGTACTTGCATGATATAGATAGATGTAGGAAAAACTACAGGTCCAACCTCAATAGCTAATGTTATCATCTCTAGTGGTTGACTATTAACATTGTCAAAGCCACGAATGTGAACATCATTAAGTTGAATGAGCTTTTTTTCCATTTCAATTTTATTTAGGACATCCATGATACAAACATTGATGTTTGTTCCATTTTCTATGAGGGTGTGTCTAACTAAGGTTTCATTAATGATCACCTTTATCATCAAGGGATGATTCTTGTTTTGAATCTCAAGTGAGGGTAATTGATGTTTAGTGAATGTGATTTTTGATTGGGTGACTTTCCTGGGACAAGAGGAGGATGTTACATTATTTAATTTTATGGAAGATTGGATCTCCTCCTACTTTATTTAATTTTTTTTTTTGAAATAGAAACTTGAATGTAGGTGATAGTTGAATAAGTTTCCATATAGATATATTAGTAGGAGTCTTTTTAAGGTCTTCAACACTAGATACTCTATGTTGAAGAAAATTTAATGGCGTGGGAGTGATGTGTGGTCCCCTATATGTTTGAGTCACTAACTTACAACTTAGCTGCTGCAAATCATTGTTACGATGAGATTGCATCATGAATTTCAAGAAATCTCCTAGATTTATGTGTGATTCAATAATGGGCTCAGGTGACATAGGAAGGTCACTAGTTAAATGAGATCCCACTTGTGTCATCATAACCTCAAGAATCTTGTCTTTATTTGCATGAATTGTTAGTGAAAGGAATTGTAATTTCACTTTATTATCTTCACCTTGGCAAGGTTTAGTGTTTGAAGGATATGTGTCAATGTTCACATTTTCTAGCATCAGGATATTATCCATAGGACTTGAGAGTTTTTAGAATGCCAAGCCAAATTTTCTTGATATTAAAAGGTTGGTTCTTCTAAAGGGACTTCATTGCAAGTAGTGGAATGATCAATAATTGAATTTTCTTGCTCAATAAGGGTTTTACTAGGTGAAATAGGACCTCTACGATTCTCATGACCTTCATTGATTATGTTTTCTAACATCAAAGTATCTTCTTAAAAACTATGCTCGAGATACTAGGATAAAGATAAATGGTATTGTCATGATTACCTATGGTTGTGTTTTCTTGTTCATCAATGTCTTGACTACTTTAAGTGAGGTAAGAGGAGAGAAAAAAATAGGATTCTCAAAACTCTCATTGATTGGTTCTTCTAACACCATAATATTATCTTCACTAATAGAAGAGATATTAGGAGAAGAACAAATATGACCATTAGGAATGTCCAAGGTTGTATTCTCTATCACTAAAACACTTTCATAGGGAGAGGATAGGAAATTTTTCTCAGCATGCCTGAACATTGTGTGAAAAAATTTGAAAAGCACCTTTAACCATTTTATGCAATGTTTCAACAATGTAAACAATGTATATCCAAAGATGCAAAACACTTTTATCAAATGTATGCAAAAATTTGTATCCAAGAATGAAAAGAAATTTGATCAAACTTATGCAAAGCTTTATGAACAAAAAAATTGTGTATGCAAAAGTGAAAAGTAATTTCATCCATGTTATACAAAAAGTGTAGAAATGTGAGAATTTTCAGATCTAGTGATGCTTGTAATTGAAATGATTTCAAAAAAGACTACCTAAATTGACGTTTTTGACGTAGATGCATAAAAAAAATGTTACTGAAACTATGTAGACTTATAGTATACGATACTAGGGGCTTAGGAAGCACAAAAATGAGGTTTATGATTTTGTAATAGATAGTTAAAAATCTAGAATGGGACTAAGTCACCAAAAATTGCGAATGAGTCCCAATTAGGTTTTTTTTCAAAAAATTTAGTAAATTTCAATTGATTTTGAGGCTTTTTAGTTTGTATGACCTGAATACTAAATGAATTTTTATTTTTCATCTTTTTTTAAATGATTTGACATGCAAAAATGCAAACTATATGCACTTTCACTAATGAAAAATTTTAAAACCATAGAATGCAAATTAACTAATGCAAAGTGCAATGCAATGTTAATGCAAGCAATTCTATGATGATGATGGACTCCAAAATAAGAAAAATAAAGTATTCTAAATGAGGGTTCACCAAAATGTAGAGAATATTTTTGTCACCTCTTGCACCTCTAGGGTTTTGCACCTAAAACGAGAGAGACAAAGATCAACACTTCATTCAAGAACAAACCCTTGAGATTCCAATGCAATAGAGATTGAAATATGTGAAAGGATATTGTTCCTCAAGCTAAAATTTGATAAAGAAGATAAAATATGGATGCAAAACTAAGGAAATGTAAGATGTTTGAAAACACAATGTTGTATGCAAAAAGACCTATACAGATGAATAGAAATGCAAATGAAACAAAAAATAAAACTATAAAACTAAATGTGTGCAATTGGAAACTTGTGGAGGCTGAAATGGAGACTGGAAATGCTGTCAATTTTGAAATTTTGAACTACTTGGAAACTTACGCCATTCTGGGCCGCTTAGTTCCAGATCTAGAAAACTACATCAGGGCCCGTTTCAACCAAATGGGTATTTGAATATATAAAAATTTCTGAAAAAATGCACAATGGGACTAAGTTTCCATTGATGGTGACTTAGTCCACTTTAGCTTTTCTAAAAACTCAAAAGTGGAAATGAAAGCTGTCGGTTTGCACTTTTTGTTCCTCTAGGTGTCTAGTTAAATGACACTGCCAAATTCAGGCATGAAAGTGACTTTTTTGTGGATATTTTGGCTTTAAAAATAGGTATATGTATTCAAAAAATTTAAATCCTATTTTTCAATCATGTCCAAGCCATCCAAGCACCTAAATTGTCAATCACACAAAGGAATAGAAAGAAAATGTTGACTGTTAGGGAGTGGGGGTTTACCTTGGTCAAACCCTATTTAGGTAATTAAACCAAAATGATGAAATGAAACATGAAACAATACAATTAAAAATTCTCCATAATGATGGATCTAGAATTGCTACAACAATAGATGAAGAATCTTGCTCTTGAATGACTTAGAATTGAGTTTGAATGTTGTCTTAAATGCCTTATTTTTTCTTGCTTGATTTGTCAACATGGATGAATCATGAATGAATCATGAATGGATAATGAATTAGGGTTTAAAAGTCTCTTTTTTATAGAGGAGAGTGGCTAGAATAATGATCATGATCAAGGGCCAATATTAAATTGGGAAATAATTTAATCAAGGGTGGAACTTAATTGAGAGAAGAAAGACATGGATAGATAAAGACTTTAGGTGGAAGATAAGATTGGCATACAAAAAGAGGTGATAGGAGAAATTAAATAATAAAGATTATTTAATTTAGGTGGCCAACATAGAAGAAATAAATAAATTATTAATTTTATTTATTTAAAAACAAAACTAAGAAAAAATAATTAGATAATTAAATAATAAAAAATAATTATTTAATTATAAAGGAAAGGTGGAGTGTTAAACATTAATTAAAAAAGATTATTTAATGGAGAGGGAAGGGATAATAAATAATTAAAATAATTATTTCATTGGGGAGGTAAAGAAAAGATAAATAATTAATTAAATATAACGTTTATTTAATTAATTAGAGAAAAGGCTAATGAATAATTAAATAATTAAAATACTTATTTAATTATAGAAGAAAAGGGAAAAGATAACTTTTGAATTAAAATAATATTTAATTCAAAAGTAGGGAAGAAAGGATCATTAGACTTAAATGCTTAATAAAAGTATAGAAAAGTGTGAAAGTCATTTACAACACTTTACAAGACCTTTACAAGACATGTATTTTATTCAGTTTTCAAGGGCCCAAGATCTAATGTGGATGTGTAAAATAGACCATAACACTAGAAAAAGGTGAGAGGTGATATAAAACCCAATTTTTCATTGAATCAAGCAAGGAAAAAGGTGTGAAACCAAGTTCATGACCAAAACATTTAGGTGGGAATCATTCACTCAAGGTGGAGAATGAGTCCCAGATCACTAAATTTGGGCCATTAAAGCTTCAAACACTTGAATTATGATTGGGTATTGATTTGTGTTGGGATTATCCTCAAAAAGATGCATTAAATGGGGCTTGCAGATGGAAAATATGGCCAATTAAAGCATAAGAAAGCCCAATTATGGATGAGAACCCTAGAAAAGTGTGAAAGTGTGTTACAACATGTTACAACACTTCAAATAAGGCACCAAAAACCTCATGTAGTTCACAAGGGCCTAAAACCTAATGCGCATATGTTAGGAATATTACAACACTAAATAAAGGCCATGTTAAGAGGACCTTTTTCCATCATTAAATCATATATATTTGTATAGCATCCAAAAATTCTTTTAGCATGATTAATTTTCCAACTAGTGTTAACCACATCCCTTTCTTGTGATCTATTCTCAATCTACATTTTTATTGTATCTTCCCTCAAATAAGATTTAACTTGTCCCCCCAACAAATGTATCCCTAGATACTTTGATGGAAGTTTTCCATTACTATAACCTGATGCAATAATATTTTTTCATTGCAAACCTTTACTTTTATTAAATAAGTAAATGTTTTATTTATCTATATTATTAGTTTGGCCCACTTCTATGCTAAAAAGATCAATCACTTTCTTAATTACCTCTCTTTCTACCATATTCAAGGACCGAAATAGAATTGCATCCTCTTAAAACTTTGTGGCGAATAGTTAGGAGGGTGGGAGCCACTTCTATCCCTTTCCATTGACTAGTCATTCTCAACTTGGATATATAACAACTAAAAGCATCTACCATAATAATAAATACAAATCAGGATAATGGATCTACTTGACATTGAACTATACTAAATATCTTGGGGTAGATATACAATAAAAAATCCAATTCAGCCACTTTTCTATAAAATCCATTTTTTCCATTATTTTCATCAAAAACTACCACCAAACAATATTGTATGCTTTGCTCAAATCTAGCTTCATGGTCATGTATTTTTTCTTTGAATTTTTTAATGTGTGGATGACTTCATGTGTTATTATTATACCATTAGTAATATTTATTTTTGGAACAAAATCACTTTGTTCTTGTGAGATGATGTGGGGTAGAAGTTTTTTGAGATGATTTACCATAACTTTGGCAATTATCTTATATATTGTATTACATAAGGATATTAGCCTTTAGTCCAAAAATGAGTTGAAATTTTCCTTATTTTGTATAAGAACAAAATTTGTGCTATTTAGATCCTTTAGAATATTAGTCTTCTTCCTTGATTCCTCAATCATTTCATGTATTTCCTATTGCAAGAAATACCAACAGTTTTTCTAGAAAAGAGAATTAAACTTGTTAGGTTGTGTGCCATATTTGGGTGAATTTGAAAGGTTTCTTCTTTCACTTATGCTAAATTGATACAATTAAGAATATAATTTCATTATCTAAATGGGAGATTACTAAATCATTGGCTTCAATGCTGTACTTCACACTTTTTGCCTCTTAGATCCCCCCTAAGAGTAGTTTAAAAAATCAACCCCATATTTCTATGTATCTAACTCCTTGATGATGGTATTGCAATTGCAGTCATTTATTTGAGAAGCTTTTATCCAAATCCTTTTAACCTTGGTCAAATTATGGAAAAAAATTGTATTCACATCACTCTCATCAAGCCATTTATTCCTACATTTAGCTTTCCAATAAATTTCCTCCCTAGCCATAATCTCACTAAATTTAGCCTTTAAATCTCTTTTTGTATAAAATTATACTATTGACATACCATTTTGTATGTCTGGTTCACTCAAGGTACATATTTCTTTTTTGAAAATATATTCTTAAAGACTGTTTAGTTCTAGGATAATTTCAATTTCTCTTTCATGTGCGGTAACTTCTTTTGAAAGACAAAAAATTCTAGTGCCAACTATGTGTATGGGTTCCTCCCACCATTCCTTCTTCTTTCCTATATGCATTATTTCATTAGAAGGTTTAATTACCAAAACACGGTTTCACCAAGAAAACCACTATCCCCTAACAATTAACAATTTTTTCTTCTCTCTTGATGGGTGATTGCAGGTTTTACATTCACGATCAAGTGGTAAAAAAAAGTTCAAAAGTTTTCAAGATTGTAAAGTTAAAAAATTTATTTATAACTTTTGAGAGATAAACACTCGGGAGCTGGGAGTGCAAACATTGAAGAACAAAACCTATAAATCACTTTTCTAGAACCCTAGTAGGGACCCATTCACCACTGGAAGGTTTAATTACCAATTCCTTCTTCTTTCCTATATGTGTTATTTCATTAGAAGGTTTAATTACCAAAATAGGGTTTCATCAAGGCAACCCCTATCCCCTAACAATTAACAAATTTTTCTTATCTCTTGATGTGTGATTGCAAGTTTTAGATTCATGATCAAGTGGTGACCAAAAGTTCAAAAGTTTTCAAGATTGTAAAGTTACAAAATTTATTTCCAACCTTTGAGAGATGAACACTTGGGAGCTAGGAGTGCAGACATTGAAGAAAAAAACCTATAAAGCACTTTTCTAGAACCCTAGTAGGGATCCATTCACCACTGGGAAAATGGGTCCTTAGTGAGGCCTGAAACAACACCTTTTCATCAAGGTACACATCATTTTACCATCTTAAAACATTCCTTTTTATTGTTATAATAGTTAAGTTTGATTTAAGATTGCTATTTATGCATTTTACCTCTTATAATTGACTGAAACATATATAGCACACAAAAATTGGGTTCTTCCATTTGATTAATCCCATTTGGGGTGAACCCACTTTTTTTCTGTTTCAAAAAGATACTGCTTTAGAGTAGTTTTACTCCTTACCGAATAATTCAATTAGTTCATTCAATGATCTTATTGATGCCTTTTACAACCACTTTCACATTCACATGGGTCCCAAATGACGCTAGCTGATTTAACGAGATGTAAATAAAAGGATGATGAGAAAGTCACTGATTTCATACCATGGTATCAAATGCTTTATTCACAAATAAACATTAAGATTCTTTATATCGACTTGCAATGAATGTTTATTTCTAATTTACAAAACAAAATCCAAACCAAACTCCAGATGTTGAAATTACCATCCTTCACATAGTTATGTACAACCCTTCATGACTATTAGAATTCTGCTTATGGTTGTGATGTGAAAAATCCCCCTAGCCATCCAAAGAAGCCTAAATCTACACCTCAAAATACTCACCAACTGTTTTATCGAAAAATTTTGTGGAGGACATTTTTAAACTTGTTTGGGCCATCCTTGAAGAATTGATCCTAATGTTGCCTTGATTTAGTGTTGTAATGTGGTTAACACATTCACATTAGGTCTTGGACCCTTGTGAACTAATGAATATAAATGGTACCTTGCTAAAGTGTTGTGAAGAATTGTAACACATTTTCACACTTTTCTAAGGTTTTATTAATTAACTAAAACTAATAAACCTATTTTTAATCAAAATAAACCTTAATCATGCCTTATTTTAACATGTTGTGAAGTGTTGTAACACACTTTCACTTTTGTCTAGGGTTTCCATTAATAATTGGGATTTCTTATACTTTAATTAGCCCTATTTTGCATCCACAAGCCTCATTTAATGTATCTTTTTGAGGATAATCCTAAAAAAAATCTTTAGCCAATCATAATTCAAGTGTTTTAGGTTGAATGGCCCTAGATTTAGTGATCTCAAACTCATTCGCCACCTTGGGAGAATGAGTCCCACCTAGGTTTTCAAGTCCCAAACCTAGTTTCACACCTTTCTAAGAATTTTTTAAAAAGGTCCCATAAATTATTCCTAATCAAAATTAATTAAAATTAATTTTGATTAATTAATTAAAAATTTTGGCCCAAAATCAAAATTAATTAAAAATTTTCACTGGATTTTTTCTTCCTAGATCTGATGTCAACTTGTAGTATTGTAATTTTTGCAATTAATGCATAATTAAGTACAAACACAAGTTTCTTCCTGTAACACCCCTCCATTTTGCTCTTTTGATTGAACAATATTTCTCTATGTATGTTTATTTTGTTATCACTTTGTTTGTGGAACTTGGTTACTTTTGACCGCTAATTGTTAAGCAATGTAAACATTATGTTTTTGTGTGATGGTATTTTATTTGGTCATTATTATTATTGCATGTCATGGATTAGATTAGCATGTATGTGAATTAAGGATGCTTTACACTTTCGATTATATCATGGATTTTAGATGTTTTAGTTAGCTATATTGTATTGGTGAAGGGGATGGGATCACATCACTCGCATGCGAGCACCCTGTGATTCCGCAATTCCCTTTTCCCGGTGTGTTTTAATATATTATATGCATGTTTCAACACTCGTATTGTGTGCAGGATGCAGGTACATGACATCGACTCCACCTGGTTTCATAGGTTTGAGCGTGTCCATCAACCAACGGTATCGATTGGGAGACAGTAACTAGGTTTTCTATGTCGTGACATCACCCTAGCCATAGTGTGTCATCGGGTTGTTAGTTGGGATAAGTTATTTTGTGGTCTCTTCTCCCCTTGCCCTTGTATTTAAATTTGCAATTTAAATCGGTGCTTGTTTTATTTAATTACATTGTCAAAATAAATAAACGAGTGACTATTAATTAATTAGTTAATTTAATTCAATCAATAAAATAATCTAATCATGGATTAGATTTATTTATTGATAAATTAAATTGAAATGATTGTGCTAGCATTAGTAAATATTGAAAAAAAAAAAAAAAATAGAATTTTGCCTTGCATTCCTTTTTGAAATAAAATTAAAAATGATTTTAAATGTAGATGGGTAAATTCATTTTTTTGGAAAAAGGAAAATGTAATTATCTTTTGGTTGCAAAATAGAACTTTGTTTTAAATAAATATTATGCAAATTCAATGGAAAATGGAAATTGTTTTATTAAATTGCAAAAATAAAATATCTAGTTTAGCAATAAATTTTGGTGGGTGAGTTCAAAATTAGGGGTTTGAAAAATTTGGGGGAGAAAAATTGCATAAGGTAATTCATTTTATTTTGAAATTTTAATTTTTGAATTTTGGAGAGCAAACATGGAATGGATTTTGGTTGAAGAAAAATTGGGAAGAGAAGATTTGAAAATTGGTGCAGCTGAATTGGAAGGAAAAGGCAAACCTCCATTGAAAGACTTCAAGCTTGGAGAAAACACAAGGTTCATTGTTTAAATTTTGTGCAATTCTTATTTTGAAAATCATTTAGAAGTTGTTCAAATTCTTAAAGAATTCAAAATTGTGAATTAGAAGAAAAACCCATCAAGAAACTCCATTCAAACTTGAATCAAAATTCTCAAAAGATATTGTGAAAACATAGAGATTAAAATTGTGTTATCAAGCTTTGCAACAGAAAAATTTGAAAAAACATGGTTATTTCAAATGCAAAATCTTGTAAAATTTTTGTTTGTTGTGGAAACTTTCATTTTGAATTGGGGAAAGAAAGGGAAATCTTCAAAATGGTTTGATTAAATCCATTATTTTAAAATTTTATTTCAGGTGCTGGGAGTGAGCATTTGCTCAATCTGGGTATGAAGAAATTTTGTATCTATGGTTCCTTCAAGAGAAATTATAGGTATATATTTATATATATAAATTGAATCCATTTTTTTTCAATTCATGAGAAAATAAATTTGTAATTTTGTATTCTGGTTTTTACCCAGAAATATGCTTTACCAGTCGAAATAAACTGCGTTTCAATAAACGAATTAGCCATTATTTTTTTTATTGAGGTGACGGTATGAGAAGGGAGGGGGGTTTCTACCCTAGGGCAGCCCCCAGCAATGGAGGCTGCGTCCCCTATTAGGGCAGGGCGTGGCCCCCAAACCCTCCTTTGACTTCATTCGTTTTCTTTTAAAAATTATTATTTTTATATATTATATATTAAATATAATATATGTATAATATATATTATATTATATATATATTATATTTAATATATATATATATATGTACAATAAATTTCTTTTGTGTTTTAATTAATATTATTTAAAATATATTATTAATAGATTTGATATATATATATATATATATTAATTTCATATTATATACTATATATATATTTTAAATAAATGAAGTATGTTATCATGATTTAATTTTGGATTTAAAAATATCGAGGTAATATTTAAATATTAATTATAGATATATAAAATATATGTAATAACATATACATCGAGTATATGTATTATTACATACATATTTTATATAAATATAATGATATTTGAATATCATTATTTTAAGTTATTTTTGCAATGTATATATGAGAAATCAGTTTGCAAGTAAATGCTTTGATTGTGAAAGGATTGATGTTTTTATTATCATTATGGAAAATTTTGGATTATGATTAAATGATTAAGTATAGATTATGGAAAGATTCCCAACATGTTAGACTACTCTCATGTGATTGTGCAAGAATTTATTTTATTTAATTGAATTAGTGCACTAATGCGTTGAGTGAATTGGATTTACGAAATCCTAATGTTAGTTATTTTTCTAAAAATGCCTGTAATACTTCCCTAGTGTTGTTTCTGGTATTCCTGATGTTGGGCCTTTAAATCATTTGTTTATGATAGTCTTCCATTGAGGTTGTCATTTTAAAAGTAAAGGTTGTCGGTATGTCAGTCAACCTTGTGATTATTTTGGGTAGTGCACGTGGTGGTAGTTGTGTTATCACCTGGTTATCATAAACAAGATATGTGGTATGTCATGGATACCCGAGTACCACGAATGGGTTGTTTAACCTTATGTGTTAAGGTTGGAAATTTGTCATCAGTTTGTGCATGTTGTCTACCCTTAGATTGGGGGTTTTGTATCCCTGTGTTGTCAGTAGGAGAGTGGCCCTTCGTGGGGGTCCGACGCCCAAAGTGGTGTCAGGGTAACTCACTTAGGGTTTAATCAAGTGATAATCTAAAAGAATTAATGGGCAACTTCACACTAATAAAGTTAATGAATGCCTCTCTCATGAAGTATGCGTTATTAAGGCTCGAGATGAGATGAGACGCATAGTTTTGCATTAGGGTCCGGCGGCCGGTAAAGGCAAGCTAGGGTAACCCATGATGGGGGTCCGGTAGCCTAGGAAGGTTAAGCTAGGGTAACTCATGGCAATTTATGTATGACACTCTCCCTATGTCAATAGTTAGTCAGTTATTGTGTGTTGTACAATGGTGTACTTGTCCTATGTAACCTAGAAGCAATGTATTGTCTTGTGAGTTTTCATACTGTGTTAAGTGATGTTGTTTGGTATTTGAGTTGGTTCAGTTATGTTTAGCCTTTGTCTAGAGGTAGTTGGTCTTGACCTGAAATCCTTGTTACTATCTCCTAGCATGGGGGGTGAGCCTTTGGGTTTCACTTGGTTGGGTGGAACGTGCACCTTACACCATTGGTTTTGTTCATGATCATGTGGATGAGACTTTCATGTTGGAGAGCTCATTGGATCCAGTGGCTATTCTAGTTTCTTTTATTCTAGTTATTCTTGTATTTCACTACCCCTCATTTGTATCGAGGTGGAAATTGTAATATATTATCATGTTTATTTGATTTACCTCATTCAGGGAATGAGCATTGTAATTTATTGTAAACAATTGTTATTGGATATCACGTTGTATCTATTAGTCTTTGATGTAATTATCCTGTATGGAATGTATGTACTTTAATTCCTTAATTGAATGATGTTATGTTTTCATTCCTTGGTTGTTTAATTCGGGTTTAAGTAAGCTTTGTCTCATAGCCTTAGGGGATGTTGGCAATGTGTAGCGAACTTGTACGTTATTGCACTTTATCAAAAAAAAATTGTTGCGTTTGGTTAGTGAATTGCAACTTCCCCTAGGGTTGCATGGCGAGGCATTACACTTTCACTCATTTTACATCTACCAAGTTGAATGCACATCCTAATAGCAAGTTTCAGTTCACAAATAGAATTCAAGCATTCACAAGAGCATTCAAGAGCATTCAAGGGAAAATTATCTAACTTTTTAGAGCAGCATTGAAGCATCAATCATCATGTCAAATATTTCATGCATCATTTTTTTTTTTGAGCTAACAATTTCATTCTAGGTCCTAAACCCTAGAAAAGTAAAAAAATATTCCACCTTTCATTTTGGTGAACCTACATTTAGGACATCATAATTCTGATTTTGAGTGCATTATCATCCTAGATCTTGCTTTCATTAGCATTGCATTAGGGTTTGGATTAGTTAATTGGAATTCTTGGGTTTCTAATGTTGCATTAGTGACAGTTAATATAGGCTACATTTTTGCATCTTATTTCACTGAAAATCAAACAAATTTTGCATTGCACATATAATTTAGATCATAGAAAATACAAAAGCATAAAATTAAATTGAAATTTTCTGATTTTTTTTTTTAAATTCTCATTGGGACTCATTCCCCACCTTGGGAAAATTAGTCCTAGTTCAGATTCTGCACTACATTTTCTGACATTAAAAACAATGTTTCTAAGCTTTTGTTTGTTGTTATTACCTTTCTTAGTTTCGATAAATTTTTTATAAGAATTTCATTATTCTTAGCTTATATTGAATTTGCATTCATCTTGCACGTAGTAGCCCTTGTATGAGTATTTAGTGTCCTATTGCTAATACTATAGTGAGATGAAGTTCGAGACTCATGTCATCCTATGATATTACAATCATTGTGAATCTTGGGTTTTCTAGCTCTTTCACTCCTAGTATTGACACTAGTACACTAGGTATGGATCATACCCTTAACAACTCCTTGTCTTCAAGTAGTGTGACACATGTTGAAACAATGGTTTCTAGTGTTCCATAAGAAAACATTATTCAAATTCATGAAGACTTAACAAACCTACAACATCAAGTCTTAAATAACAAAATTTCAATTATTTCCATCCCTATCATAGATAACATTCATTGCATGCTTGAAAATAAAGATGGGCTTGACCTAATACAAAACATAGTTTAAATATTTGGAAAACACCTCAGCTCAACCACTAGTTGTCTTTTACCTACAAGCAATGTCACAAGCCAAGTAGGAACTCAAATTCCTCCTCCCACAACAATTGCTTCAATGCCTACCTATACCAACCCTCAAGTCACACCAACAATGCAACCAACTAGTAATGTGATTCCCTTTTTGGGTATTTTTGCTATCATCCCTAGTACCTTTTTGGCATTGCATGCTATATCTCCTATTACCTTACCACCTATAAGCATTCCATTCACTTTCCCTTAAAACACATACACCCTTTCACCATTTTCACCTCCATCTCATAACGCAAGCAATGACCCTCTCATAAAGAAACTCTTCCAAACTATTCCATCCCTTCAAAAATAGATTTCTGCCATCAACCAAAATCAAAATGGCCCACCTACATATTATGTCAAAATAAGCCCATTTTCCTTTGAGATATTTAAAACACCAATGCCATAAGGTGTAGAGGTGCCTAGAATCAAGAAATATGGAGGAAAGGGAGATGCTTATAACCATGTTAGTTCTTATGATGCCTTATGTAGTGGCTTTTTCCTTAATGATAAATTTTTTTCTAAATTATTTCCTAGATCCTTGAAAGATACTACCTTGGAATAGTTTTCTTCTTTACCGAACAACTAAATTCATTCATTCAATGATCTTCTTGAGGAATTTTTAAACCATTTCCAAGTGCATATGACTCCTAATATTATCTTAGCCAATTTGATGAGATATAAGCAAAAATAAGATGAAAATATGATTGACTTTATCTCATGCTATCAATCAATTTATTCCAAAATTGTTGTCAAGGTCAGCAACCCTCACCTTCAAAACATGTTCATAGAAAACTTACAAAGTAAGATTCAAGAAAAGCTTGCCATCATGAAATTCCCATCCTTCATGCATCTATGTACCTCCCTCCATGATTATCAAAATTTGGTTAGTAGTCATGATTCAAATTCCACTTCTAACCCTACTGAGAAATCAGAGCTTGTAAACAAAAAAAACTCCCAACCTTTTAGAAAATAAAATAAAGGACTCCTTTGATTAAATCCCCCTCAAAAAAAATTCAAAATGTTAATAACCAAGTAGCCACTATTAAAGCTGCAATACCCTTTAGCTATGGAGACCCGAAAATACAATTCACTCCCTTACCCAATACCCTTCATAAGACAATGTCCCAAATTTTAGAACAAAAAATGATTACCTTTCCTCCTGTCAAAACACCTGATCCTAATAATCCTTTACCCTTGAGCTTTAGATCAAATTATTATTGCCATTATCACCAAAAAAATGGAGATGCTATGGAACATTGTAAGTGTCTTAAACATCTTGTGCATAACCTCGTTGATTCTAGTCGTCTTTCCATTGGAGCTATTAGTGATCAAGGAAATAAGTTCATTGCCCCTCCTAACCAAAACTTGCAAATATTTACCTACCCCATTCCAAAACATAGTATTTCATTTGTGAAAGCTAGTGAAACTACAAAGATTGGTGTAATGAATGTTGACATAGATGATGAGAACAAAGATAAAACTCAACAAAGTCCTATGGATACTGATCAACAAGAAAAAAATCCTTTTGATGGTTTGGTTGCATTTGTTGAAACTCAACATTGTAAGGGCTGACCTAAAAAACCTTTTGAGATTACTTTCTTCTCACAAGATATACATAAAGATGCACCTGATGGTCCTCTCTACATAGCCGGTCGTATCTATGATAAGCCCACTAATGGGTTATTAATGGATCTCATCTATGGAGAGAATGTGATCATGAAGGAATTCATATTTCTACATTAGCTATATCAAGATATATATGATAGACCCAAAGCATAGATGAAGACACATAATGGTTTTGTTTGCCCTACGATGGGATCGATCACCTTACCATTGTAAATAGGACCAAGAAAACTAGATAATTTATTCTTCATCATCTCAGAATCAAAGTGATTTCATGTGAAGCTAGGCTATCCATGGCTTAACTCCATGAATGCAATTGCTTCAGTCATACATAAATTCTTAAAGTTTCCCTTTAATAATGAAATCTTCACCATAAACCATAGTGGCTTCAACTCCTTGTTCTCCTGCAAAATTTTTTCCTTATATTTCTTTTAGACTGAGCCTATAGAACCTATAAAACCATGAGAAGAATTATTTTTCATGTCCTATCAAAAGTTGAAGGAAAATAAAATAGAAAACTTATCCCTCCAAAACATGTATCCACCTACCACTGAGCCTACCATCCTTAACGAAACTATGCTTGAACCTAAAGAAATTCCAAATAACCAAGACCAACCTAAGAAAAAACCTTCACCTACCTCTTGAAAAATACCAAGACACAATAAAAATAACCCCATCACACCTCCTGGAATAAAAAAAGTTTACAAAGTCAAAGAGAAAATGGTTGAACAACCTCCCATGGTTCCTTTTGTTACTCCCCATAGGGAAGAAAATAAACCTATGGTCGATCAACCTGGTGGTACACAAATGCAACTTGAAAACAAAACCAAAATAAATAGAGGTTCTAGAGAGTGTAGACGTAGATTTTATGTTCTTGCTTGTAGGTCAAATGAAGAATGAAACAAAGAGATTCAAAATCCAAACTTGACTAAAGCAAAGGCATGATGACTCTACCCCTGCCCTAAAACAAAATAGTCCAATACAACAACCACGAGAAGAGTTGAACTCTTCCATGGATATTATCATTCGACCTCCTATTGTGATAAACTTGGATGATGATGAGGAGCTTTCCATAATTGACAAAGAGGTGCATGATGAATTGAATACATTATTTTCCTCTTCCATGAGCTTAAATTACAATGCTACTAAAAAGAGTGTTGAACTTGGTAATGACCCTAGTTTGAGACTTTCTATTGTCCCTTTGGGTAGTTGTCTTCTTTCGATATACAATAAACATAATTAGGATGTGGATTGCATGCTTTAGGTCAACTTACATGTTCCTTACTAGTCTTTTACATTAATTCTTTTGTGTGATTTCTTGTGTTTATTGTGATCTCCCATGACATTATGTTTGATGTTCTCTCTCTTTCTCACATTCCTCTATTTGTACCTTCATTCTTCTCTATGTTCTAAATCTCTTAGCCTTTTCCTTTAGAATTTTTGTTTCTCTTTTTTTTTCCTTTTTGGGATGATGCAAGGCATTGAGATATTCATATCTCTTCCATGTTGACCAAAATTCTTTTCTTTTTCTTTATCTTTTCATTTTCTTTTATTTTCCTTTTGGGGATGACACAAGGTGTCGAGACATTCATGTCTCTTCCATGTTAACCCAAAAGATTTTATTTTTCCTTATCTTTTCATTTGTCTTATGTTTTGGGTATGTGCAGGAACATCATGGAAAAAATACGCCCTTAAGTGGCAAAAAATTTAGAAAAATTAGAGTTAGGAAACTTGATGTAAAAATTTGAATAAGCTATCTATATTATTTAAACAATATGTAATAATAGAATATGTAGCAAATTGAATGTAGTTTCTAAACTACTAGGTTTGTTTCAAAAAATCTGTTGGTGGTTTGAGTGCAATGCGGTGGTATTTAAATTGGGGAAAAAATAAAATGGGTGTCTGTACGGCCACCTAATCAAAAATAAAATAATAATATTTTTTATAATATTTTAGATATAAAATGAGGACTCATGCACAAATGTGATGCATATTTTTATAATTTTTCCATATGGAAAATAATTAATTATGAATTTTTTAATGAGAGAGACTTTATAAAAATATAAAAACTTTCGTATAATCTAACCATCTGCTTGAGTCAAAATTCGCAGAAAGTCAATTTTATTTTTTTAATACTATAGTATGAGAAGCATAGAATGTGACACATTTTTTGGATTCAAAAAATGTTATACCATTTGAAAGCTATAGATGTTTTTCAATCAGCCTATCAATCAGGACTTTAGTCGTAATTTGAAATAGAAAATAAATAATAATTACTTATTGAATTCAAAGTAAAGCATAATTTATATCGGTGGAAAGCTAATAATATCCTTTAAAAACCCTTTTCATTTCATCAATTTTGGGTAAAAAAATAGTCGTCAGCCACATACCCATCATATTACCACTTTTTGGCCCATCATGATCCTACACATACCCTTTTCATTTTGCTGGTGATGAAAGGCATTGATAAATTCATGTCTCTTCCATGTTAACCCAATTTTTATTTTTATTTTTCACTTTCTTTGTGTCATTCTTCCAATTCTACATGTATTTGGGGAATGATAACAGTTCTCAACTCTCTAAAAACATTGTAGTAAGAACATACTAACCACAAATCCATAGATCCCTTGTGTGTTTGTTGTTTTCATTTTCGGGGGCAACCCCTCTCTTTCTTTTTGCATGACGTATCTTTATTTAGAAACATATGAATTGGAATAGGACTTTCCAAGTTTCTACTTTAAAGTAATTTCTCATAGCATAGTGTTTAGCAATTTCTTTCATGTGGGGGCATATATTGGCATTTTTATTTTTCATGGTTCATGGTGTAGTATTTTATTTCATATGATGTGTTTTTCACTTTGTGGTTGACATTGGGCTTGATGTCCCTCAAGATTGTGATCTCTCTTAGCATATTACATTCCACTTAGTATCTTGATGTGAAACACTACAACCCCTATGTTGTGAATTTTCTATTCTTTGATTAGTTCTCTCTTGGAGGTATTAGGCACAATGTTCCTTATGTTAAGACCTCGCATGAACTAAGCAAGACTACTTTGAACATTCTTTATATTTTGTATTATTCATTTTTAGTTATATGGCCACCTTGCATAACCCTACTTGCATGCCTATAGATCCATCTTCTTTGTTCATGAGCTCCAAGCATATGAAGTTGTGCTTTCCCCATCAAGCTTGAAAACCATTTTTCCATGATGCCTTATTAAATTTATTAGGGGTTATAAATTTGGTATGGTTTTTAAGGAAGCCCAACTAATGCATGACTTCCCATAGCCAATTGCATATGAGTGTGAGCACATACCGGTTGTGTGTGTATGTGTCTCACCTCTTTCAAATCCTCACCTAGTGGAAAGCCTGAAGTTTCATTGCCTCAAAGTGACCTTGCATTTAAAAAAAAAAACAACCTAGATCTAATCCAAATCACAATGGGAAAATAGTCGAAGCTTGATCTGACTCTTCTATTTTACCCTTTTTCTTTCCTTCTTTGGTAGTGTATGCTTGCGCTTTTTTGTTGCTCTTTATATCATTTTCATGTGTGTTATTCTGCACCTATGTTGGTTTGCCATGGGATTGTGATCCTAGGGGTTTGATCACCTCTGTCGATCATTGTCGTCTCATCTTACCAACATCTTTACATTTGGACCCCTCTTGAAGTAAGTTTGTCTACTTTATTGTGAGTTTGAAGCAATTTCATCCTCTCACTAAAGTGGGGGCTAAATGTCATCGTGAACGTTTTCATACATTTTTGGGCCCTCCTGGAAAAATTGAGCCTAATGTTGCCTTGATTTAGTGTTGTAATGTGGTTGAAACATTCACATTAGGTCTTGGGCCCTTATGAACTAATGAATTTAAATGGTACCTTTCTAAAGTGTTATGAAGTGTTGTAACACACTTTCACACTTTTCTAAGGTTTTATTAATTAACTAAACCTAATAAACCTCTTTTTACACAAAATAAACCTTA